>WBMY01018120.1:142392-232777 GCA_013397315.1 Donacobius atricapilla | reverse complement strand
TTTTTTTCCTGTGGAGAGGGGAAGGACAAACCCTTCTCCGGAAGTACTGCTAGTCATATGAGGGGTGATACAGACCTTGTGCAGCACATGGCCAGAGGTAGGCTCTTACATAGTAAAGGTTGGGAGGCTGTAAGGAGCCATCACACAGATTAATGAACTTTTGAATGGATGTGTTCAGAAAATCACTACAGGGAACCCTACTTGACTGGGCATCCTTTGCTCTGAAGAGCAACTGAGGTACCATTTTTCCCCCGTGGCTCCAGCAAGCAGAAGAAACCACTACAAGTGCAGCCCTTTAATCCTGTCATTGCATAAAGACAGCAGGATTTGATCAAGAACTGTTTGTTGAGGAAGGATTTCTGATGTGGAAACACAATGTAAATGATGGTTACCCTTCCTTGGCTCCCTCTGCTTGCAGGCTTCCCCTTCAGGACAGAGTGTCTCTGACACCATGGTCATAATTCGAAGCATTTTCTAAATAAATTATAAATAAATCCAGTGAAGAGTTAAATGCACCATATATTAGATTTCAGTGATGAAGCCTCTGATTAATATAATGAAAAGCCTGGTTTAATTGCATTACCTTCCATTAGCTCCCATCTTCCTTTCTTTTTATAATTTTTTCTAAGGCTCTGTGTACTTCATCCCTGCTGGGACTTTCATCTCACATTTATTCAAGTGAGACTTCTGCTTTCAAAACTGCACCTTTCATCAATCTCCTATTAATTAGCCAAATGCCACATCATATTATACATCGATGGATTCAGTCAAGCATGTGCCATAACGAGAGGAGAGCTCACGGTCTGTCCCGGCTCCTCTCAGGAGCTGGTCATTGGTATTCCAGTATAAGTCAGCTTACTGTAATTTGAAATTGGTCTGCCGTCCCATTAGGAATCTGCCTGATCAATAACAAGTGAATTAGAGTTTCAGTGATCTGATTAACTCCCCATTATTTTCTACCCTGGCTGATTTAGAATGCATGATGAGACAATATTCCAGTTTCTTTGCTTTATCCCAGTTTAAATGAAATATAGACATCTGAGGAAGCAGTGGCTGTGCATTTGATTTGTCTATGGTGTTATAAAGTCAAACACTGTAAGTGTCTGCCTTGCTTTGACAGCCGGGGGTGAGGGCTGCCATGTCACACAGAGAGGGTGAGGGAAGGAACAGGGACACCTTCCCACACTGCCGCTCCTTTCTGGCTCATTCATTTTGTATCTTGGTTGGGCAACCTTGGGTAGACTGACCTAACTCAGGGTAGATTCACACTGAGTTGGTAGGTGGCCACACCATTTCTGTAAGCCAAGATTTAGAGGCAGAAAATTCTCTGTGCTGACTCTCTGACTGCGAGCCTGATAAAGGGTCCAGAAGATGTGCAGTGGAAATGTGAGAGTTGCTCTAATTCATGGGATCTCTGCCATCATGAAAGAGGGAAGTTAGGAAATCTCATCAAGTTTTGTTAGGTCACAAGCACTTCATCTTTAGGGCATGGATGATTATTTTGTGTTGGCAGCTTGTAGATGCAATCCATAAATGGAGCTTCCAGTTGCTGTTTTATCAAGTATATAACATTGTGAAACAGGACCAGAAAAAAAGGCCTAATTTTGTGAGTCCAGAAGGTAGATTTTAAATAGAAAGCTTGCTGGCTTTGGTTCATTCGCTAATCTTGAAATGATGTTAATAGATCCCACTTATCNTTTTTTTTTTTTTTTGCACTTCCAAGTTAAAAAGCCTTAGTGTTTTTAATGCCAATTTTCTTGGTAATGCTTGTTAATATTGGCCTGGGGAAAGAGGGGTGGAAAAAAACAATCCTGGTGTGCTGCAAAGAACTGTATAACCTGGTAGTCCAGAACTCTGTCTCAGTGTTCACTGCTCACTGGCTGTGGGGAAAAAGGTAAGATAGTCAGAAAAGGTTGTCTTTGTAATAGCTGGAGGTGTTTCAGCAAGGTATTATTACCTAAAGAAGTTGCCCCTAAAAAAATCAGGCCTTTCTACCTGCACATACAAAAGACAAAAAGGAAAAGGTTTCTCATCATGTTTAGATACTCAAAGAGAGGATTTGGACCCAAAGCTGTATTTTAAAATGTACAGTCTTAAAATGTGCCAGTAGACAAGAATTTTAAAAATACTTTTAAAAATGAGAAAATTATTTGGGGAATGCTACAGATGCATTTATTTTAGGAGACAAAACCTTGTTTGTATTCTCCTTCAAGGTGTTCATAGTGTCCTAGCCCCTTTAATGCATTTCAGGGCACCAAGTAATGAGCAGGGCTGCACATTTTGTGTGCCAATAGGCAAAAAGCAGGTCAAAATCTGCTTAATATGTGCAATGTGTATATTAATATTAATTTTTCTCTTTTACAAATTAATATAGATTTGCTGAGTAGTACATGTATAATGCATAAATACAAACATAAAAGTTTAATGTGGAGACACTCTCCTAACTTCCACCGGTGTACACTGACATGATTTTAGTGTTTCTTCACTGCTGCTTCATGGGCAGTTTGCAGGCTGTGGTTTTTTGGAGGTGTCCTTGTTAGGGGGGGATTGTGGTTTTTTGGGGGTTGGTTGGTTTGGTTCCTTTATTTTGGTTGGGGGTTTTTGTGTATGTGCATGGGGTTTTTTGATTTGAGAAAAGAAAATAGAGGAGACTTGCAAGTGCCAAAAGCTTGAGTCACCTGTGGGCAGTGAAACTGAGAGCTCTGACTCCCACAGTTAAGGCTCTTAAGAAGTCCTGGGGCAGGGTGTCACCGGTGGCGTGGTAAAGCTCTGTACGTAGCCCACTAGAGGGTGACAAAGCCTAATGTTAGGGACATGGAGGTGACACTGGGGGTCCAGAGCCCTTGGCATCCTCCTTGCCTGCCCGGGCTGCTTGCTGTAGTCCACCCGCCAGGGTTAATGTCCGTGTTTAATGGCATAAACAATCCCTGCATAGAAAGATGAGCTGAACCTCCAGCTCGTGGGTAACAGCCACCTCAGGAATCTCCTCAGAGCATCATGAAATGGAGGAAACTACTGAAAAATTAAGGGAAAAATAATAGAGCAGATGCAGGACAGCTGACTTGATCCTCAGCACCATACGCAAGGGCTGAAAACAAGGCATTACAGGGACAGTTTTACCAGCAAATAAGACAAGGAGCTGCACAGAGATGGCCACAAACTAACTCTGGGAGCCACTGGCCAGCTGGTTTATTCCAAACCCACTGGAGCTGGTGGGAAGGTGGTCTGTTGACTCGGCTGGGTTTCAGTCGTGACCACAGCAGAAAGGCACATTGTGGTGTGTTCCACCAAGCACAGCTCACCTTTGGGCTGGAAAGAAAGCATCATTTCTTGGGTTTGTGGGGTTTAGGTTCATGAAGATAAAAAGAATACATTTCCAGGAGAAGTATTGTGAGCTCTGGAGTGCGTGTGGCTTAATGCTTGAGTGCTATGGACTGGCTCAGTATTTGCCAGGCACTGAGGCAAGAAAACAGAAGGGAAGAAAAAGGAGCATTGGTAAATATTCATGTAAAATGTTGGGCTAAACTATCAGTAAAACAATTTTATAATTTAGAAGTATTGTAGTAGTGTTAAAAAGGGGCTAGTTATCTTGGGAATTGTGCAAACTGTGGAATCCTAAAAATCTGTAGGAATTGAAAGAAGTTTGTGACAAATTTCAGATGTGATTTACTACTTCAATGTTTTATTATTATTTCTGAGAAACCCGTATAGGACTCTATTAATTAAAACTCAGACTGACATTTTGGCTCCATAAGATTTAGGAATTAGTGTGATTTTATCTCATTAGTGCATTTATTGCAGTGTTCGTCCTTTTAATTAAGCATTAAGTTCCTCCAAGGTGAGTTTTATCATCCCATAGTGCATCTGGGCTTTCACTACTTGTCTGAATACACATTAGGGGATGACAGCCACTTTGGAGAAACCTTAATTGTGTTATCACTGAAGTTTGAGTCTCTTATTTGTCTGGGTTTGGGTGACAGGTTTAAATTCCTTTAGCAGCCTGCTGCAAGGAAACACTGTGATGTCATTTATATCTGTGTGGGTAGGAAAGATGAATTCCAAGGGCTTGAGAGGGACCTGAGCCAGTGCCCAAAGAGGTTCCCACTGGTCCTGGTGGCCTTAGGAATGGTGTCCAGGATGTGGCGCTGAGAACACAGCAAGCATTGTTGACATACCTCACATCACACTTGAGCTTTCCAGGCAGCCGGTCAGGCTAGTGGTGGGTGCCATCTCACATGGCCAGCTGAGCTGCAAAGTGGCTACTGCTCCTGGATGTAAGGCTCAGATCTCCTGAGGGCCTCTCTTTCCCATGCAAAATATGGAGGGATTGAGCCCAGGCTTCTGTGGTGCCAGCTGGTCACCATTTTAATGGAAACAAGGGGATGTCTTGTATGTATACACACATGCCATATATACGCACTTGAGTGCATATAAATGTATGTATATGTGTATATATGAAAAAATTGGGCCATTTTTGCCCCAAAGGATTTGCACTGCTAGCACTTGAAGAACACAAAGAAGTACAGTGACCAAAGAGAAGATTTCTATAAAGAAGTTATCCCTGCAGACATGCTCAGCTGTGAATACAGTCCTGTTTAAATAGCTGTTGGTGCAGTATGGGGTATGTGCATATCTCTCACAGCAGCACAGGTGATATCAGGCTTTTTCAATAAAACATTTTGCTGTCACCAGATGGCAATGTAATGATATTTTGTCTTTATTTTGCCTTGATATGTTGCTGCCAACTTGTGCTACTTGGTATTTCCCTATAAGTCCTCAATAAAACAGTTACCTTTTTAAATTTAAAAAGACCCAACAGTGTCTGTCTTCTTTTGTTGCTAACTTCTTTATTTAAAAGAGTAACTTTATTCATTTAGAAGAGTGTAGGAATTAAGAAATTTGCTGCAAATGTCTGCCTTACAGGTCCAAACCTCCTAGATCAAAAAGAAAGCCTTGTGATTTATTGTCATGGCTGTTACTGCTATTAAGATTAATACATGGAATTTTTTTCTTAAGTGTATTGTGACTGTAAAATGAAGGAGTTGGGCAGCAATACAGACTTTTTTCAGTAAACAGAAAAGGCTGAAAAAGAGAAGATTGGTGATAAAAGTCAGACTAAACACCCAGAAATTAGGAAAAATTATGGCTATTTGCCTGAGCTGTGTCACTTCTGACCTAGTGAGAATTATGTTGAATTTAATAAAATTAAAACTGGGGAGCTGAGGTAACATCTAAAAAATCTCAGCAAAAGGACTTCTAGGCTCCTTAACTATTATTATGAAGTTAGGATATTCTCATGTTTTTCAATCTAAAAAAGAAAGAGAGTATTTTTTATTTTTCTCAATTCTAGCACAGAATATACCATTAAAATAACCAACACATGGTTCCAGGACTGGATCTGGCACTTTGAGACAATCTAATTAGAAAATCTGATGCTTTTCTATGCAGGTATAAATCAAAAGATATTCTCCTGAAGTTTGGACTGTTTGCATGGAAGTGCCCTGAGGAGCAACTCAGTCACATAAAACAGTGCTTATATTAAGCAATATGGGGCATTTGTGATTTAGTGCTGCCAGATTAATTTCCCTAAATTTCAGTTTTCTCCTCTGTAGGCAATCCTAGTGCTGTCCCCTAGGAGAGTGATAAGATTACTCTGTACAATTGCAGTGAAGCTGTAGTTGGAGGTCCAGGTGTAGGGACTTGCCCCCTCCTATATAAAGAGATTATCAATTCTGAATATAATTTGAGGAAAAGTTAACTTGCCCTGCTTCAGTAATGAAAAGTCACCTGTTTTTCCAACAAATTAAACGAAAAGGCTTTTATTGTATGAGAAATCCAGCCTAGCACTCTGCACTGGGTTCAGGAATCACCTTTTGATCCCAAATATGGATGCCCAAGTTTGTAAATTTAATAAAAAAGATAAAAACCCTTATGGCAGTGCTTATATCAGAAGCAATAAACTCTGATTAAATCTCCCTATTTTTGTATCAGAGTCTCTTTGGCTTGCACAGAGGTGAGAGCTCTGGATGAGATAATGGCTTGAGACAAATGCTGGAGCGTATGAAGTTTAAAGACCCATTCAGTTCTCACAATGTTTAGGAAATTAAAACAATCAAGTAAGTTTTCTGTCACTGTCCCCTATCTGTTTTAACTGTGCCCCTCCATCATGCATTGCTGCATAACTAAAGCTGTATCTATGCTCCTATTTCATGGTCTGGGTGTCTGCATGTGATGAGTATCTCCATCAGCTCATCTTTATTAACCTATAAAACAGTGAAGAGTCCTAACCAAGCAATCAGGTACCATCAAAACATCAGAGATGCTTCTGGTATTTGTGTCTTGTTGTTGGTGCTTACAGCTGAGGGAAATGAATATGTCAGAAGTGCAACAACATGTTTGTCACACATTTCTCTCAGCACAGGCAGTTCAAGAAGGGGAAAGATTAGGGTGAAAGGCAGGGGAGGCCATGTTGTGTTTCCCTAGGCAGATGTCATGAGCTTTAACAGGTACTAAAATGCAAGCTGTATTTGTGCAAAGTCAACTGATGACTAACTGAGCCTCAAAACTGAGATCTGAGTCAGCAACTTTTATGAAGCCACTGCCATGAGTGTAAGAACACCTGTAGAGATTGCACATTGTCTTCTCAGTAATAAGTTCCTTGATATGAACTAGGTTGAAAGAAGCAGAGATTAGGAAGTCTGTAGCTTTTTTTTCTTAAAGCCAGGGAAATGTTCTGTATTCAGTTTTAAATTCAGAAGAGGGCATATGATAATTTATAAATATTTTTGCAGTGAATATTCTTGGACTTCAGTTGTGGTTTGGATAAAAAAAATGTTCCTACTTGCCTTTTCTTACTGTGCCTATTTTGTGAAGCTGATGAATTTACAGAAATAGAACAATTTACCAATATTCTGTGCTATTGAAAAAAAAATTAGTTAGCAGATGTGTGGAATCTCTTGAGTACTGGACTTATGTATTAGAAAGTAATTTCCTGTGTGAAAGACTGTTATGCTGAGCTGAGGTGCTTGAAGCTTTGGGTGTTCCTGCACTGCATATTTCCAGGCCTTTATTCCCACTGCAGCTGGGCAGCTGCTTATCACAGAACAGCAATATCTTTATTTTGCTTGAGCAATATCAAAATATTACACGTGCTGCTTTTGATAAAGCCCATGACACCTCTGGATTCTGGGCTGCCAGTGCACATTGCTGGGCCGTGTTGAACTTCTCATCCACCAACAGCCCCCATGTCCTTCTCCTCAGGGCTGCTCTCAATCCCTTCAATGCCCAGCCTCTACTTGTGCTTGGGGTGGCCCTGACCCAGGCGCACAACCTTGAACTTGGCCTTGTTGAACTTCAAGCGGCAAATCTCCTCAATGACAGTGCTTGAAGCAGCAGGAAGCCTCAGACATGTTACAAGAGGAGTTAAATGTGAGGGAAGATTGTCCTCCCACAGCTTTAGGAGAGGTCTGTTTGCAGCAGCAAGGATGGTGCCTTGCACTGGAGTAGCTGTGTGTATACAGTCTTTTTTGTAGACAGCATCAACTCAATAGAGAAAATAAGTGCAAATATAATCACAAACCGAGGAACACTTGCCTGAGAGCATAACATAGAGTGAGTTTGAAAGTCACTTATCAAGGACAGGATATTAAAGACAGTGGTGGGGAAGGGGCAGGCTATTAATCAGTGGATTAATATCAGTGACACCAAATGGGTCTTCTGCAATTGAACATCTTCCAGCAGAGACATTCAGCAGTCCAAGCATAGAGCTTGGCCTATCTTCCATCCTACTCCCTGATTTCTGGGGAAAGAGCAGCAAATATTTTGCAGGAAAGTGTAACTGGTATGAGCAGGATTGAACTGGAGCAGTTCAGGAAGCACTGAGTGTGATAAATCCTCTTGTTCATGAGACAAGCATGCTCTCTGTAAAACTGTGTAGAATTAGCTCATCCCAAACATCTTAGCAACTTTTTGTAGACAGAATTTGTGGCAGAAGTTCATTATTTTTTTCATAAATTTGAGAGAAATATTAGCAGATTCTCAGGTCATATCAACTGACTTGGGCTGTTTGGAGTCAATGCTGCAACACTGGGTGTCAGATGGGGACCTGGACTGTCAGGTTGGAACCTGATCCATGCTCTGTGCTTGCCTCTGGTTTAGGTCATAAGGGAAATGTTTCACTTTCACCCCCGAAGAAACAGAGATGCCTTTGCCCTTCTAGAGAAAGCGGCTGCCAAATTTGCTTTTGCCATCTTTGAGAGAAAAGTATCAGAGAGTGGGAGGATGGGCTCCTACACAAGCTGACTTTTTATTGAATTTGTTTTTGTTTGCTCAGGCTCCTGTTAGGTGGAGAGAGTGAAGCCTAGCTGAACCTGCTCAAGCTGGCTGATGAGGCCCGGAGGCAGCCAGGATGTGGTGTCACAGTGCCCATCCTGGTGTTTCTTGTCTCCCCACAAGCTGAAGGATCTGCTCCTGTGGCACACTGCAGTGTAGACACGTGTACAGCTGGGACTTGTGCTTCACCTCCCTCCCCTTCCTCCCAGGGGCCATATAAAAAGATCCTTTGTAAAGCAAGTTTATAAATAATTTAATGGCAGATATAAAAAGCTTTTACCTTTTTTTTTTTTTTAAACTGGCCTTTTTTTTTTCTTTTGTAAATCTGTCTACGTGAAAAACATTCCTAGCAAAGTTCACACAGAGAAAGCTTAAAGTTATTATTAGGCACATAAATTGACTGCTTCCTCATTTATATGCAGGCAAATTTCTTTAATTTATTAATCTGATTTGCATAGAAAATTATGACACTCATCACTGAGAAGTCACATTTAGGAAAGGTTTTATAAAGCTGTAACTAACTACAATAGAAGAAAATACATAAATGTGTTTAATTTTTTATCTTTCAAAACTTTTTTTTTCTTTAGATTAAAAAAGAATTAAAAGGTACCTATTGCAAGAATCTGGAGCTTGTTTGAAAATTGTTTCTCAAATATATATTTTGTCTTATATTTAATTCAGGACAGAGGAAAAAGATTATTGAACTTAAGTTTTAAAGTTCACAAAGGGGAAAAAATAGCTGAGAGGAACTGTTCTGTGGTAATGTAGGAAGACACTTAATTAACTTGAGCTTCATTTAAAACCGTAGTGTAAATCTTTTCAAAATTAATCAAAGTCTCTGCTGAATTATATCTTAGCCAAGTTTTACAGTCAAAAGGCTCTTAAATCAGTAAGACCTGTCACTGTGAGAGCTGTGGTAGTGTTTTCACGTTCTCTGCAAGCTCATCTGCTCTTGGACTTGAAAGTCTTTTCCCCGGGTCCATTTGCTCTAGCAACAGCTGGCTGTTTGAGGCAGCACATTAGCAGCTCACAATTAAACAATATTCCAGCTAATTTGAGCTCAGGCAGATGAAGAACATCAGTGGCAGTGAGTTTCCTCCCTCCCACCCCCTGTTTGTTCAGTTTTAAAAAAACTTTATTTTGCTTTAATTGCTCCTTGGAGACAAGGTTGCTAGAATTCTCTCTTCATCGCAGTGTCCAGCTGAGAAATTGTTCTCCCATCTTGCTGAGGCAAAAGGAGAGAGCCCACACATGCTGCAGATGTGCAAGGGGGCAAAGTGGGGGAAGCAATGACAATTAAAGAGCATATGGTCAAAAATAAATCTGTACAGTAGTGCCAGTTCATATTAATCACAAGATTAGAATAACAGCATATCTGTACAAGTAGCATGCTAAATCTCCTATTACGTTTACTAGCCTTCATATATCTGGATCTGCATGTTTATCAGGGTGTCTTACATGATATACTATATGAAGTGAGGGAGGATTTATAGTACGTTTTGTGTAAATGGGCCTGATAAAAACCAAAAAAAAAAGGGCTGGTAAAACATTAACATCTGGAAAGACGTATGTCACTGGAACAGTGCACACCAAGTAGGCGTGTGAATGTGTGAAAGAACAATGGAATTAAAGCCTCATCTTAGCGGAACTTGTAATATGCCAAGCTCTTTGCACATCTGGGTAAAAACGTTCCAAGTTTTCATCTCAAGTTTAGTATTGTGAGGAGGCTTCTTGCCACAGCATTGTCATCAAATTGCCTTGAGATCTTGGAGGTTTGTTAGTGGGATTTATTGCAGGAATAACTTCATACTTTTTTTGAAAGGGTCTGTTTTGCTCTGGACATGTGTTCCTTGGGGGAAACTAAGGGACAGGCAGAACTGAACCAGGGGAGATTTTCAGTGTGCGTGAATTTTATCAACCAAAACAACACTTTTAACAAGTCTCCTTCTACTACTTGTGTTCTGCAAGGAGTGAGTAGAAAGGAAACTGATGGCACTAGCCTTTGTATGACCTTCGTAGCCTGGTCTGTGTGTTAGAAGTGCATGGTCCGGACTGGGAGCTGGTGCTCCATGTGCAAGCATGAAATGTAAATTTTGGGATGTTCTAACACTGTCTTAGAACTAAGGTTTTGAAATGCCCTTTCCAAAATGGCTGCTCTTCCAATGCCCAGGGTGGTGCAGATCTTGAAAAAGTGAATTATATCTTAAAAATTAATCTGGTGTGACTCTCTACTGTAAAAATTAAGCACTTAACTATGCATGAGAAAATATATGGGATTTTTCCTATTAGCACTTCTATGAAGCTGTAAATTTTCTCTAACCTGGTTTTCCCAGAGGTAACATGTAAAGGGATAATTCCTTTTGCAGAAGGATGGTGGCCCATGGGAGGCAGGTGGGTAACAGGGATACAGGGTTGGGAGTAACAGCCACACCAGGCAGAGTTCTGTTTGTTGCAGCTGTCACAGACTGTTGGGTGTTACTCGGCCTCAAGCTTGAGCCAAAGGAAAACCCTGCTCTTGAGGTAAAGCTCTTTTAGGCTACCATAATTCCCCTGACATTCTAGGGTTTGGTTTTGGGTTTTCTTTTTATGTTAAAAAGATTTCCTTTACCCCACTGGTAGTTACTTCAGAGGAAGGATCGTCACAAGCCTCAGGCTAATCCATAAAAGCAGATGCTCTGCATTAACTCTGAGACCTACTCTTGTGTTCCTTGATCAGATGCCTGCCCTTAATATCTTGCTCTTCTTCACCTGGGTTGTACTTTTTGTCTTCATCACCTGCCCTTCAGAGCTCTGAGCAAGCCTCTGCATTTCTCATTTGCAGAAAAAGCATTATCTGGAAGGAAATATAATGAATACACAAAATATTATCGGAAGTACAGGGTGTCCTTGTCGCTGGCAATAGTCACACCCCATTTATAAACTTGTCTCGGTGTGGCTGCACATGCCAGGGCTGGTTTGTGCAGGATAGGAATGGGGCTGCTTCAGAAGCACTCAGAATGCTAGTGAGGTGTCTGATGGAGACACACTTCATCCGACAGGAAAGATAATAGAATTGCTTTTTTGAAATCAGCTCCCAAAATAGAGAACTTTTTGACTTGATATTTCAATGGATATGGAATTGTTTATCAGCTTTGCAATTTGCACAATCTCACAAATCCCTCAGACAAGAAATACCACGAGAGTGCCTCTGTCTGTTTGCTCCTGCTCCGCCACCCATCTCCATGTTTTATCTCTACCCTTATTAAGTAGCTACAGTAAGAGAAGAAATGAAAATTTCCCCTGCTCATTTGAGCAGCTCGGGTGGTCTATGGTCTTATGTCAGATTTTTGCGTAAAAAGGGGATGCAATTTTCCTTGAATGAAAGCTTTTTTAAGTTTTGCTGATAAAAGCACCTGCAGTAAACTTTTCAGATATTCTGACGGCCACTTCTCTTCAGTTGCATCAAAATGCTCCTGTAAAAATGGTAACTGAGAATGAACATGCTGCATGCTTTTGGGGCTGTGTTTTGATGTTGGGAGATTTGAGTACAAGCAGAAAAACTTAGGAGGGCTGAGTTGCTCAAGCACTACTAAATTCCTCAAAACAGAAAGCAGTTATTGCACTGCTGAAGCTTTCTTAGGTGGACAGGAACTTTCTGCTGGTCAGCATCTCATTTTTCATGCCAAGTGTTCTGTTCTTTCCTGTTTCCTCCCCAGCACATGATATGTGTGCAGCAGCATTCCTAGATTTACTGCTTTGCATCTGAATGAGGAAGCAGCTGCTGATGCTGTGATGATGCATGCAATCTAAGGCTGCCAGCTTTTCATTCCAGTCTATGGGGGTTTTCTGTGGCTTCCACTGGGAAGCTTATTGGACATGGTCAGAGTTTTAGGGTGGGCTGGGGACACAGTTAAAATACAGTTAATGGGATGTCCGCATACTCAAGGACTTGCAAATGCTTAAAATGAACCAAACAAGGTCCTGATGTGGGTAGGAGGGATTTTTATTTTCTGCATGACTGAATTCATAGAAATGTTTCTGATGAGTTTCTTTTTATGTATGATAGTTTCTGAACTAGTGATTGTTTAAGGTTATAGTGTCGGTACAGAGGCTACAGCCAAAGAGATGGCTTTGGTTTATGACTCAATTTTTGTGGCAGAATGCACAGAAATTGGTCCTGATCAACAAAATACAATTTTGTTAATGACCAGACTGTGAACAAACAAACTCATTCTCCCTTGCTTCGTTCTTTTCATACTTTTTTTTTCTTTTGAGCTGAACATTGCTATTAAGTGCAATTCAGCTTTGTTATGGTCCCCGTGCCTGTGTTGGGCGCTCTGCCTTGTAGTTCTTCTCTCCAGGCTGACCTCTGCCTCAGTAGGGATGGAAGTCCCCCAAAAGTGTCTTTTCCTCAGAATTTGTGAAATGTGGGAGACTTCTGCAGTGGAGAGCATTAATCAGAGCTATGAGAAGGAGTTTGGGGCTTCATCTCCATCGGTCTGTGGAATGGAATTTATTTGGGGTGAAGCTGAAAAAGGACTCTACACGCTGCAGGGAGTAACAGGATAAGAGAGAGATGCAAATGTACTGTGCTTATTTTCAATAAATTACAAATATTTTTCTTTTACAAAAACAATTTGCACACAAATGTGAACAAAAGTTCATATTTAAATAGCTAAAAAGGTCACTTGTAGCCAGAACATTGATCTGTCTGCTTGTTTCTGTAGACATAAGTGGAATAAGTCGCTGTATTTAGCTAGAAGTCTGTCTTCCTGTCTAAGCCTTAAACAATATCCAGAGCTCTTTTGGTCACACAGTCTTCCCTTCAGTACCTGTTTATTCATCTCAGCCGATAGTCCGTAGTTCTTAGCAGTCTTTCTCACATGGAATGTAGCTCTTAAACTGTTGACATGGCAAGTGGGCTTCTTCTCCCATCCCCAGCTTCCTCTGCAGAAGTGTCACTTGCTTTGTGTGAGTATTGAGTGCTTTTACTTAATACAGCCCCATGTAAGAGTAGAGGGATTTTTAAGCCTGATGTGCCAGTACTGATGTTGGAAAAAGAATTTTCCTTTGCTTGTTTGGTTGTCTGAATTGATGGATGGATGAGTACTTAAAATTTGCTTACTGCTAGTCAAAGATGTCAGGTTAATGATTTTTGTTATCCACACAGAAAATACAAAAACATGGGTCATATTAGGCAACATTAGTGTTTTCTACCTTCTCTGACAGTCCAGATCCCACTAAAATTAATATGAGGGCACATCCTGTCTCAGTCTTAACCTGAAGAAATTGTTCTATGGGTGAACAGCTTGTTAACTTGCATGAACCCTGTGATTCTCCCTCCAGTGGCTCAAAATGGCTGCATTGCTGGTGCAGAGCCACATCCAAAGAACAAGATACATATTTATGGGAAATCTTCCTGTATTTTTTTCATATTGGCACTTTAAAAAATGGATTCTTATAAGGAATGGCACGAACAGCTGAAGCAGGAGGACTGAACGATATCTTGACTTGTAAGCTGCTGTTTCAAGGTGAGAGCATGTTTGCTCACAGGGTAAGATCCAGCAGAAGTGCCCTGGCCACTCGTACTGTCCACCTGACTCTGTTGTCAATAAAGGGTTAGAAACAACAAGACAATCCCTTGCAATTGCAGTGAACATTGGTGCAGGAGAGTTCTGAAATGTATGAAAAGATGTGTAGCTTATTCTGAAGCAACTGCCCTTCATATTAAATGCTCCAATACCCTATGCAGCAATGAACCTGTCAGCCTCACATGAGACAGGGCTCATGTCCTATCGCAGTAATCCATGTTTGGTGTTGGTCTTGTGTTTAAATGCTTTGCTGAGCTTGATGGCCATCAATTGGTGGCGTTTGGATAAGACCAACAAGGAATTGTCAGTATAGAAGGAAAATGGAGTGATGGTTCTTGTTGTAGTGTTAGAAGTACTGGTTCCAGCGATAACCATGAAAACTCAAAAAATGCTCCATAATAGGCCATATTAAAGAAAAAAAAAAAATTACACGCACAAAAAATTTCGCAAAGCCAAAACGGACCAAAACCAATAATAACTAAAAAAAACCCCAACAAAACATAAGCCAACCTGTGGGAGGTTTTGTTAGTACCCATTTTCCAGAAGGGTGAATCAAAATACACAAAAGATCAGCAATCTGCTACCACCTTGTGAATCAGAGCAACTCAACATGTAACCCAGAGGCCCATCTTTGAGTTCTTTTACTTGAAGAGTAAGACAGCTTGCTCTGAAGGAAGGTGTCTGGCCTCCTGCTTGGAAGGAAATTAAATTAGCATGGCATGGTATATGCTTTGTACATCTGCTGTGTAATATGCTTTGTGAAACGCAGACATCCAAAGCAAGGATGCAGATGCTCCACTACTTGCAGAAGTTAATGACAATTATCCCAGTCTTTGATGGCAAACGAAGTCGTGAGGCTCTCATTTCCACAATCCATCATGCCACCGGAGGCTTACTGTGGGATACTTCATGACGGGCTGGTGAGAAAAATATACAAACTCATATGCTGCTGTTGCAAATCAATTCGGCAGCAAAGTGGAAATAACTCTTGTACCAATAAGCAGTGAGGCCTATGAAAAAATACCTGCTTTCTGAATTTTCAACTTGCAGATAACAGGAGAAGCCATCAATCATGTTAGAGAGCTCCCATTCTAGTGGTGTTGTTCTTAAAGACACACAAGATGAAATCGGACAAGACCAGAATACGCAAAGTCCCCCTCCTTTTTTTTTCCCTCTTGCCTCTTTCTAGGGAGTTGAGCATAAAAAAGGACCTTTTTCTATTTTCTTTTCCTGCTTTTAAAAAACAAACCTGTGTCCTGGCAAAAGCATGTATATTGGTTAAGTTTGCTGTCAAAATGACTAATTAATTGTTTCACAAATGGCTACTAAATGTCCATTAATGAGATACTCCCTTTCTTTTGGCAAATAGGGATTCTGTGGCATGTCTCCTTCCTTAGCACCCCAAGCTGGCTGAAAGCATGCACAACTCAATCTGACCACATCACGGGGTGTCCAAAACTATGCTCCAGCTGAAGAGAAGCAAGTAGCTGGGATGTTTTAACTGTCCATATTTCACTGAGTAAATTCAGAGGCACTTCATCATTCCTTCAAACCTTCTTTTGTTCCTTTTCTTTCTGCCTTTTTAAGTGTGTTTGAAGCATATCCAGGGCCACAAGAAAAAGGCTCCAATGCATTCCATAACACACTCAAACAAACAAAAATATCTTTCCTGTTGTCTTGCAAAAAAAATATTATCATCTCATGGGCAGCAGATAAAATCTGAAACTTACTAGTCATGCTCTCAGCATCCGTTAGAATCCGCCTGCACTGGCAAAGTTAATGAAAGAAAAAGGACATCATGCATTGGAATACTGTGATTTTGTCATTGGCAGAGATGCAAAATACTCTGAAACAGAGAGAGAGTGTCAGCCAGATGAAGTTACACTTTCCTCTTTAATATAAATTAAATTAAGTCAAATTGCAGCGCTAGAAAGCCTAAGGCATTTTGCAGCCAATAATTTGTTGGTTTTGGGGGGAAAAAACAGGCAGTAATGTCTTGATCAAAAGAACATAAGGCTCAAGCTTGAAGTTATGCACAGAGAACCTGGCCTGTTGCTGTCTGTATCCACAGACTCTCTAAAAAGTCAAGGTGGGTACACAATCCATTCCACCCTGGTGGTGTGCTGTGCTGCTGGGAGCTACTTGAGAAATATGTTCTCTCTATTCAAAGGGGTTACTGGCATATATTAAAAACCATCAACCAATCCTGTTCTTAATTAGCCATGAATTAGTTAGCTTTTCAGAAATCCACGTGTTGAGGAGTGCGAGTCAGCCTCTGCGTTGGAATTGTAGTAGGAAATCCTAGGATATTATTTCTTAGCTTGGTCTGACATGGCTAAAAGAGGCTGTTAGCATTAAAAAATGCCAAAGCATGTAGATTTTTGGTCTCATTAGGTATAGCAGTTTGTGTGTTGCCATGTGTAAGGTGTAAGGATGTATGCTAGTAATTTCTCAGCACTGCTTCCCTATCTTCTTCTCCCTTCCATCACTGCCAGTCATCTTTTCTGTTTCCAGTGGCTGTCATTAATTTAGCTTTTGTGTCAGGAGTCTACAAAGGGATCAACTCCTTCACACGCTTAGATGGGTTGCACTGTTAAAAGTAGTGTCTGCTAGTAAGCTCATGTTTAACTACGGCAGGAACTGATGGAAAAAATGTTTGGCCAGCTGAAAACACACACCTTCACAAGTCTGCTTCTCTAGGCTTTCAACACATTCCAAAAGTGTCTGCAAATTGGCCAAGTAATCAATAGCTATGGAGGTGTTTTTTTGAAGCTACAATCAGTTGATGAACAATATGAAATCCAAAGAACAGCTCTGTATTTCCAGTGGGTTTTACGGCTGGCACTTCACATGACCTTCTCATATGGTTAGTTCAAAAGGCAAGTTCAAACACATCAGGAAACGGAGTAATACCAAATACAGCTGTCAGATGAAACTCTCTGTCCAATTGATGAAATTTTAATTTACTTTGCTCTTGTCCTTTCCAAATGGTTACCTTTCAGTTTTCCCTACACTGGGATTCTGTAGATGTTCATTTTCTGAGAAAAATGTATTTGTTCTCCAAAGGGTACCACAGTGTTTTCTTCTGGCAACAGGCTGATGAAAACAATAAATTATTCAATCCAAGAATATCTAAAATGATGACTCACTGCTGGTTCCTATTTTTTAGGCCTTGTTTTCATTAAGTTCTACATTAATAGTCCAAATGTGCAGTTAGATTGAAATGTCCTGTGAAATTGCCCTGCTTTCCTCAAATTGGGAAGCCCTTAGCCTCTAGATACTGTTGTGGGATGTTTTTCCTCCATCTGTGAAATAAAATATGGTCTGCATTTGACAAGAAAAGATAAATCTGTAGCCACTGGTTGCCACCCCTCCCTCCAAAACAAAAAACACTGCAGTTACAGCCACAGCAAGGGTAGGAATTGTTATTAAAGAAAGCATCAAAATGACCTTCTCCGAACTGTTCCACTTTCTCCATTTCACCTCTTTCATAATGAAAGCCAAGAAATAAGTTCAGGGAACCCATGCACCAAGTACACTCCTGAGTAATTTTAGCTTTCTCATTCATAAGGGAAGACTAACACTGCAGGTTACCACCAGCACAATAAATTTGTTTTCACCTTGCATAAATGAGACAGTGTAAAATATTGCTTCTTTGTGTGTTGAAATCAAATACTGTGGTAGATGAAAACACATCTCTGTTGTACTGATGAAACTCTTCTGATCTGCGTGGGTAAGTCAAAGTGTCCGAGCTCTGTTTAAAGCAGAAACCTTCAATCTTATAAGTAAACCCATTTATTTCGAAATTATCTTTGGAGAGGAGATGGTAAATGGGCATTTGAGATGCAAATTCTGGGTTTGTAACTGCATGGTATGAGGCCAAAAAACAAACTAATAGCATGTGACCAGCATATTTAAGATACTTTGCAGAGACTTTAAGCCATCTTGGTGTGTTCAAAATGGGGCAAACCCAGGGACCTTTGCCAGGGCCAGTGGCAGAGGGCTCCCATCTGCTCTTAAGTCTCTGTGCACATTTTATATTGAGGGTATAAAAACTCACCATAAAGCACAACCCAAGTGGTAGCAGTTGTGGCTGCTGCAAAGGGCTGTTGCTTCAAACTTCCAAATGTGACCTGTGAACAACTAATCTACATCGTTGTGCTCTTCCCAGCTAATGAAGGACTTTGAGGCTTTGACTTGTGTGTTGGTGTTTTCTTGTTTAAAACCTTTCTAATAGTGAGGTTTCCAAGATGAATTTTCCATGTTCCCAGGAGGACCAGTGAGCCATGGCAGGTGCTCACCACCGAGTGAGTGTGCCAGGCCCTGAAGGCTTCTGCTGGTCACAGTTAATTAGTCAGTGATCAGGTCCTGAGGAACCAGGATTTCTGCCATCTCACCTGGCATCGTATTGTCTTGCCGACAGAGTTTGTGGGCTTGTATCCTTAGCATCAGAATATTTTGAATTTAGTGCATTTCAAGAAACAAAGATCACATTCACTGTGACAGCTGCCGTCAACCATAACTGATGGTTTCAGATATTCCTAAGATTATTGTCTTGATTTCTTTCACTTGCAGCTTTTTGTTTTAGTGTTTTGACTAAGTTTTTTCTATGTAAGTTTGGCTTTGGGGTTTTTATTGTTTTAGTTTGGTAAAATCATAGAAACAAATAGGGCTGCAAGGGAGATGATGTAGCCAAATTGTCAGACCCAAGGCAGATCCTTACAGGTGTTTGCCCGATCCATTGTACAGGACTGTCTGTGGAAGCAGCCTGTTCTGGTTTCCTGTTGGAAACCTTTTGCTCATATCTGAGATGAGTCTTCCTTGCTGCAGCCTAATCTTGTTGGGTTTGACCCCATTAACAATGCCTACTGGAGCAGGTGATTCCTTTCACGAAAGTATTTTTCTGCTGTTAGACTTTTCTTTTTCCCTCATTCCCTTTAGGCTAAAACAACCCAATGACTTCACTTTTAATAGGTGGATTTAGTAAATTTAAACCATCCTGGCTGTTTTCAGGGTGGTTTTCAGTTTTTTCATGTCCAGCTTTTGATGTATGCATATGCTAAAAGTAGCACTACCAGATGATGTAGAATTTAGGGAACTTCCTTATGGGTTCATGTAAACTAAATTAAGATATCCCTGAATGACAATTTACTATTTTGCAGCAGGAATTAACTAGAGAATGACAAACAGTACTAGACACTTGTCAACGTATTTTGGGTTCATCTGTTTGTTTTGACTTGAAGAGATTTGGGCTGTTTTGTAGCCAGCCCCCTGCCACCCCACTGAAGGTCAGTTGTAGATAAAGGCACGCTGAGGGCTCATGCAGACACCCGTTTCATGTTAAGGCCAGGAGGGTACTTGGAGCTGCTCCTCCATGGATAAGAGTAAAGAGGGCTAAACATCTGTAAGCTTTCAGGTCTGGGCTTTCCTCGTGCTTTTTAACAAAATACATGTGCGTGACCCCCAAATTCATCCTTAGCCTCTCATTTGGCTGTGGAGTTCAGATGAAGACAACAGATTCTTCCCTGTGTTTGATCTTGTTTGTGCTGCAAATGCTTCCTGGGAGTCTTGTTATACCCTATCTTTTTTTCTGGGCTGTTTTTTATTTCTCCTCAGCAATGATTGTGTTCTTTTCCAACACAGATAAACGTGGAAGCATTTCCGTATATTTAGGGGGTCCTGGGAATTTTCCTTTCAGATTTGTGAAAACAACAATCTGACAAGCTGCTTGTTGGCATGACACAGCATGTGTTAATCTATGTCATTTCCAGGCTACTTTGTTCATAGTTAATTTGTTAAATTCTTTGTGAGAACAGACATGTTCCCCACTGAGCAATCGGCACAGCTGTAGCGAGAGCCAGGGACCAAACAGAGCCCACCGCGCGCTCTGTGGTCAGAGCTGGGATGTGAAGTCACCCCCAGCAGAAGACACAACTGATTTGGGGTCATCTCGGCACCCAGGATTGGTGGTTATGCCAATTATCCTGTAAGAGGGAGAAAAGAACTGTGCTTTTAGTCTAGATGGACTAGATTTTGCAGTGTAGACCCCAAAAGAATGAGTAAAACGTGGCTGGTGAAAAAAGGTCAAATAGTGTTACTTAGCAAAAAAAAAAAAAAAGAAAGGGAGAAATTGAGTCATAGGTCTAACTTAACCCTGGCATTCACAAATATGTCCTTAAAGAGTATCCCTTAGGGTGGTAGTATCATAAGAACCCTCAAAATATTAAGAGACACGCCTCACCCACCACAACCAAAGTCTTAGTTCATCATTCTCAGTTTTATTAGCCTCCAAATTTTAACTCTTCTGTGACTGAAAATCAGGTCCCTTCAAAATGCCCCAGGCTGCATATCAACCACTTGTGTAAATGTTGGGGGAAGCAAGAGGGATTAAGCCCTTTGTGTTTATCCCTGGGTTTATAGAAGGCTTTTCAAAGGCCATTGATATGAAAATGCCACTTGACAAAGAACCTATGGACACTTCACAATTTGTGCATCCCCTCACATTTCTGTGAAAGATTAGGAGGAACACAGTGCTGCAAATTCCTTGACAAGCTGGGCATGTTGTCCAACTTACTCCTGTGACTCTCACTGATCTAATCTTATACTCAAATGCCTATTTAGGAGTAAGAAATTAATTTTTTTTTTCTTTCTTCCCTGTCTTATAAGCCTTGTCCTCTTGCAAGAATCTGAAGGGTCTTTTTGTCCAGCTGTTGGGGCTCTGGGTCTACAAGGTAAAGACAGCCCTTTTTACTGAAGTACGAGGTGGTCAGTATCCAATGCAGGGTTGGATTTTGGGGAAACAACTTTCCCGATGCTTCTGTTGGTTGCAGTAGTGGCAGTCTCTGTGATTTGGAGCTAAACATGGGCAGTGCTCTTTTAGTGCCTCTATCAGTAAGATCCATAGCTAACAGAGTGCTGTAGAAACTGGCTATCTAGACAAATATTAGCATTTAAAGAGATATTTAGACATCCCACGCCATAGGGTTTAATTTCAGCTTGTCAGCAGTTTTCCTACACGTCTTTTTATGTTCAGGAAGAGTGGTTGACCGTGACGTGACCTGCAGGACAACTTTTTTGACTTTAAACCTTATGGTACCACTGCATGAGCACATTGCCTGCAGTTTTATAAAGGTGGTTCTTTCAACATGAAAAGATTAGGACAAGGCGTAAGGTGTGTGGAGCACAGAAGTGAATAACTGATTTAATGAATAAAGAAGGATGAGCAGAACGCTTATGAATTTCAACAGCAAACATTTTAAGCCACTCTGTCTCAGGCCAGGTCTTCCATCTGGTAAAAAAGACCAGCCTAGCTGTGCTGTATTATGTCCCACTTGGCCTTGATGGACCTCCAACTCTTTCTTTTGAGTGGGACTGTCACTCTGGAAGGTGGCATTCAGATATCAGAATGACAAATCTCATTTGTAATTTATTTCCCAGTGTGGCCACAGGGAACTTGATAGAGCTGAGGGACAGATAGGTTTTTACACATCTCCAAGGGGAACACGGTCTCCTTCACAGCCTGTGTTCACTGAGAGCCCATGGTATTTTTCTGAAGGATTTGGTGAGATTAAGTCACCCAGAGTAGCTCCTGACTCCGGGGGGAAAGGGATAGAGCCTGCCTGACATACAGGTCCTGCAACATGAAATCGCTCAATCTCATTGCAGAATTTTGATATCTAAAGCCTGTCCAGTGATGTAGTGACTCACAGACACGTTGCTTGGTCCAAACATTTCTGGCAAGCTATCTGCATCTTGTATGAGCTAAAAACTGAAAGCTGGTCTCTTAGTGGAGACAGCATTGAGTAAACAGCTGTCAGCCTGTGCCCTAGTCACAACTGCGTTCCCGAGAAAGCCAGCTACAAATAAGTGCATACTCATTTGATAATAAGCACAAGAATGCACGGAGATTACCTGGCCTTTCATTTCTTCTGTTCTTTTTTTCCCCTTTCTGTGGCTGGGGGGAGAACAGGGAGTTTGTTATAAAAAGGTCAAACACATAACTTTGCGGCTTTCAGCCATCTCTATTCTTTTCTTTTGCAATTTTTCTCTCTGATTAAACTTCCAGATAAGTCTAGGCACTGTTGCCCAGCCCTTCACATTTAATGATTTTATGCATCACTTGCTCTTGGCACTGCTCACAGCCCTGCCATCTCCACTGCAGCCTGTGATCTTCTCCTCTAAATGTTTGACATCCACCAGCATTTCTCTTTTGTGCTAAATGCCTTTTTTCTTGTGAGGTCTAGAGAGGGAAAATGATGGTGGACAACCCTGAGATGAATTACCTAATGCACAAGGATTTTCTTTCTCAGCTCTCCTAATAGAAGAAAAGTCTTGTTACCCTATTTACCTTTTTTTTATAAAAAAGCAAAAAAAACCCCCAAATCTACACCTTGTCCTAGATCCAGATCCCCATCCCACAGCTCAATCTGTTTAAATGATTCTATGAAATATGAATATGCAGCCTTCCTTCAGAGGATATTATACGGGAAGCAAGCTGGTTAGGCAAAGAAAAGCTTTTTCCTAGGTTTTTGATATTGTTGTTATTGTTTTTAAGTTTCTTTTTCCTCTTTGTAAATCAGAGTATGTAGGGTTTGTCCCATTATTTAGAGGGGATTATCAGAGAGATGTGTAGAGAGCAGGCTTGGGGTGAGGAAGGTAGAGAGAAGACCTGTTTACTGTGTCATCTGAGGAAGATGAACTGATAGCATGATTTTGGTGGATGCGGTTTTTCTTTAAAAAAAGTTAATTAGAAATTACCGCTTACCTCTTCGGATTCATCTCTATTTCAGTGGATGTAAAAGAATGAATATATCGAAGTGTTTAGGCAAACAACGTCTAAAAGGGTGTGGTTTTCCACAGCTTTTAAGAGCAGTATAGTGACCCCTGGCTTAGGAAGTTGTTAAGACCCAGATTGTTGGTGCCTGTGTGTGGAAAATAATTTAACGCTTCTGTGTTCTTTACTCTTCCCTTAATTTTGCCATTGGCTGCTGTGTAAGACACGGTGCGGGACCAAATGTGACTTGTGGTCTGATGCAGTACATGTGTTCCTATAATCTAACCAGGAGAAACTGTATTTTTTGTGTGCTCAGAGACAGAGAAATGTGGGTTTCCTGAATAAAACTGCAATTCCAGTATCGTTGCAGTGGAAATGATGGAATGCTTGTTTGCAGAATTTGACCTGTAAGAAATTCAAAACTTCAGATGGCAACAAGGTAGCCTTTGAAAAAGAGCAGTAAGTCACAACAGCTGTTGTCTTAGATCTTCTGATAATGCTTAAGATGGACCATAGCTCCACTTGGAAGTGCTAAAGTACAAGAGATAATGAAGTATTCAGCAGGTTAAATGCAAGAAAGAAGATAATGTTAAATGATGATGGAAACAGCTTTTACCTGGGTGCTGGAAAAGTTTGAGGTGTTTAATTGGAGGCTTAGATTCTCACAGGACACCTTCATTGTCTCTCACTCACACTGGTTGGATTTTAGGGTTCCAGTTGATTTTTTCCATGTGCTTTTGAGTCAGCAATGGGGTGGGCACATCTGACTTTTGCACAAAGGGACTATCACTGCTAACGTCACAAAAAGGCATGCTGGACGGGGAGGAATCCACAATGTGTACAAACGCTTTCAAACTCATCCAGTTTCTGGGAATACGTATATAGAGAGGCTGGGGAGCTGAGTTACCATTGGGGAAAGCCGCTAATGAGTAAAGACAAACAGTTTATTGCCTGGGTAATGAAATGTTGGTTTCTCCATTTAAAGAGATTGTATTTGAAAACCACTATCACCTTCATTACCTGCATACCAGGACTTGTCTTCAGGGTCCCACTTGGGTCTCTCAAGAGCCAGTGATACCATGAATGTACAACTTCAATATTTTGGGTATGTGATGTCTATTAATGTAACAAAGAGCAGAATGTAAAATTTAGACCATGGGACATAAAAAAAAAAGAGGAAACAGACCCTGAATTTTTTAAGAGTGTCTAAAATATGTGGAAATGTGTTTTATGGAAGAAAGGGCAGAGACTATACCTTTGAGGCCTTGAATAGCTATGATTTTATGATTTGCACTGAAAGAGATTTCTACCACTTGGATAGAGTTAACATTTACTAAATAATATTGGAATCAAGCATGTGACTTTCAGAGGGTACCAGTTCATCAGCATTATGCACTCTGTCTTCTGAGTTGAGTTTGTCAGAGCAATTACTACTGTAGTTCATTGCCCTTTGTAATATAATCTTGGTCTGTCTCTGTGGGGATTGCAGCAGCTACGAGTGTAGAAGTATCCCATTCATAGATGCTGTGAACTCCCCTTTCTGGAGTTTACAACAGCAGCGAGCACAGAAAAAGCTTCTTCAGGATCACCACCAATTAATTCTGTACTTTTTTTTCCCTGTTTGTTCTGATCTCTGAAATATAACTTTTATAAGGGCCGTAAACTCAGAGAGGGTTGTTTCCATCACCTGCTATTTAGGGGAGTTCAGCTTCAGAACTAAATTTGACTTAATGTTTCATTCAACAGAATTTGCATAGATTGAGTTGTTTGTTTTGGGTTTTTCTTGAATGTGGCTTTTAGTCTAAGGACTTGTGTATTACAGTCTTTATTGTAAAAAACCCCAGCAAACCCAATCAAAAAACAACACAACGAAAAACCTCCCCATTTTATTTATTGTGCAAGGACTACTGAGAACCATCTGCTTTGGAGAGGCCAACTTCTAGGCCACAGATGGTATTTCAAAAGGTTTCAAAGAGTCTCCAAATCTTGCTGTGGCACCTTTCAGAAATACATGTGTAAGTCCTGCCAAAGCTTGGAGATTCATTTTTCTTTTTCCTCCTGGAGAGAGGGTCACTTTTTCTTGGAATAGATCCCATCTCCCAGACGTGTACTGAAGGCATATTTAAACATTTAGCTTTGGGCTGTGGATCAGCCTTTTGTAGTTCCCTGTTGTGCTAGGATAATAGTCCATGTAGCCAGAATTGTGGAAAGTCCACATGCAGATTTTGCCCTTGTGATTATAGATTAGATTATCAAGTTCCAAAGGATTAAAGTTATTTTCTTTGGCCCCTGGCCAAGTAAGTTAATTAGGTGATTTTCTTGAGATCATGACCTGTCGCAGAACTCACTGCCCAGTTGTTAAATTTCCAGTCTGGTAAATGATTTGCTTCATTTTCATTTCTCATTGCATTTTCATGAATGATATGTAAACCTCTTTTTTTTCCCCATCATAGGCAAAACCCCTTGTTTTATGTTTCCTAGGCACTGGGATCTATATAGCTATAAGGTTTGAAATCAACTTGATATAAACAGGACATGTACTTTGAGCAAGGTTAGACTTTCTGACAAAAAGAAATATTTTGAGTTTTTGCAAAACTTACTTATTCACCATATCAGGCCTCACTGTTTAACAGAGAGATCTTTAAGCCTTGCCTTGGCTCAAGTTTAATATCTGTTACTCCCTAAAGAGCTTTATTCTCATAAACTGTAGTTTTAGAGCAATGAAGATTCATTGAAAATTGGATAAAATATAGATATGACATATATGCAAAGGCAAGAATTGCATTCTTTAGTGCTGGAACCCTTAGCCTGCTCTAATCATTGCAGGTAACACTGGCAAAATTTGCTGATAAATAGTCACTAAAATTGCTGTAGGGTTTTCTACAATGGACTTTGCAATGTTTGCAGGTAAGATTTTTAGTTTTTCAAGGTACAGCAGTCTCTGCTTTGAAGACATTTTCATCCCCTGATAACTATATCACAATCAGTGTCGTGCAGGTGGCATTTTTCTTCTTTATGGTCAGTCATCTGAGCTCCAATGTACTACTGTGAAGCTGGGATAGTAAGAGCAGGGATTAACTAATAACCAATTTCTAAAAACAGCACTCTTTAAAAGTAAACACATTTCTTCATCCGCTGGGTGTTTGTTTATTTTTGTTGACACAGAAGATGAAACAGTATCATGTTATATTTCTAAGTGTACACTCTTAACCCCCACTTAAGTGTGTTGCTGCTTAAATGAAGTACATTATGGCTGATTATGGGGCTCTGCATTGTGCTTCCTTTGTCTGGTCTTGATGGTAGTTATATCAAACGCCTTGTAAAGAGCAATTTGTAGTGCTTTCTACTGGGGTGGCAAACAACCAGGCCAAGAAAAGGCACCTCTTTTTACAGTCCAGGCAGCAGGAAATAAGTCTCCACTGATTTTTTTTTTTCCCCCCTTTGAAGGTTATGGATACTTTAGGCAAGGTGTGAAATGCTTACACTACTGAGGTAAAAAAATTTAGTAAAGTTGGAACTAAATTACTGTCTGGATTTAGCAGAGGTGCAGAGCAACATGATCTCTCATGCTAAAAGCTTTATGCAATCTGACCTTTTTATTGGTTTTGTACTGTTTGTCTTTGGCAAATGCAGAAACTTAAGCCCAAAAATTCAGTTTCTCATTCAGTTCTCAGTGAGAATAAATTTTAAGATAATCTTTCAGTTATGAGAAAAGGTGTAAAACCTGATTTTGTGGTTTTGGGTTTTTTTGGGTGAAACAAACCAAAAAGAATGTCTGCAATGTAGTTTTGTTTTGCTTTAAACTCATGAATAATTGTGGAAAGTGTTTTGAATTATTTACCTGTGTTAGCTCAAAGATGTATTTCTTGATTTCTATGTTTGTGCATACAAAATAAGAGAAGATTGGGTACTCTTTCTACTTAGTAATTCTTGTTACAGCAGATAAGGTATTGTGTGGCTGAAAACTTTTATTGCTCTTGTGTTGAATTGCCCTGTATCCTTTTTGAATAAATGCCAAAGTAGTTTTAGTGAAGAAAGACAAACCTGTCCTTGGAACCTGAATGAATCCTTCAGGCATTGGCAGTTTTCTTCACCACTTGAAATCTGTAACAGGGCTTCAGACCAATTCTGCAGCTGCTTGACTTAGTGTCTTCACCCCAGTCTCTTGGTTCATAGGCCTAAGAAGAGAATCAAATTTGGTTTTTACACTGTAGTTATCTGGCCGGTCTTTCTTTAATAGAGCAAAGTCCATGAGAAACTTAATTTAGATTAAATTCCCTGCCGGCAATGTCCATCAGCTGACTCTTGCTGGAGCAAGGCTGGTGCTGTCAGATCCAGAACCCTCAACAAGTGATGAGTTAAAAGAATGGATTGTCCCATACAGCTGTGAGGTCTTGGTGAGCAGGGCTGTAATGTGAGGTTAGAGACCACCGAAGCTTCCTGCTAAGGAGAAGCTCTAACTGCAGAAGTGAAGAACAAATTAGACTTTACTGATGGGGGTTTGATTTGGCTGTCCAAACAGATTCCCTTTCCTAGGATGAATGTTCTTACATTCTATATATATATCTATTAAACTATATTGCATATTTGTTTAAGTTACTTGGGGTTTTTTCCCAGGTTTACTTTTATGGGTGAGATGTTTCAAATGGGCATTTCTTGTTACGTTTTTAACTATTCATAATGGACACAGAGTTGATCCTTATACTTGAGTAATAGCATTTCATAAGAAACCTGAAAAGCTGGTATTTTTTCCACTAAAAATAAGACTCTCCACACAGTATCAGAGCTGATTGTTCTACTTGCTGTGGTGATAATCTCTTCTCTTTTTCTTGCTTATTGTTCCCTGCTGAACGAAGCTCTAGCAAGAAATAAGGCTTCTTCCCAGAGGCAGTAAGAATGGTGATTTTTCAATGTGCTCTGCAACGCAGAAGAAATTATACAAGGAAACAGAGGATTTTGTCTTTAGTAGATCATGTGAAAATATTTACTGGAGATGATAATGTTACCCAGGGGAAGCTGACAACAACTTGAACATGAAATGCAGCGACTGGGCGATTCCAGACTGTCACATTATGCTAACAACATGAAAACTTTAGTCCTGCTGTTTGAGAGAACTAAATTTTGAATTGAACTCAATCATCAGAAGGCTCCCTCTGACCTTGGCTTTTAACAACACTGAATTTGTTGGCTGACCCTGGTAATTTAATTGCCTCTTCCAGTGGCCCCGGGCATGTATTTGAATATCAAACCAAGTTTTGTAACAGGGTTTATCAGTTATTAGTTGGAGTAATAGCTGATTTTGTGGACTGGGGTCCTTGTGGCCACAGTGACTGGGTCAGCAGGTAAAAGATGCTCCTTTTCTCAGCAGCTCTTTCTCTCTGGTTTGGTCAATCACTCCAGTTTTCCTGTCCTACCTGCTTGGCTTCTCAGAGTTCCCAGCTCTGGATAACACTCACAGGTTGAGTCAGTCCATGGCAGTTGGTATAATTCTTGAATGTGGGATTCTGTGGCTAAGTATAATCCTTCTTTACACTTAGCTGAGGGACATATTGTTTCTTTTTTTTTTTTTTTTTTTTTTTTTTTTTTGACAGCTAATGCCTAATGGATTGTCAATTCAATTACAAGTCTCTTGCCCATATGCCTTTGTGGTTAGATGCTGGATTATTATACTAAACCATTTTTCTTGTGATAACCTCATGAATAGCGCTAAAACTTTGAGTTGAGTAGAAAATTTTGAGTAATCAAATAGTTTTGTTCTGCAAAAGGAAATCTTTCTTTTCTTCTAGCACTAATGAATATAAAAGTAGTCTGAGGCTTAAGTTTTCAGTTTTAGTGTTATTTATTTCTATAAATTTATAGAATATGATGGACTCTGCAATGGTTTGGAATAAAAGAAAAAAAAAATAAACAGAAACTATTCACCTGAATTTGATTCTGTGTCCAAAAACACTTATTGGAGCTGAATTCAGCTTTCAAGATCTGTATATCTGGCAGCACATAAATTAGATCATATATACAAATCAAGAAACGCTTAAAATTTTGTAATGGTTTTGGGTCTTGAGCCTCCCAGGAATTTGAATTAACAAACTGGATTATGACCCTCTCTAGGTTTTTACACATGTGCATTGTAAAGACAGACTTCCATTGTAAGTTTAACCAAAGGGAGTCAAACCCAGCACATGAGGAAGAAGACTGCAGCACCCAATATTTGTTAAAAGCACATTTTGGTAGATAACACTTTGCCTTTAGCAACTTCCATCCAACAGCTGTTACTCCTTTCCACTATTGCTTTGGCAGCCTGGAGATAAACTCTGCTGTCTCTGCTGCCTTTCACAGTGCTCACACAGCAAACAACAATTGGAAATCAGCATCATAAAAACACATTCCTGGTGATTTAGAATTTGCTTAGTGTTACTTATTTCTATGGATTTAAGCAGCTAAATGAGATAAAGTCACATGAACAATATTGCATAATGTTTTTAATTTAAGTATGGCAAAAAATAAGAGGTGTGGTGACTTTTCGTGGTCATTTTGTCACTGAAAAGGGAAAATAATTACCGGAAAAATAATATTTTCACTGACAGTACAGGGTAATTAGTTTCCCAGGGAGAAGACGTTGGTAGCAAGGGGCTTTACACAGGGATCCTTTGTCATTTTATGGATGCTCATCTATCAACTGTCAGGTTGTTTCAAAAGAGCTCGGGTCATAATGTTTTCCCTCTGCACCTTTCCCATCATGGTGGCCCAAATTTGCCTGAATAGCTGTGAGTCGTCTTGTTTGCCTAGTCTGGGCACTCACAATGAGGCAGGAGGTGGCTGTGTTGCTGTGTCTGCACAGCATGGGGGATTTGTCAGGGAGACCAATCCCGTCTGTTTTCAGGGGTTTGGTGCAGGGGACATACTGGCAGGACATACTTGCCTTCTCCAGGCAAGGTATGCTTAGCAAATTGAGTGGGACTTCCCTAGGTCGAAAAAGTAGGGGAAGGCCTCAGTTTGGTTCTCACGTGGGAGAATACTTGACTCCTTGGTTTGAGTATTAAAGATACACATATAAATATATTCATTGAAATGCCACGGTTTTATTAGTCTTTCCCACATCATATTTTGGCTCATCATCCCTAAGACACAATTGTTATCTAGCTGTGACATCAGAATTATTGCAGAGAAATACTAAAATTTTTTGACCTGGATCTCTTAAAGGATGCAGGTGCCTTGGCACTGACAGATGCAAAAATGATCACCACTTCTTGCAGAGATGGCCTCACTTATAAAGCGATAACAAAATGGGATTTGGCTAAAACCTGAGGAATTTTGATGTTGTGAAACAGTAGCTGAAGGTTTGCTGTACCTCCCCTGCATTGGCTTCCATCGGAGGTGGCTGCCTGGCAGAGCCTGGCTCACTTGTACACCTGGTCCTGTGGCAATATCTAAGTCCTTGACAGGCTCATCATATACTGCTCCTTATCTATCCTGGTAAATCTTTCTTCTCAGTGCTTTTCTTTAGAGAGGTTTGAGCTAGTCCTTGTTCCTGTTGTGCCTGAAATGTCCCAGCCTCCCATTTGCTTTTTTTTTTTTTTTTTTTTTCTTCCCCCTGATTTCTGGTGCATCAAAAAAACTTAATTCAGCAGAGGGTAGGCTGCTGTTCTCGGGACAGTAGACAGTGTCTTGCAACAGAACTAGCTTGATTTTAGATATGTTTATAAATGCACCCATTGAAATGTTCATGAGCATTTAATATTTAATGTTAAGGACAAAATACTTGTGCTTAATGTTAAGAACAATAATGTAGATTGTCAAGGCAAGGTTTAGCACACTCGCCCCTCCTCTTCCTTTCTTTTTATTTGGGACAACACGTTCAGGTTCATAATTTATTTATAAGGAATCTGCAATCTGGACTTTAAGAATTTCTATGAGAATTCACTGACAGTTGCAAAAAAAGGGTGAAAAAGTGACTTAAAAATCTGTGTGGAGGAGGGAGAAAACCGAAACCAAAATGATTTGTCTTAAAGAGTGGTAATATTACTGCCTTTCTTTAGCAACACAAGTAGTTTTATAGTTTGGATTGCTTGCATATGCAGCCCCTAATATCTTTTTCAGTTCATTAAATGAATTGGCTGTACAGAGATTCCAATATGACAAATGTTAATTTCCAAGACTTTTACTGGGTGTGACTAAATAAATGTAAAAAATGAAGACTGGAGGTCTCTAGCTTGTCTCAATTTCTACTTGTGTTGCTCAGTGACGCTTAGGAGTAGCTGAAAATGCTCCCTTGATGGAGTCAGATTGCTTCTTTATTAATTCCATTCATAAATACACACTGGGTGTCCAGTGGAGCACTTAAAACCCTGATAATCAAAAGCTTATTGTGTGTTTGAGAAGCTTGAAAGGGAAACTGAAGTAAATACCAAGGGAGAGTAGAATAAAGTTAGAGTTTTTCTTTCTAAGTCAGCAGGAGGTCGTCTAAAGTATAATGTTATGCACAAGTTTTACTGTTGAGGCTGTGATGGGGGGGGTGTGAATATGTGTGCAATTACTGTAGTAAAATCAGCATGCCGTGCATAACTAATGCAGCACTCTGCAGATGGCAGCACCCCAGAGCAGCATTAACAGCTATCTGATGGTCTCTGTGTGTTACAGACATGGAGGACTTGTACCTTTATTTCAGCCCTGCATTTAGCTCTGTTCCACTCAAACAGCACAAGGCAAAATTCCTGAGAAAACTATCAAAGAATAGAGGCTATTTGTTTTTTCCTCAGCTGTGTTTTTCCCTAAGGCAAAAATTCTTGAGTTTGAATGTTGAGGTTTTCTGAGGGGAATTTAACTTGTTGCATTACTAAGGCTCTCTTCTCAGCTAGCGAGTGTGTATGAAGAATGGAAAAGTGGTGTTTGCACCGTAGTGAGGCTTGAATTAATCCAGTCACATCAATTTCTCTCCTTCCTTTAGCCCTACAGCACAGTTATAGGGAGATAAAAAGCAGAGGCTCTTTTTTCCAGAGTTGCCAATTGCCAATTCCCCATACCTTCCATAAAACTTATTCAGTTCTTGTCAGCTGAGGACTTGCATAAGCCCTCAGCCTACAGCTTCAAAAAAGCAGTTTTGGTTTTGGATTCATATCACTTCTGCTTAACTATAAACATACTTTTACTTGGGTGAGGGGTGTGCCCTGAGGCTCAGAACTTGTGCAGGGCTTGGATCTCTTTTGGATATTTTCTTAAATTTCAGACCTGGCAAGCCATAAGATACAAGTTCTGAGCTGGTAGGCTTGTGGTGCACTGAGTCTGTGGCATAGATAGGTGCATCCTGTAAAGAAAATGATCTGATTCTTCAGCACCTCCCGTTATTTTATGGAACCATTTCCATGACGGCATGGCAGCAGAGAATCTCACATGAGGAGCCATGAGAAGTACTAAGAACTGGAAATAAATACTCCTCTGAGATAAACAATAACATTGATCTTGGCCGAGCATAACACAGACTTTCTCCCAAGACCCCCCTGTCAGGTCCTTTGAAACCTCAAGGCCTAAGCAGGTTCATTTTGGGGCAGAATTGCTTAGTTGCTTTTCTTTGCAGAAACACAAAACTGTACTTTTTTTTTTTTTTTTTTAATCCTCTACTAATAACCATGAATGATGGCAATGTGAGTGCCTTCTATTCTACTTTCCTCGTCAAAACCATGAAGAAATAGAAAGATCTGAAGCTTCCAGGCCACTGCAGTAATAATAATGAGGTTGATTTTTCAGGATTACATGCTGGAGTATAAGACAAAGAGGATGCTACTCCATACATCCATAGCAGACAGACTGAGAAGTTCTCTTTGTGATCCCAAATTATTTGGCAAGATGAAAAATGGAATATCACCACTACGCAGAAGTAAACTAAGTTATAGGGGAGTGGGGAGATAGTAGGATAGCAAAATCAGTGTTTTAGCCACCAAATCTTGTTGTAGATAGATTTTCATTAGTCTGTTGTACAGTTTGCATTTGTAAGAGCAAAAGACTCTTCCACCTGTGTTGTTCATGAAGGTATGTGATCTTACTGCCTACAGCACGCAGTGAAAGCTCTCAAAAACTGCTCCTGATCACGAGGAGGAAAAGTGAGGGCAACAACCATCTTCACTTGGGCAAAACTGTGCTTCCATCTATTCTCACTACAGTGCAGTGTTGGAATAATCTTTGTTTCTGAGAATGGTGTGGTATCTTCTCCCTGACTGACATCAAACAGAAGAGTAGGGCTTTTACACTGCTGGTGTCTGGCAGAAAGGATCAAGAGACAACTAGGTTGGGAGAAAAAGCTTGTCCTTTGATGCTGATCTAGAAGGGGTCAGCGAAATAGAAGGTAAATGAAACCAGTGGGTTTCCAGCGTGGATGAGAAGACCTAGCAAAAGAGAGACTTAAAAGATTCGGGTTCTGCCTGGTGCTTCCTCCACCAAGAAGAATGCACACTGCCATTGCCCTGCACTGGTGTGGGGGTCTGGTGCAACCACTGCTCTTGGCAAAGGTGGCCTGGACTAGGGAGTTCTCACTGCATCTGGAGCCACTGTTCATTGCAACACCAGGGGGAGGTGACAGTGGCCCCTGGCCGGTGCACCAAAGCCGGAAGATGCACGCAGGGATGCGTGCTGACAAACAGGTGGCTCTAACTGCACAAGTCCTTTCTGCTAATAATCTTCATTTGTGTGTGTCAAGGGTTGTTTTTTCACACGTCTGTCAGTTTTAGAGCACCCCTCCATATTCTCCAGCATCTGCAGACAAGTGCATAGGAACTGAACTGTTTGTCATGTCAGGCTGGGGTTTCTGTTTGCATGACAGAACTTTTTCATGACATATGAGTTTTTAAATAAAAAACAGGGAGAGGCAGCAAATCACTTGGGTTCAGACAACGGAAGAGGAAAAAAAATCCCACCTAAACAATAGATGTTTAAGTAGAAAGTGTTCCAGCTCCTTCTGACAAAGAGCCTCCAGAGGATTACAATGCAGTCAATGTTGCTTTAATTAAATTTAATGCTGTGTGAAATGCACTCTGAGAAACTTTGATGAATGACTGGGGCAATTCATGTGGCTCACTAAAGGGCATCCAGCTCTTGCAGGGGTGTCAAACCACGATGAATTGGTTAGTACAGGCATGTTTATAGACTGCCTAAGGAACCTTGTATCTGTGTGGTAATGTCAGAGATAATGTTATGATTCTCTGGACCTTGGGGGGCTTTGGTGACATGGTTAATGAGATAGCCCAGGGAGTGTCCCAGTAGGTTACTTGCAGACCTCCCACATCAAAAGGAGCAGCTTTGCCCCTTCAGAGCCTGCTGTCCTCTAGGTCTCTCAGCTGGCCCTTGCTTTCTGTAGAGCCATTTTTTTTCTACCTCCTCCCCCTTCTTTTTTGGTTCTTATACAACATTAACTTTGGCTGCTGAAATTCAAAAGTTGTTAGTTTTTAATTTGGTTTCTCTTTGACCCACCTACACAATGGCTTTCAAAGATTTTTATAGGAACAACAACCTTCAGTTACCCTCCTCCCAAAGCCTCAAAATGGTGACAACAACAAAGCTTAAGCCAAAGAGGAAAACAAGGGAGGAAAAACCCTTTAACTTTCCCTCTTTTTGTTACTTCTTTCCCCATCACAAAAAAAGGGGAATGTTTCTCCCATGCAGAGTTTAGTTACAAAGCAATGGGCTATGATAGTACAACTGGGTCTTTTATCTGCTGCACCCAAAAAAGTGAAGGGAAAAAAAATCCCACCAAAAAACAGTGGATGAATTGATAAATGAAAGTCTGTTATTCATGTTTGATTTAAAGGGTTGATTATAGGCCTGTGGAAAAGGTTGTTTTACAATTTCGCTTTGTAAGGGGAAAAACCTCACTGTATGTTTGGTTTAAAGTGAGGTTAGATGGCAAGTAAACATTCTTGTAATAATACAGTGATCTTTGCAAAATTCTTGGTCCAGGAAGTACATGTTCTGTATATTACATCATTGAAGGAGGCAAACATCAAAGTTAATGCAAGACTACCTCAAATGATCCTTATAAAATATAAAAAAAACCTGAAGCTTTTATTGTACTTTTGAATTTTTAGAGGAAAGGAAAGGGGCAGGGCTCATGGATTTAATAAATTCCGTATCTCACAGATCTAATGATAGATGCAAGCATTCTGCTTTGGATGACTATATGTTTAAGACTTGTGATTTTGGGCAGAGAAAGAAGTACTAATCAGAAACTAAGATGGCATCTTCTGCAATGCCATAAGTAGCATGCTAATTGATCTGGCCTGTGGATTTTCACAAGTTCTGGTAGTTTAAGATGTGTATCATGAACTTTGAGCATTGTCTCATACTGTGGTTGAATTTAGGCATTTGTTCATGTCTAACAGTACTGAAGAAATAGTAAACATAAATGTGTCTGTCAGTTTTTGAGTATACTTACACATACACACTTAGGTTGAGTCAAATATTCACAACAGTTTGCTTTCAAATCCCTTTGTAAAGCTTCTCTATCCCTCAAAGTTTAAAAATAACTCAAACAACAAAACACCTCACTCAAACAAACAAATCCTATGTAGCTGAGTCATATCTGGCCACCTCATTGTGAAATAGCCACAAACAGTAACCTGCTTTCTGCAACCTTTATTTGTGTTGGACAGTTCTGCTGCTGATGGCTTCCCACAGCAAGAGTAGGGGAAAAGGGTGGTGGTGATTTGTGTGGTTAATGATGATGTTGAGAGGTATTAGGTCTCTTGGTGTTTTGTGAAGGTCCTAATCATTCTTTTGTAAGTTTATTAAATGTTTAGCTATTCTTTAAATGCTGTTGTAACCACATCAAGAGGCAGCCATGCCCAGAAATCTGCAGTGTCGTGGTTATGGCAGATCGTGTTTATTTCAAGCGCCTGAAGTGGAACGTTTCTTTCAGAAGGTTGGGGTTTTTTCTGCTTTTTTCTAAAAGAAGTATTTATGCTGTTCATCACCAAGCCAGCACCACCCCTCTGGTGACACACTGTGTCCAGCTGTCTATCCTGAGCTTTTTGCTCTCTTTCCTCTGCAGGCAGGGCTCTTGTCTCATGCTAGGGGACAGCAATGGCTTCCTGGGTGACACTGTCAACTTTGCGGGGGTAAAAATACAGCAAAATCCTTTTTGTTGAAAAATTATTTTCAGAATTGAAAGCTGGTTTTTGCTGAGAAAGTAAATAAATACGTACGCACCAATAAATACATTTCCTACAAAGCTACATTTGCCCGAGTGCACAGAACAAATACTGGATGATTCGAGTGAAGGTTTTTTTAAGATTGCTGTAGAGGCTGATGGGGCCTTGAAACAGCTACATCATTTCTCCTCTGGTTGCAGCACTGGAAGGTGTAGCTAACCCATGCCTGAAGAGCTGAAATGGCCTCCTGGCCCTGCTACTACAAGGGAAGGTGGAAAATGGGCAGAGCCAAGCCCGGCCCTTCCTTCCCTCTATCTCTCTTTTATCGGAATCAACTATCCAGGTAGAAGCACTTAAAGGGCATTTATTTAATAAGTTACTTGCTGCTGGCCAATATTGCTATAATGAAGTTGAAACTAGATCAGAGAGGAAGCAAATGCCAAGTTTGGTTTGGTAACTTGTCTTGCAGAGAAGAGGGGAAAAAAGGCAGAATAAGCTGAGTGGTTTCCAAGACCCTAATCTATTTTTAAATAGGTCTCTCTGAAACTGTAGCAGCAACAACAATCTTAGCTGTAGTTAATGGGCTGTCAGTGTATCCTTTATTTGAATGACTGTTCTCTGAATCAGAAGTTAAAGACACCGTGTTGTTGTCACGGAGTCAATGGCAGTAAGTCTAACAAAGGACCTTGAAGCAACTCTGAGCAGCAGCCTCTGACGGCTTCGAAGTAACAGCAAGGTCAAGGAAAAGGCAAACACACCTAACAGTGTCCCAGTCTCACCAGTGCAGCCACACAGAGTGCTTTTGTCAGCCAAGCTGGGAGCACTTCTTTATTACCTTTAAAGGCTGGAACAGAGCAACAATAAATAAATCTGGCTCTAGGACAGAGTTGTTACAGAGGTGAGCTTGAGGAGCCAGGGCTGTATGTGATCCTCATGGTGGGCTGGTGGGAAATGCTGAGTGCTGCACCAGGACAAGATGTGGTCACTCAGAGGGAAATCCTGGTTCAGGACAGCTCCCTCCTGGGGCACTCAGTGTCTAAAGCTCTCATGGTCTCCTGTGGATATTCCATGCCTTGGTGTTTGAAGGAGAGCAGCAGGAGTGCTTTTGTCTCTTGGACAACTGTGAAGAGTGAAGATGGATTCAAATAGGGGGGTGATGTGACATTCCAGGAAAGCAGCTGTGCTGGGCTACCAAGCTGTTTGAGAACTTGGAATGAACTCACCCTCTTGATATATTCTATCCTTTTCCAATGATCCTCACAAAGACATGAAAGTCTCCCTTTTTGGACTGTTGAGGTCTGGGAGGAGTTAACTGGGTGAAATGAGGTCGGACCAGGTCATGCTCAGCTGGTAAGAGCCTGTGTGGCAGTGGAGACAGGCAGTCAAAGAGAAATTAAAGAATGCAGAGGGGCAAACATGCAGGAGATGCAACACACCCCTTAAGCAGTGCTAAAGGAACACACTGTCTATTTTGCTACAGGCAATAGTACCTCATATGGGATTCCTAGCCCGTTTCTGCTGGGCCTGTGGGTCAGCCCCTACCAAGAGACAGTTTTGCTCCACCATGTGGGTTGCAGTGGCTGGGCCTGACAAGGTGGGCTGGAGCTAAAGTTCATTCTTTCAGTTGAGCTCTCCTTGCTATAACACACTATAACTGGACATTTAACACGATTTTAACAGAGTTTTTTTGTATTCCGTCTCTTTGCATGGTTTAAAATTCATTTCCAGGCTGTGATCTAATGGCAGTAATTACCTCAGAAGTGCATACAGTACAGGGTATGTTTATTTTTGTTTCAGCCAAGGCAAATTATTACAGGTCTTGGCTTCACTTCAGGGTTCAGCTTTTGTTGGGAGAGCCAAAAAAAACATCTACCTTTGCAATCTGGCAAACAGGTCCTAAATACCTTACGTGAATGTTTGATTTAAGGATATGAAGGGTAACGAGAGCAGGACAGCACAGCCCTTTGAGTCTTGGTGTTGCAGTGGACTGCAAATTACTTTCTAACTCTCTGTTGTGGAGGGACCCAGCTTTGTCATACAGTGACTATGATCCCAAGTATCAAATGCAGAGTTGCTCGCCAATTATCCTGAGTTTCTGCAGTGTCATCTGAGCAACACTGGCAACAGCATGAAAGGCACGAGTAACAAAATACCTGTGAGATTTGCCTGTGTGTAGGTTTCAGTAGCTATAGGAATAACAAAGTCTGTTACATGCAAAAATTAGCTTGCATAATTGCTTGCTTAGAGCTCATGACTAGCATAGCTGTTCCTTCTTTAAGTATTTCCTGGCATCTGATGAGAGAGGGTGCATAAACAGGGAGAACAATCTGCTTTATTCCTGTTGAGCAGTGTGTGGTGATAAAGCCCACCCTGCTTACTCTGTCCATATAAGGTTAACTGAGAACTTTGTGTTTGGTGTTTCTGTCAAGGTACAAAGGATTTCATTTAATTCTTCTGCTTGAAGAATTGCAACATAAAAATAAAATCTTTAATTATGTCTCTAAAGAGTAGAGGGGAAGTTTTCATCCTTCCCTCAGTTTAGCTTCTTTGTGATGCATACTGAAATATGGCTGGGTATTTTAGGGGAGCACATGGAAAACACATGAAAGTGTTTTGTAAATCCTATTTCTAATTTGTAGAAATATCCTGCCCTATGACTATCTGACAGCATTGGGGGATCTCTTTGTAAGCACAGCTAATGTGATGTGCAAATTCCATGTGTCCTTTTCTACCTTATAACTCTTGGGAAAAACAAGAAGTTGTAGAATAAATTGAAGAGTGCCCTTCCAAATAAGGTACTTGAGTAAAGAAGTGAGATGGTCATAGTTACCTTGGAGCTGCCGTGAATTTCTGCAGGAACCAGGAGCACTCAGCACATCTCAAGTTCATGAAAGTAGGATTTAGCCTACTTTAAACATATTTTTTTAAAGTAACCATTATTATTAATCTTTGGCAATCTGGATTCAAGAGACCTATAAATGCTCAAAACCCCCGAAAAGAGAAACTTATGCTTTAAAATGTTGACTCTGAGTTTTTAGGAAGGAGAGACACATTGTTCCGGCTGCTTTGTTTTTTAACTCCTTAAGCTTCAGCAGCTGAAGTAGAGTTGCGTGGGGTTAATACTGGAAAAGACAAGATCAAACTCTGCTCTCCTTGAATAGAAAATGTGATTTTAATGGTTTTGCATTTTCTGGCTTTCTCACTTGACTTCACAATCTAATTTCTTTGCTACCAGAGATCCTCTCAGTCACATCTATGTTAAGAATTTAAAAGCAATATATATTTAAATGCAAAACAATATAGGTGAGTATGTGCTCCTATGAAAAAGTACATCTGGGGGCATGTACACATATATGTGTCATTTTACTGTGTAAGAGAAGATGAGATGATAGTGTTCAAGAATTTTGAATGGCTTCATGAATGATGAAACTCCAAGAAGCCATTTAGAACATACAGAATTACTGGGGGTCACAGCCTTCCCAGATTGTGTTGCTGGAGCCTTAGATGTAATTAATTTCAAATAGTGCTAGCTGTAGTTCTATAAAAATGACAGATGCTTGTGGAAAACCCAGAACCACCTACAGGCACGCAACTGAAATCTCTGTTTGATTTGAGCTGCAACAGGAAGGTTAAAAAATGGTCCTTTTCATGCTTTCATGAAAAAATTAACAGAACCAATACCTTTGAAATGGTAGAAAGTCTGTTACCTTGTGCAGTGCTCATAGAACCAGGAACTATTTTGTAGGCTTTCTAGGAAGGAGCAGTGGAAGATCTGAGAGCTTCAGAAAGAGGGAGCTTGGAGCTTCATACCTTCCATTTCACCTCAGTGGCAGTGCTCCGTGTGACTCACAAATCTTGCACAGGTTTCTCCCAAGTATTTTGAATGTGAGAAAAGCTGTTGCTCTCCTCTGGAAAGAAATTGCTGTATTTGCATCACTGCTGTTAACAGCAGCTGCTATAAAACCGAAACTAAAACCAAGTGGATCTGTAAAGGTGCCTCAAAATTACTCCAACCCTGATTTGCACAAATATACAAGCAGCTATGTTGTGCTTTTCCTTGGGAAAAAGTAGAACAGCACAACCTGAGGGTGGTTTGCACTGATGGGAGAGCAGTTAACTACTAGATGCGAGGTTTTGTTGCTTTTAACTTGAACAAGGATGAACAAGCAAGCCTTTGAAGGCTCAAGTGTTCCTCCAGCATGAAATTGGAGCAGCAAACTTTGCTTGAGAAGAATAGTTGCTCACAACTTAATTACATTGATCAATGAGATGATTTAGAGTTAGGAGGGATGTGTGCAGCAAAGGTCAGAATCTGGGAAGAGCACAAGGCTGGTTTAATGTGCTCATTTCCTCAACTCTTGCTTCCCAATCCCTTCCACAGAGATCATTAAAGTCAGCAAATGCTGAGATCTTCAAAACATTATGGACATCTGTAAACTTCTTTATCTAGGAAAAAAATTACATGTTTTTCCTTTACATCCGCCAGTAGCTGAGCCAAGCTTGTTTGAAGCGAGGAGGACTTGTAATATCAAAGATTTACTTAATTTTTATTGCTGCGCATAAAACATCTGACAGTGTTTGCCGAGAAAACCAAAATGCCTCTCTTTGTTTGCACAAGCCAGAGGAAAAGTACAGTGTATCCGTCTGCAAACGAACATCAAAGCCCTTTTGCAGATCCAGGGTTGGTGACATGTATTTGGAGAACCAGTGTGAGAGCCGCCTGCTAGAGAGTCATGCGGGTCTCTGCACTTACCCAGCGTAATCCTGATTGGAGCCACACCGTTTCTTTTTTCTCTTTATTATCACTTCGTGGTTAACATTTGTTGATGAGTAGGATTAACAGCACATTTTCAGTGACATTTAGCTCTTTTAACAAACTCTCTTCAGTCAAAGGTTGCTGGCCTGGAAAAAAAAAAGAGAAAAGTCATTAAGCAAACAAATCTTTGCCAAGAGTTGATGCTAAACATGCCATCACTCTGCATGAGTTATTCACTGTATATGAAATTTATTTCACAAGACTCTGACCTTGATGTTGATTAACCAGAAATCCCTTCTTGTCTTGTCACTATTAACAGCTTTAGGTGCCTCAAGTGGCCCCTCTCTCTTTTCTTTTTCTTTTCTTTTTTTTTTTTAAGCATCCATTAAGGAAGGCTTTTCCCAATTTGTCATTTCTTTCATAGTGCTGCTCATTGGCACAACCTCGAGGCATTAGGAATCAGGGTGTTCCTTTAGCATGGTGATCTATCTCAGGGGAGACTTTTACTGTTTCAAGCAATTCAGTCCATTATCCAAAAAGCCTGAAAGGGAAATGGGATCTCTCCCAGTCTGTATTCCTATTTTCAAGGCCTGTCAGTGGCTGTAAGGCAAATTTGTGACTTTCTGGGCAGGACAGAGTTTCCGCACTAAATCTTGTGAGGCAGAGAGGGAGAATATTATGGCTGTTCTTTACTTGTTCAAGGCTCAAAAGGGCCTCTCTGTAGACGTCGGAGATGGAGCATCAGTAGATTGCCCTGAGGTCACTCAGCTTTGAGTAGACCCCAAATATGGAAGATGGTTTAAAACCACCTCCAGCTCAGTATAAACACAGGTTCAGAGCAAGAACTGAACCTTTTTGGTGCCTGCTGCTAAGCATGAAACCATTTACGGAACAGAAACACTGCAAGTATTCACTTTTGCTGGAAATTTCTGGAAGGGGTGAGGGGGAGAGATCAAGGAAGGAGAAGCACACCAAAATAAATGCTGGTTGTGTTTTTTTTGTATTCTCTTTGGGTGACATCACATAGTGATAAGTTGAATAGACTGGAAGGATTGAAAACTGGACTTGTTCTAAAGCCAGCTAGGAGTGGATTGCATTACAGCCTATAGCTGGCACCGCTTTCTGGGAAGAAAGCCTGGCTGCCACAGACTTTGTGGTCACTGACCTGGATTCATTTGGTGCTTTGTGATTTTGCTGCATGACACTCACCTTTGTGAGGTGAGTCTCTTGGCACACTCTTTTGTGGTGGAATATGACGTTTATCACCACAGCTGTGTGAGATTGTATCCAGTCTGAAAGGCTGACAGTCCATACCTCCCTCTCTTTCCTATTTCCTACTGATTATATAATGTTTGTGCATCACTCATGGTTGGCATTCCTTTCATAGCTTACAAGCAATCCTGCAAAACCAAACATTTAAAAAAGGCATGCGGTCATTAAGATAACTTACATAATCTTAATTCTGCTCCTTTATACAAATATGAAATATGTATGACTGTGGTATGAGTGGCTGCTGCCACACTCCCAAGCCCAGGTTAGTTCTTTGTCACATCTTGATCCTACAGTGGGATGGATGGTGCAAAGCAACGACTCCTTTGTGCTTCAGTTGCTGAATATCCTGGAAAGGCCCATGTAGAGCCATTCATTTCTTGAGGATATTAGTAGTAGGCTATTGAAAGTGGTATCTCTATGTTTTATGTAACATTGTTAGCGACAGGAGATGTATTAGACCTGGCAAATTTTTGTCTTTCTGGAGAGCATTAATGCTGGAGTGGAGGTGGGGGGAACATTGGATGAGTGAGTGGGTACAGCTGAAAACCATTGTCCAGTTCTTATTTACAGCACAAACGCACATGCTTATGTTTTGGGCAAGTGTAGGCAAAACAACATCTTTAGCAAGGAATGGGAACAGCCATTACAGCTACATCCGCTGGAGAATTCAGTGAGACAAATGCAAAATTATGAGATCATGAGAGAAATACACAAACAGAAACACTGAAATACTCTTTGTGACTTAAAAACTGATTATCCTTAATGGTTTGGGGTTTGTCACAATCTATATGTTTGTCAAATGCTTAGCTTTTTACAGAAGTACAGTTTTTTCATGGAACTGCCTAAGTGACAAACTTCTGATCAGCTTTGATCAAGATAGATACAATTAGTTGATTTTTTAACAAATGATTGTGTATGCTAATTTGCTAAAAGTTTTCAGGCTAGTCTCCTAGCAGTATTTCTTCAGTTTGGGCTCTGCTTTATTTCAGGAGTTGTTTTTCAGTGCCTTGTCACACAGGACCTTGTCTGTACAGTCTGTTATTACTTCTTTCTTTAGCTTTGAAAAGCTCCATTTATCCAATTTTCCTGTGTTACATGTGATGTCATTTTGTTATTTGTAGTAGCATAATATCCAATAATCATACTAATTTGACAGGCACTATTTAAAGGGGGAGAAAAGTTGCTTCACTGCAGTGGCTACAGCGGATACCAGCTCATCATCTCTGCTACCTCCTGCTTTCTGTGGTTGAATAGGAGTGCAGCATTTCTGCTGATATTCTTTCCTGCATGTCCACAGGTCAAATGTAAAAGCAACTGTTGTTTTCTCCATAGAGCTCTGGGCACTGCAGAGCACGACCTGCTAGTTCATTAAGAAATCTGCAAAAAGCAAGCTGATTGTCTCCTTGCATTGAGCAGTTTTTTAGTCGGTTTTTAAAAAAACTGTCTGTTGTTTCTCTTTTTTTTTTCATGTGTGTTCTCCACCTCTTGAGAGATCCCAGGTTGCTCTTGTTTTCCATTGTCATATTACACGTGTAAATCTTTAAACTGAAATGGAAACCCTGAGTTTCAGCACATCTTGCTTGGAGGTGATCATGTAGGCTTTGGGCTCTGATGGTCCAGGCTGCAATGACATGTGATATGCGCATGGCAGCACATATTCAGCAACAGGTTATTTGGTACCTTCCTCTAGGTCATCTTTCATGTGTTTTTTCCCCACACACTATTTGATTTCCTTATATAAACTACAGAGGAAAAATGGGCTGATAGAACACCAGCCTTTTCTGCAAGTCATTTATATTTCTCACAGCTTTCACCAAACACCTGGAAAAAAACAGTTGTCAATAACATGATATCACAGGCTGACAATGTGCTGAACACCCTCTTACCACCACCACCATCATCATGGACAAGATTTCTGTTTGGGTATTGCAAAATATCCAGGTTTGGTCATGGACAGCTCCTGCTGATGACCTTGCCATTGCACTGAGATTTTAACAATATTTGAGTCTCTGGTAGAAACAGGATGTCACAGTTCTCTGTTAAATGGCTGAGTAAGACATCATCTGTTCATCTTGTTAAATATATGCTTAAAGAAAAATGATGCAACCAAACTGAATTACTGAAGTTTAGGATTTATTTAGCATGTTATCAAACCGTCTTCCAGATTCTGCTTTGTGAACAAAGATAACATAAGAAAAATATTGACCAAATTGTTTTTACAAAATACAAAGCTGAGGAACTAAATGTATATGAACAAGCTGATGGAACTGTAGAAATTCTTGTAGCTTTCTAACAGGATGGTTTGCTAGGGAGTTGAGATGAACTCTGCAGCACCTGGATATTTGCTAGCCTGAGTTGTTAGAGAGGGTCTAACATATATAAGGTACGGATATAGAACTACAAAAACACAGCCAGGAGACATCAGAGATGAGTATTTTGCTATCAATTTCTGACATAATTGCCATTATTCAGATGTTTTCCTCTTTCTTGAGCAAAGAGGGATGGAGGTTTGGAGTTCACTCGCAGGTTCCTGCTGGCAGCAACAGGATGGTGCGCATGTTACTAGAGAAGATGAAGTGACTTCTCAGGCTTTCTTTCCATTAGCCATGCGAGAATAAGTTGTGCTATATTTAATTCAGAATTAGCAGCACTGCTGATATTCTTGATGTTTCTGACACCCTACTGGGACCTGGTGTAACTGGCTTTTTTGGTGCGCGCGGGTGAAGAGGCTCACAGGCTGCGCACAACGCAGCCTGTGTGGCATCGGCTCCCCTGTTGATTTAGTTTCGTTTTCTGTTTTTCTGACTTGCTCAACTGCCTGTAACGGCATTAAAGTATTCTTCTGATCTTTGTTTCCATGTGTTCACAAAACGCAGTTCTAGAAAGCTTTTATGCCAAAGGAACATTCAGAGTGAGAGGCAGCTCTCCGATTTGTTTCAGAAATCATTGGCTAATTGCATACTTGACTGAGCCTTGTTTATAATAACCTCTACTGAGAGAGTCTTTGCTGGGAGCCTAATGCAGAAACTCTGATCAGGAGAAATACATGAGTCCTACCTTGGACAGCAAGTACAGCAAGCACCTATTTTTACATCTATATTGTGCTGTCAGAGAATATTTCCTGCCCAGAATTGTGTTCAGAGGTACAGACAGCAACAGCTTGGGACATAATGCAAAAGAGTTGTGAGGGAAGCATGGACACTGGCAACTAGAGGAGTACATGGCTGTACTTCCCTCAGGAATTGAAGAACTAAAGTGCTGGAAAATGCTTTAGTTGGGACATTGATGTCTCTGCAGGAACAGTCTCAAAAACTTCAGATTGATATGTTCTCTGACCTCCTACTCATTCACTGCCAAACTCTGGGTCCATGCCAAAGTCTTGCCTACCAGAACAAAAAAATCTCTTTTCCTCCTCCCCTTGTTATGTTGTCTCCTTCCATCTGCCAACACATGCTTGCTAAAATACACTTCTGTTTCCACAAGTCAGGAGAATTCCCACTCCACTGTCCCTCTCCTGACTTTGTGAGCCCTACCAAAATGTTATCATCATCTTCCAAATCAGGAACAATCTCACTGCTTCCATTCTTGCTGCTTGCTCTTTCTAATCTCCATGCATGTTTATGCAGCTCTAGCTGAATATGAGTGAATATTTAATATTTTATGCATGGCAAGGAGGGAAGAAGGGAAAAGGTGATCTGGAATAAGATCTTAAAGAATTTGATTTTTCTATAGTATTGTTACTGAAGAAGAATTAGAGCTCACCCAAGTTAGAGGACAGTACTCCGTCATTGAGAAAAAAAATCAGTACTAGTAACAAGCAACAAAAGTCTATTTGCTCCCCACAGAGTGCCAACAAATTGCATCAGTGAAGTCTTCTTCAAGCGACTTCCAAAGAGAGTGATTTTGGGGGAGAAGTCAATCTAATTACATTTCATCAGGCTGGGGGTAGTCAGGATTTGCTACACATACTGACTGCTGTCCTATGGAAGTGCTGACTGTTACTTAATTCAAGCTACAATTTTAAATTAAATGTGGATATTGCAAGCTTACAAGTGTTTGGGATTGAATGCTCTTATAAAACTATGTTATCTTGGGCATCCAATGTGTAGCTGGTGACCAGCTTTTTGCAGACTTATTTTGAGAGGATGATTCAGACCCTTCCTGAACCTCCTCATTGCCCCGTTTCCTGTCTGAAAAGTTTGTGAGAGTTTTATGGATATAAATGGTCATCAAACCATTCATTTATCTCCAGAAGGGACATTATATATGCCAACAACCAATAACACTTAAGAACATTAAGTGTTGACCTTTTCTGTAGCAGGAAAAGCAAATTCTTCTCAAAGTTGTCAGAAGCACTTGAAGCAAAAAAGGTACATGACAGTATCTTATACTGAACACAAAATAAAGATGAATGGCTTACAGTGCAGGCAGAGTTTTTTAAGCACAGGATTGACAAGAATCATGTAGAAAGCAGTCAGGAAAATGATGGGCTTAATGCTCAAGAAAGTGACTTTCCATGGTCTGCTATCTTCTTCCACTGTGTAAGAAGGGATCATAGTGCAGACTGCTCGTTTTTTTCCTTTCTCTTACAGAAACCATGAACATTTACTGTCCCTCAGTCCAAAGCCAGACAGAACTTTGGTCATTTGAATTCTCCATGTTTGGCTCAATGCTTCGTTAGAAAGAAGTCATTTACCAAGCTGGGTGTGGCTGATTTTTATTGGAAAGGAATTGCAAGACAAGGCTGATAGAAGGTTTTTCCTTCCTATATCAGTTGGTTTTGCCCTTCTTTTCCCTGTATTATATGTGTTTGAAGAAAAATATTGAGTAGCATACAATGAATAGCATCTCTGGCAGATACTGTTACTTCCCAGCAGCCTGAAAGGCAGGAAGAGCTTTGGATTTTTTAGAAAGACAAGAATGAATTTACCTTATGCTTTGAACCATGCCAGTGGCTAATAATTCTTCCAGCATCAGAAGAACAAAAATTATATCCTGAAGTTACTTTTGGCCCTCATTTCTAACCATTGGTGAGCCAGCTCAGAGATGGCACCTGCTTGGTTCTAACCTTGTGAGATACAGCTTCCTTTGGGTCCCACCAATTCATAGTATCTATGTGAAAATAAAAGTCTAGCGGTCTAGAGAAGCTGTCATATACAAGCCAGAGGTCTGCTTTTTTGTTTAAAACCTCATTGCAAATTGCCTCAGATTTCCTGAGGGAAGAGAATTAGAAAGGGTAGTTCCACATCTGTCATCACTGTTTTACTCACAGATCCTCTGGCTTGACAGCATCTCAGAAGAAAATTGCCTGCACTTGCTATGCAAGTTGCAAAATGTACATAAAATCATCTTGGTAAATCTTTGTAATACAGCTGGAAGAAAAATTCCTGCCTCCAGTGAGTATTCACCTTTGAAATGCTTTTGCTTTTATGGTCTATCCAGGGAAACTCTTCAAGCAAGAATGTGTTTAATTGTCACTTAAAACTTCCTTTGGACCTGTAACTATACTGGAACTTCTATGCCACACGGAATTTGAGGATTTTGTTTTTCTATCAACCAGGCAAATGCTGTAACCCTGCTCCGTTATTTGTTCATTGTTGATACATAGCACTGCATCTCCAAAACACCTCAGCTGAAATTATGTCTTTCATAGCCAGTAGTATATTCCTTGCCTGTTTAGAAGTTTCTGCAGCACTTGAACCAAATTCTTTCAAATCAATAGTGTTGTGCTGTGGTGCAGAATTTCAGCCACTCTATTTAGCAGGCACACAGCGTTACTTGATCTCAGCTCTTTCAGTGGCCATGCATCTCCCATTTTCTTCATAAATTAAATTAAATTATCACTCCTTTACTCTGTCTTCACAAGCCAATTTAGACACCTTGCATTTTAAGCAGAAAAAAACAATAGTAGCAATCATTTCAGCATTTTCATGGTGTAAGAGATGGCCTAATGAATTAATAGAATTTGCATCTGTGAAGGTCTTTTGGTTAAGTTTTTCTAGCATGCTTTTATAAACTACTCCTAAGCCCCACGAGATCCTCTGAATTCAGCTTGGTATTATTTGTCTTAGACTGATGAATGAGGTACATAAAGGCTGTGAGACCTGTTGAAAGTTGGATAAGGCAGTGTTAGTGTAAGGAAGAGGGCATCCTTGTACTTGGCTAAGCATTCCTCACACTGCTACCAAAGCACATATCCCTTGCACTAGGTGTTTCTGCTGACAGGAAATGGTTACACAAATTACCAGGTTCAATCAAGCAGAAATTCTTCAGCTAATGAAAAGCTGGTTAAACTTCTGCTCTTGTTACTGTGACTATAACATAGATTTCCTTCTTTCCATTGAGAAAATCTGAGCAGTCTGAGCCTGTACATTATCCCACCTTGATGGAGAAGTAACTGTCCTGGAGATCGCTTGAGCTTCCTTTTCACTGCTGGTTCACTTCATCAATCCTAAGTGTTAACTACTTCCCATTAACTCAAATGTTCCCAGGTTGAGGATCAAAAGAACCTGCTTAAGCAAAGCATCTGTCTGAGCTCCTCTCAAGTTAATGTTCCATACAATCTGCTTCTGAAAGGCTGACATGTGAAGACAGGAAAGCCTTGGCATTTCTCTGTCTTCCACCATTTAGAGGGAAGGGGAAAGAAGAAAAATAAGAAAAAGCATCTTTTTGTGAGCCATCTCCTTACAATTCCGTAAGTTTGAGTCTTTGCTTGTTCTGATACTCAGAAGGGTGAGAGAAGAGATTTATAGTTACATCACAGAGTTAACAGTCAGGAATGTGCAAGTCTGAGGCCCTCAAACCTGGCATATGAATCCACCAAATGCAGGGCAGACTAGGAAAGTATGTGGTGGCTCTCGTCCAAAAAAAAACCAATGATAATGCCATATAGGCAATACAAGATTTGGGGTATCCATTTCACAATATAAACAAGAGAGGACAAAATTCAAGATGACCTCCTGTTCTGGGAAGAGGGATAGGTGGAGCTAAATGCAGAGACACATTTCAGTCACAAATGAATATCACATCTTCTCAAAGAGCTCACATTTTACTGACCACGGGACGTTTGAATCAGAGGGATGCATCAGTTCATGCAAACATAATGTCTTCATCCCATTCAAGCTGTTTCTCTAGAAACCGGAATGGCCCGTAGTTTTCCTTACGCAACTCTGCCATGGAGGGCAGCCTTGTTCCCCTCCTAGTTCTGGGCGTACTTAGAGATACATCATGTGCCATGGGGGGAATTTGAGCCCAAGAGCCAGAACCATTCACCATGAACAGGCACTCCAGAAGAGTTAAAATATTTAAGAGTCAAGCACAGATGTGAGAGAATCCCTTAACAGTCTCCCATCCTTTGTTCACTAAAGACATTTCGTGATCCCCCTTGTTTGCTCATTGACTAATTTCCAGCAAATATTCTTTAGCTACCTGTCTGGCACCTTTTCAGAATTCTCGCATCCATGTTGCCCTTTGCCTAGGAGTTCCTGATGTTTCCAACTTCCTGTGTGGAGAGCCATTTCTTTCTGTCTGGTTTGAACTTGACGTGTACTTCATTTTTCCTACCTTCTAAGTATAAGAAGAAATTGTTTCTATATGCCTGCTCCAAACTACTTTGTTTATCAGCCTCGGCATATGCCTCAGTCATCTCTTCTCCAGACTAAAGAGTTCCAAACTGTTCAGTCTTTCATTATGTGTTTGCTTTCAAGGCTCCACAGATATTATTCCTTCAGTTAAAATTTTAACCTTGCACATTGGCATGAAAACTATAACAGAAAACAAAATGAAAAAAGCATCTCAATTGGAAGAGAAGATCTCCATCTGCTCTGGAGCCATGATATAGAGAAGACATGAAAAAAAAAATGCAGGTGATTGTGGAAGAGTTTCTAAAGAGACCATCAGTGCCATTATCTAAAATGTAAGGACAACAGAATATTGTTTTACTCCTAAAACAATGAGTTTTTTTAGAATGAGGATGGTGAACAGGTAACCCACAGAGGTAGGTGCCCCATCCCTGGAAACGTTCTTGGTCATGTTGAACATGGCTCTAAGCAGCCTAATCTAGCTGACCTCCTTGAACTGTTCGATGAAAAAGCAGCACTGGAATAGAATAGGTTATCATTAAATGTAGTCTCATTACACAGTCATTAAATGTAATTTCAATACAATTGTATTTTTCACTTCTTACCAGTTCCTCTAACATACACACTCTCTCTGATAAGGGCATTGTACTTCAGTGTTCTCCACAAATACACTCCCTCCTCTGTAGCCATGAGGTATCTTCATAAAAAACCCAGCCCTCCAGTGTGATGGAGTTATTGCTTTGAGCTCTCTGAGCTTTCCTACTGCTGCAATTCCCTTTTCATGTCACCTGGTGGCTGCTGAGCTCTTCTGCCGCTCAGGAGGTGCCACTTGCACCTGGGAGCAGCAGAGATCTCTGAAGCAGCCCCAGGAGATTGAAGGATTTAAGTTATTTGGTTTGGTTTGGTTTTGGTTTTGTTTTTTTTTTTTTTTAATTCCTAGTGATGTAATCTGATACCCTAATATTTCTGTGAGCAAAACAGACAGTGGTTTCCATACAAAAGGAGAAAGAACAGGTGTAAATATTCTCATTTTGAGTTAACTTATGCTATTTACACATAAATCCTCTTGATAGTTTGAAGTGAGAATCAGGTCTTTAATGTGGGGAAATACTTGATTCTTCATTAACAACCTCCTCTGCACAACTGCATCAATACGTAAATTGACTGGGTCGAGAAAGAGCAAGGTAACTATTTTCAACAGTGTTCATCCTGATTTTCACCCAAACTGGAGGCAGTTTAAAGCAGAATACTGAACAAGAATTACTCTGCAGCAAGCCTAGTGTCAGTAATTTCTTACTTTCTTTTCAAAGGGTCAAGAGGGAACGCTGTCCCATATGCATAAATGAGGAAGCAATTTTCATCCTGTGACAAAGAGGGATTTTGTTTGCCAGTGTGGGTTGAATTGGCTGGAAAAGTGTGAGTAAGTGTTATTATTAATCTTGAAGCTTGTGGAGTGATGGTTTTGCTTTGTGTTTAGTTTTTGGTGTGTTGTTTCAATGTTTGGGCTATTTTAGAATTCCAGTAAATTTATCCAGTGGATCCTGATTTCTTTTTGGCCCAGCATGGTTGTTAGAGGCAGGTCTTATGGTGATATATCTTGTTGAATAAGGACAGGTGGTTTTCACCCTTGTCTGCCGTCAGCCTGGTTTACAATAAGAGGTGTGAAAAGGCACGCTTTTCCCACAGGGAAAACACACGTTTGGGTGAGGGCCTGTGTTTAAAGGGCACATAATTAATAGCTGTAAAGACTCTACTCCTCTAAACATAACAAGGTAGTGATTTTCACTTGAACAAGTACTACCAGGGGAGAATATTCTACAAAAGAGAAAAAAAGAAAGTATTTGCCCAGGAATTTAAGGTCAGGAGTCCTGTTGTGAGACAGTAAGATGTGTCCTCTTACCTCTTTCAGGTATTTCTATCAATCTGTTTTGGAGGATCTTTGGAGGGATGACTGAGATGTGTTATCTGGGGGGCTGAAGGGTGGGAGTGGGGTGTGCAAGCACACAGCTGCTCTTGGTAGAAGTCCATCAGAGTTGTAGCTGGCACAAGAAAGGCTCTTATTCTGTTTTCTTGGGACAGACGACCCTGCAGAAGTAGTAGACAGGACATGACCTTGTAGGTCTGAGGACAGGAGGCCAGCTGGCCACTAGATCCAGTGGAGGACATGTAACCCTCTCTCCATGGACAGATTGCTTCAGGGGGGCCCTTGAGACCCCTAGAAACAGAGCCCCCACCCCTGAGCAAATAGAACTTCTGCAGCTCTTTCTGCAGTCTGCCTCTGGCCAGCAAAGAGCACAGAGGTCTATAAGGGAAGAAGGACTGCTTCTTTTGAATCATGGCTCATTGACAAAAGGTGCAAGGGAACAGAAATAAAAGCTCAACCACTTTTTAATGACCTCCCCTGAATCTTTGTGGGAGGGTCATACTCTCCCAGCACAATGTTTTCCTCCTGACAGCATTATTTCAGTGTTGCGTTTCCCTTGCTACTGTGACAGTGTCTCCCTCCTAGTTGTCTTTCGAGACCCTGGCAGATTTGAGGACTTGCAGTCCATCCAGTACTTTCCAGTACTGCAAACTGGGAGCAGGTCTCCTGTGCTCAGGGGTACTTGTGCAGTGAGCTGTGGTATGGGAGAGCACTTCTCCTGCTGCTCCACTACTGCAGATCACCTCCCCAAAAGTCTGCCAGGGCTGAGAGATGCCCCTGCCAGTGCTTCTCCTTGGTCCTGACTCCTCTCCAGTGGTGAGCCCAGTAAGGGCTTAGGTTTCTCTTCAGCTTGCTTTTTGCAGCACTGGGGAGTGAAGGGGAAGAGCTGGGCTGCAGCAGGATGGAGGAGAAGGCTGGCAGAGCCTGGGCTTTGGGGCCAGCTCAGCTGGGATAGGTCTGCAGGACAGGGTTATGATTCCTCTGGGAGACCCCCAGAGCACCTCTGAGTTTGGATGCTCTGCCTGCTTCTGCCCAGACCTCTTGTGACCTGCCTTTTAAGTCCTTCTTCACTGCTTATTTCACTTATGACACTTGGCTTTCACACAGCTCTCAGAGCAGCTAAGATTTGTTCTGTGAGGATGAGGAAGGTATTCCTCCTCCTTCAATCTTTATATCTGCATAGTTTTCTAAGGAGTGTATATACTACCTTCCACCCCAACCCCTTTGTTCCTTCCTAAAATTACACTTCATTTTCTGCACTGCAGACACAGAGACAGCCAACTTTCTGCCTGAGGTTGTGAAATGGTTAGAATGGAGAAAAAGAGAGGCAGGACCTTAGCTGAGATGTGCATGTGGAGGGAGGAGGTGTAGGGGGAGGCAGGGAGTATTCATGGAGCCTCTGTGGAGGGACCAGCGGCCTGTGTGGCACAAAAACTTTTCAAACTCACAACAGGGGAACGCTCTGTGGATTGAAGGCTTCAAAGAGAGAGCCTGCCAGCTACAAAAAACAAATCTTTAAATAACAGGGAGAACGATGAGAAAAGGTCTGAGCCGCACACTCGCAGGAAGAGAGCCGGCTTCACTCAGCCTGGGTGGAAAACTGTGTAATCCCATTGGCTTTGGGGATGTTGCAAGGGCTTACACCATGGAAGAATTTAGCCTGCTGGGTCCAATGGCCTCATTCAGGCTGAATAATTCTTTTGTCCCTTCTCTGCATCCCGATTGCAGCAGTAGGCACCAAAGTGTGTGTTGGTTTTGGTTCCAGTGAGGCAGGTTTTACTGAGCTTGTGTGAGGGACCCTTGTTAAAAGTACACTGCTGAGCTGAAGGGAAAGTTTCTTCAGCTTTCCAAAAAATTCTCTCTCTGGGCAGACTTCAAGCTCGGAAAATGTCAGCCTGAGAGGTGAAACATAAGGAAAATTACAAGCAATAGAGTACAAGGAGATATAATAAATCCTTTACCACTGATAGTAGCCTTCCAGCTATATTTCGCATTTTAAAGGGAGTTCTCTTTAACAAAAATAATTATAAAAAATACTTTTCAATTAACTGAAAGTGCTTATTGCTCCAGAATATCTGTGAAAAACCTGTCTTGAGAAATGTCCTTTAGTTAAATACACACCAGCCCTAGTCCCTGTGTCTGCATAACTATGTGTATTTTTTGGTTTTAGAAAACATTTTTAACAATCAAATTTTCACCATTGCTTACCTAATAGATTCTTGACTGAATGAGAGGGAGCTTGAAATTATTCTGGCCCCATCTTGCAGCCTCTGTGACATCATGACACAGAAGCTGATGGCACCTGGGCCCTTTCTGCAACTTCCACAGTGAATTCCATGTGCTTCTGTTCCTCCAGCTGACCTTTAGATAGTGTTCTCTGAGCTTCTGATATAAAAAAGAAGAGAGTGAGAAAAATACACAAGTGTTAGAAAGCCCTGTGTCTCTGTAGGGGCCAAGATTTGCCTGTTCTTTGGCATTTTGTTCCAGTATAATTTCTTACGTTTCTTGATGTTCCAGTATGATTTTCTTCTTCCAGGAAATCATTACTTGATTTGGGTTTTTTTACCTTCAGTGCAAGCATATGATTTCAAATACCTTCCTCAGACTCCAACACATAGCTCTTCAGAAATGTAATGGGCAGGTAGGCATGGGAAGGAATTTGATTATACTTGAAAAGAAAGACAAAATAGATCTGATAGTAAAGCTATCCAGCATGTTTTAGGTTTCTCTCTGTAGTTTAGGTAGAACAGATTGTTCTTCTGCCAGTGTAAATATATAAATTTTAAAAGAGATGTCAAGGACTGCTTAACATACAGACAAAAAAAGTTTCACACATCTGCCCTTATAATAGCTCTATGTGTTTGTATTCTACTTATTTATGCATTCGCATTTGGTTTATTTATGAGATCTTTGCCCAGAAATGTTCCCCTATTAACTCTATATGGCTCTATATGGAAATTACTATATCACTGTGATATTCCATCTGTTATTATTTCTCCAAGCATTTGCACCTATGAGCCCCAACCACGAGCAGAGTCTCATTTGGATCCCAGGATCAAAGCCTCTTTTGTGCAAAGGACTCCACATATGCACAGAGGGTAGCTGAGGCTTTTAGTCTAAACAGGGAAACTGGGAAAGTGTCAGTGAAGGGATGGGTGCTGGCCCTAACCACTGACCAGCCCATCAAGCACTGCTGAGGAAAACGTAGTCGTTGCAGAAGTCAGGCCCAGAACCCCTGCAATCTCTTCACCATTCTGCCTCTCCCCAGAGCTGTGGCACCTCCAAAATGAGAGGCATGATATGACTGTGATTTCCTAGATGTGTTTGGGCTGTAATAAATCACCCACCCAAGGCCATAGAAAGGGATGTAATAACTGCACCCAGGGCTGACATCTTTTTGCTCATAAAAATGGAATGACAAAGCAACTTTGTTAAGTAGGCTTAACAACAGGGATAGCCTAATGTGAGCCATTTTCCTGTGAGATTTTGTGCACCAGCAAATGCCTGCTGAGAGCAGTGGGAGCTGAAGTCCACAGTCTCCTCTGTAGAATTCTGGCAAACATGGGAGAAAGCTACAGCAGTGATGGCACAAAAAATGCTTTAAAGCCCAGCTGTGGTTATGGTAGGAAGCTGGTAATCATGGCTCTTGCCCACAGAGGTGCAAGGAGCAGGGGAAAAAGGAAGGGGTAGTGTCAGTGTGGTTGAGGTTTATGAGTCCAAAGCTAAAGTAAACATAAATAACCTGTAAAGTGTGTGGAAGTAGAAGGAACATTTTAATTCAGCTTTGCAGATTGTGAGCAAGTGATTCTGGCAGGCCAGGGTAATGCTTTAACTACTATGGTGATGATGTTATTGCTGTGTAGTCTGAAAGTAAGGAGAAGGCTATCTTTTGTTGGAACACTAATGCATTAATAATTATAAAATATGCTTCTCCAAACTGCTGTCCAGTGGAAGCAGCCTCCATAAGCAGTGTGGCGTTCATGCTGTCAGGTACTCATTATTTCAGTTCAGTGGTGGCAGGAAGTCACCAGCTTAACTGTAAATATTGGCAGCAAGCTGAAAACTCTTCTCTTGGAGAGGAAAAAAAGTAAGCACAGACAGTTGAAAACCCAACTTTACTGTTTCCTGATGGTGAAAACAGAGATGATGACACTTACCCAGAAAATGTTAAAGGAAACATGAAACAGAGCATCCAGTTTCAGAAGCTGAGGTGGGAATGAAATCTTTCCACCTGAAGCTCTTTTAAAATATTTCCTTACTGATCTTCTTCCTTAGAGAAAGGAGACTTCTGTGTGTGTGTGGTTGGGGATGGTGGAAAATAATAATTTTCAGTATTTCAAGTATGAAAATTAAAATATGTTTATTACTCTGAAATGTCGCAGTAGTGTCCCATGACAATGGTACTATATGGAGTTGCTCATGTTTCCACTCTGCTGATGAGTCTGCACCTTTCCATCTAAACCTCAGAGCCATCTTTCTGCATAAGCAGGATGATGGAAGGTGCCGTTCTGTGTTCTGAAACTTAATTTGTTTGCGAAGAACCCTGTAAACCCAGGTGTGTTAATATTTGGGGAATGCTTTCAGAGGAACAATTTCCCAAAGCTGGGGTGAAGGATGTCTTTCAAAAATAGAACAGGAATGACAATTTCATAAAATCTTCCTGTGAATCACATGAATAATCTAAAACAAAAACAAAACAAAAAATAGCAAACACAAAAAACCCAGAGCTGATTTTAAGCAGTTACCTCAGAGGCCATTCATCTGCCTTGTTTAGTCTCAAAGAACACCAAGTACATCTCATTTCCAAAAGAAACATCCAAAGGAATAATCTTCCAGCATGTCTCCATATATTTATGTTGCTGGTAGTTTTTTGGCCACAGATACACGCCACGCTGTGCAGGGCTCTGGCCTGAGGGTAGCACACTCCTGGCACTGTGGGTACCAAATTTGCTTCTCTTGCATTGTGGCCTGGCTTTTGGTAAGTCAACACCAGTGGTTTTCCAAGGTTGGCTTTAATTCTTACTTTCCTTCTCTTTCTTTTGGTGAATCTACATGTGGCTGTAATCTGGTGCCCAGGCATCCTACTTGCAGGGCAATTTAAAGGCCTAATAAGAGTGCAGTGTGCCAGGTCTGGGAACAGAATTTTTATTTTAAATTACCTTAAAAGATTTTTTTTTTTTGTGAGGCTCTTCTTTTTTAGAGGGTTTTCACACAAACTACAAGGGGATCCAGAGAAAATTTGTTAATTTTATAAAGGGTTTTAAAATTCTCATTATGAGAACAGGAAAAAAGACAGTTTTGTTGAAAGATGTATCTTTGTTTTTCAGTTTACTGGTATCTGTAAACATTTAGAGTAAATCTTCAGATTTCTAGCTGGGGATTTCTTATGCTCATGTGTAAATAAACCACAAAGCCACAAATAAGTACTTGCCACTTTGAATGGGTTTTTGAAAGCTAAATGCAGGGACACAGTTGAACTTCAGAAAGAGTACTTACAAGCAAGGATTTTCAAGGATGTACTGACATTAAGGCTTGCTAAAGCATGGCTGTAACTTTAGCCAAAATAGTTATAAAGGGCTCTTGTGCTGATGCCTCAAACATATCACCTTATAACTGCCTATATCCTGCAGTTTGAGAACTGCCATCCAAGGAAAATTGCAGGACTTAGAACACATGAGTGGTAATGAGAAACATTCCGCTTGAATATTCAATCTGTTTTGCCCTAATTTGTGGTGGCACAGTCAAGAGCTAGACTGAAGAGCTCATTTTAGAAAGTGGTTTCTTCCTCAACATCTCCAGCTCTGCCAGGGCAAAGGACAAATGCTCAGAGCAGCATTGTGGCAAAGTTAGGAGGAGCACTGCAGCTTTGTCACTTCTACACTGGTGGGGTCAGGGAAAAGGCAGGGTCTTAGGAAATAGAGTGGTTTTACATATGAGATGGTATGAGATGTTAGTAAAGGGCCAGGATTTACATTTTGATTGGCCAAGACCTCATGGGCATCCCTCCAAAAAGGCCATACAGCTATGAGGGTGCTTGTGTTTTGCTTTATGGGGAGGGGCAGAAGAGGGAGAAAGCAAAAATAATTCTGCCAAAATGGTTCTTGTCTTGCAAAATAACTTGGACATAATTTTTCTTAAATTCAATGCAAATATTCAAGATAAATATTGTATTCAAACTTTCCTGGCTGTTTCAGCAGGCAAGATAAAATCATTTTTATAACTACTAAGAATGGTCTTTCAGTCCAGATGCAACTTTATTTCTTTATCTCTGTGATTAAGCATGTTTTACTAAATTTTATTTTACCGCAGCTTCCCAGAAATGCATGTTTTAATATACCAGACGAGAATAAGCAATGAGCTCATACACAGAAAAAAGTCTGGTTTATAGTTATTGAATATACATGCTCTGTGTTTGCTATGAGTTTAATATGTATGTCATGCATTCTACTAAACAATTCAAGCATAAATGGAAAAGTTGGGTAGTAATGGAAAGAATCTAAAGCTTTTGAATGCAAAAGGACTTGGCAGAAATGTAGGTAGGAAGTAAGAGCTTTGATTATGCTGTTTATACTTGTTTTTAATAGCAAGCTTCCCAGCAGCCATTGTGATGAAAGAGCATTTTTGAGGATCAGTACAGATATTTCAATTACCTGGAACACCTGACACAATAAAAGATGCTTATTTTATTGAAAGCTGAAAACAGAAATACTGCAGATTTTGTAACATATACAGAGAGAGAGAGCAGAATCCTGCATGTTTAGCAATGCAGGTCTAGCTTCAAAAAGTAACTTTAAAAATAGCAGTGTGGATCATCCAGCAGTTTCTTATCAAAGGTGCTTATCTACAAGCAATCCAATGGTTTTCCTTAGTCAGCAGGGACGGTCTCCCTGGAAGCTCAAAGTCAAACTGTGTTGCTTTTGGCTCACACTTCAACAACAGCAAGGATTGGCCCATCAGAAGCTACAGCATGATCTATTACCCTGTCCATGGACTTCAGAGGGTATTGCTTCAGTCCCCTTATGTTTAAGATCTTGGCTCTTTTTAGGAGTTGTTGTTTGTGCTGTTGTTTGATATCTTTCACCTTTGGACCTATTGGTATCCTTTAGAGCTCGGACATCTCAAGCTCTCTTCTCTGGCATGACTAAAGGGAGAATAAACAGCAGTCTCTAGCTTTACGCCTTTCCAAGGAACAAAAATTGGCCCCAGATGAAGCTGAGCAGACAAGCTGACTGACATCAGCACTGATACCCAGCAGTGCCATGAAATTGCCAGAAACACATAATCCCCCTTAAAGGGCTATCTGGAATATCTTGTTTCATCCAAATTGAAAGGTCCAAAATGAAACAGTTTATTGGTAAATACTTTAAAAAGGGCTTGCAATCAGGCCCTGTCTGGACATTTTTTTGTCCTTCATACAAAGCGTTGTGGATGAAATGTGCAGGCTTTTGGACATTTGGATTCAAGCATGGCTATACTGCAGTGGTAAAGCCCAAAGGCCTTGTCACTGTTGCAGTAACCAGTGACAAGTATTGGCTGATAGGAGAGCAGAGAGAAATCTGCAAATGCATGGGGAAAATAGCTCCCCTCAGGCTGGACTATTCCTTACACATCAGCTGTGCAGCTGCAGGAAGGCTCTGATGCCAGGTGAGGAACTGGCATCGTTCAATCACCTGCACTCTCACCTGCTTCATTCAACACAGGCATTTGCCCATGTTCTCTAAATTACTTGGGATCATTTACAGTTGTAAAAATATACTGTTACAAAAGCTTTGTTGTTCACCTTTAGGGATGAACATGTTCAGCCTTGACAATGTTATCTAGAGAGAACAGCAGCCCAAATCATTTCAAACATGCCTGCAATATAACACAGCTTCAGGCGAGGCTCGCTGACACCAGTGCAGCAAAAGAAAGGAATGAAAATGAAGTGACCATTACAATGAGCAATGTGAGGCAGATGACACAATTTTCCTTGAACAACCGAATTTAAATGACAGAAAATTGCCCTGTCTCTCCTTTTTTTTTCTAGTTCTCTGGAGGTGCTCTTTCTGTGCAATGAATTACTCCCAGGCTTTAACATAAAGCAGCGTGTAGTCCTGAAAGCTGTAGTGCTGCCTATCCAGGCAGAGCAAAAGTCTTCTGTAACATTGCCGTCTCGTGGCAGTCTCCTGGCACCACTGCAGCTGCTGTAGTACAAACAGCCTTGCCAGAGGTCACAGGCAGGTGTCACAGGCATTTAGTGGTAGGTAGGATACACAGCGGAAACTTCCTCAAATTTCACAGATGAAGATAGAGGGTTGGTTTTGTGCAAAAAAGAAAGAGAATTAATCAGATGAGACAGGTGCCCAGTCAGATGATGACAAAGTAACTGAACTGCTGCCAAGTGAAAGGCAGCCCTGGATTCCCTTGATGGGTTTCTGTGCTTTCATGAGCCTCATAGCAGCCCTGAATTCAGTCACCTTGCTGAAGCAGTTCAGCGTCTACATCGACAGTCAGGAAGGTTTAAACTCAGGAAGGCAGATGACCTGGGATGACTTTCTCAGAATGGGAGCTCTCTTTTTTCCAAGCCAAATTTGCTGTATTGCCTCCAGCACACCCTGTTACATGCAGTCAGTACAAAGTGTTACAGTCATTTTGCAATAAATATCAGGCAATGGTATCTTAAATAATGTGAATTTTTTTCCCCTACTTATATTAAGTCAGAAATCTTTTCTGCCATGGATTGCTTTAGCACTCATCACTTAAAACTAATTATTACCTCTGTGTATAAATTATCAACATTTCTAATATTTTAGCACATACTGTACCATTTGCTTTTAAAAGCAAAGCAGCATACACTTTTGATGTATGAAGTATTTCCTAGGATTACAGTCTTTAACATTAGTCCAATGAGAGTCAGATTTCCCGGTCTACGGCCATTTAACACCAATTTGGAAGACCTGCATGGATGCAAGTCTGACTTGTACATCTGGCAGTCTACACCGGGCCTTACACAGACCCTATCAAAGTAACTTGGTGGATTTCCACTGACTTGTGATGAAAAATCTCTTTATCCTTTGCCAAATATGTTGACCTCCTGTCCTGTAGTATCCTCCCAAGTTTGTATGAATATCCCATACATTTCTGTCTGCCCAGAGCTATTCTAAGGAAGAAATCCTTGCCAGACCATGAGTACCAGTTCTAGGAAGGGTATGTATTTAATAACACAGTGCCTCAAATCATGTCTGGTTTTTAATAAAGCTTAGAGGGGCTTTTCTGTGCCTCACCTAAATGATCTGAGTCTGAACACAGGGGCTCCAAGTCAGTGTCTGCTTCTATAAATGGAAATGTCTGTAGAAAAAGACAGGTGGCTATAGAATATCACTATATACGGCACATATTTGCTACTAAAGCACTTCCCTATAGATTTTACTGATTTATTTTATAAAATGCAAACTTGCGTACAGCTTTGAGCAATTATTGATGTTATTTCAGTAAATTCTCTTCTCATGCATGCCCTTTTCCACCCTAAGGAAAATTTAGTGACTAAACCTGTTCCCAGTGCACCCCACCATTTTTAAATTGGAACAAGGGCAGACTCTGGAGTTTCACTGGCTGGATTTCAGGGCATTTCAAGGATTGATGGATACCTTTCCTAAAGACCTAGGACATGTTTCACCAGCGAGTGCCTGAAGGATAGGCCTCTCTGATTTTAATAAAGCTCTGAGCATGCAAAAGCCATTGCTAGCAAAGTTAGTGGCAGCTCAGGGGTTCTGAAGCTCTGCTGTGTCTGTTTTGCCGTAGAAGCTGTGTTCTCTAGCACTGGCCCAGACTGGCTGTAAGGAATGAATTTGATATGGTGCAACTTCTGTGCCTTCGGTAGCTGTGCAGGAAATATCAGGGTTGGGAGCTTACACCAGTTATGCCCATTGTTCTTACAGGGATGAAGCCAGCCCAGCCAAAACCTAGATCACCTTACAAAGGTGGAGGCAGTTCAGAGAAAAGCCAGTCACAAGCAAAGCCTAGGCCGTATGGGTGACCAGGGAGTTTGAGGTGCATGCAGAGATTCAAGCCCAGAGGTAGCATGATGGTCCGAGGTATTGTTCACATAACAGAGGAAAATTCCTGGTTTTTGTCACCTCCTTTGTTGTCACTAGAGCCCTACTGGGGCCAGAAAGTTTGCTGCCTTGTGAGACCAAGCCTCGTGATATGCAAAATATCACTCTGATGTATTTAATATCAGCGGCTTTAGTAAGTAGTACATGGTAGTCGCACCAGCTCAATGAAAATCCTGAGGAGGCAAAAAGAACTGAGGGCAAACACAGCTGTGATAATACTGATTTTATAAGGGATTGCTATAGCTACTGGACCCAGTATGGATTTGCAAAGCTAGGTAGTGCTGTAATTTGATGCCATTCTTGCCTTATTCACCCAAACGTATATAGTTTTATTTTATGTACCCACACCTTATAACCCCTGGCTTCACATGTCTGTGACTGTAAAATACAAGCCTGTCATTTTCTCAGATATCCAACCTTTTCCTCTTCTGTCCATAATAGGCATTTTTTCCCCCCTCACTTAAATGCAATCAGTTTTCCTTAATGATGCGGTGCACTTGTAAGAAGTATTTATGATGAGTAGTGGCAGCCTGTTGTCTTTCTGTTGCAGAAAGATATAAAAATATTTACTTCTTATGGCTCATGATTGCTGATATTTCTTTTAATCAGATTTTGTTTTTCTAGCTCCTCCCCCTGTTGTGTCTTTAGGTATGCCCAAGGACTATCTATAAACTCTCTCTTATGATCTTGACATAAGCTGGGCTTGCCTGAACTGCCCTTCATGTTTGTTTTTGGTATTTAATCTGTTTGGGCATCCCTGAAACAGTAGAGTGCCTTTGAGGCAGCGATAAGGTGTCAATCAGTTTATTAAGTCATCCTTGTACAGGCATGACAAGCTTTATCAGCTATCGGAGCCCAACTTAATGCAGCCAAGAGGAAATATGGAGAAAGGTGTTCACTTGCTTTTTATTTCTCCTAAATTCCAAGGTCAGCTGGTATCTAGTTTGCACTGCCCAAAATCTCTTCTCAATCTGCTTTTGCCTAGGCATATGGGATGAGAAAGGAAATTTACTCTTTGGAAGCTGGAGCATTAGCATTTACAACTTGTGGTAGCTCCAGTACCCACATTCAGACCCAGATGGGGTTGTTACCCAGTCACAGGACCTGCCAGAAATCAGGCAATTGTCAGAGGCTGAGGCCTCATAGAAGTAGAGTGGCAAAACAGACCTGTTTAGAGTTGCATGTTGGACTTCCATGCTGTGGATTGTAGGACAAATGTTCCCAGCCACACTGGATAAGGCTGAGGATCCATCAAAGAGGTGAAAATTTGGCAAGCTTTTTGGCTGGAGAATGTTCTTGTGGTATCTAAGTACTGCTATGTATTACAGCAAATCAGTACATGTGGAATTCTTTGGGTTTTTTGTTTTTTTTTTTTTTTTTTTAATTTGATTGAGAGCTTCTTTATCACCTCTCCATATTTGCCTGGATGTACATGTATGCCTGTTACTTGTCTGTCTCCCTAACTGGTTCCTTAATCTCAAGTAATTAATTTGACTTGATTTTCCTTGATGTCAATTAAGTAAAACACAGAGGTAAAAAACCAAAGTAAAGCAATGTTTACAGCCCTATTTAAAAGCTGGATTTTTCCTCTTCCAATATTTTATATAAAAACATAAAAGGTATAAAAGGCTTCAAAGAAAAGGAAAGGAGAAAGGTCTATCTTTTTCTGCCAAGACAATGAAAAAGAAGTGCAAATGATATAATAATGGATATCTATTACTGCAAATTAACTGTGTGAATTCCTTCTAGTAATGAAAATAACTGTTTGATAGGGCAGACTGAATACTTGCATAAGAATTAACAAATTAACAAACATTGAGTCATCTGATTCATCTATTTATAATGGCTTACCTGTGAACAAAGGTGTAACCTTTCATGCTCTGTTTTTATGAAAATGCTGGCAAAAGGGTATATGGGCAGGAATACTCATATGTAACTCACAGGGATACAAACAACATATGTTGTATTTGTTGCATGGTTTGCACGGGCAGCCAGTTCTGGCTCTGCTTCAGAGAAGCCCTTGTGGTTTTGCCTAGTTTTAACTCTACTTTTTCAAGTCATTTCAACTTTGGTTGCACATCAAGAAAACAAAAGCTTTGCCACTCCCTTAAATGGCAGAAGGCATGAGCATATCATCCATGCACTCCAAAGTCATTCCCATCCCTAATTTATCAGCTCCTGAATGTAAATAAAATGCTGTATGCCATGGAGAACATCAACGGAGAAGGGTGTGTTTAGCCCATCAGTGCTCCAAGCTTGCCAGACAGCAGCGCTGGACAGGAGAAAAAACGTTTCTGAGGAGGAGGATACCTTGTTCTTCCTCTGGTGCATCATTTGGAGGGTGGACTCTGGCAGGGAAATCTTTGCCGGCTGTGATTGCATAGTACAGCTTTACAAAGGTCTGAAAGGGTCAGAGATAAGGACAAAGGCTGGTCTCAGCCAATGTGCCCCAAATACAGATACTCCACTATCCAGTGCACAGCCCACTTTCCAGGCTTTTTCCCCCACCATCTTCTGAGCACTGGTGTTTGTCCTGCTCTTAGTGCTTTTTTCCTTCCAGTGAGTTCACTTTGCAGTGGCAGACAGAAGATTCTTTTGCTAGAGGACTCAAGATTTTCTGCCTGGGCTGGGGCAGCAGGCACAGGGGCAATGTTTGGACTGCTGGGATGAGGGAAAACATTGATGGTGAACAGCAAGGCTAGTGAATCAGTGAGCCTGTAAAGAGATCTGGGGGGTTATTGGGAAGTGCATTGTTAATGCTATTAAATATTACTTAGGCCTGCAGCAAGCTGCACATTCAACAGTTTAAACTGTAATTGCTGGCTGATGCAGAAGACTGAATGTATGTAAATCCTGTTGAAAGATAATATTATTTTGGTTTCTCAGGCAGATTAGTAGCCTCTGCAATTAATAGTGTAGGCAGCTGATGATGGTAGTGGAGAATCTATCATACAGTGCTGTAGGATGTGTCCAAATTTGAATACAGTAGATGTTGCCCTTTTCCCAACCTTAGAATAAGCAGATAACACAGAGCCTATGCTGTGTCCCTTTGGAGCGGGAAGGCTAAGAGCCACAGGAATGTGTGACTAGCTTCCAGTAACCTTGACTCTTTCTCCCTTTTCTCATTACATTCATGGTTTATGGTTCCAGCTGAGAAACAATGCCTCATCTATGTTTTTGTCTGCCCTGCTCTTTTCCTGACACTCCAATTTTTGGAGGCAGGGAAAAGGAGAAACCTTCCACCAGTGTTTAAAGCAGTTAAATTACACCCCTGCTCATGACACCTAAAGTCCTTTCACAAGCACATATTTACATGGCATACTACTCTATTCGTGTATCTATTTAGAGCAAGACTTCAAGACACACACACGTAATGCCCAATAGCCATCTTTCCAACCACACATGGAATCTAATTTTTGCAGCAAGCACTTGAAGAGCAGGTAAATTGCATGCTAGGATCCATGCTGGATGAAAGAGAAGTGGCAATGAACTGCAACTGTCAAAAATATGGCCATTCTGGTTTGGTAGGTTTTTTAAACGCATTTGGGAACAAAGATGCAAATGCAAATAATAACAAGTAGGACTTCTACAGGTATACAGAAAAGGAAGGTCAAGAAAAATGTATTCCCTCACCAAAAAGAAGTGGTGGAAAACTGCTAACAGACAAGGAGAAGCCTGAGACACTCAACAATTTTTTGCCTCAGTCTTCAGTGGTAGCGTCTCTTCCCACACCTCTCAAGTAGGTGGACAGCAGGATAGGAACTGTAAATAAAGATCAGGTTCATGACCACCTGGGGAAGCTGAACATACCAAAGTATGTGGGATCCAATGAGATGCTTCCCGGAGTCCTAAAGGAATTCACAGATGTAGTTACCAAGCCACTCTCCATGATACTTGAAACTTGTGGCAGTCAGGTGAAGTCACAGGTGACTGGAAAAAAAGGAAGATGGTACCCATCTTTAAATAGGGAAGAAAGGGTGACCCCCAGAACTATGGACCTGTCAGCCTGCCCTCTGTGCCTGGGAAGATCATGGAGCAGACCCTCCCAGAAGCTCTGCTAAGGCACAGGGAGGACAGGGAAGTGATTCAGGAGAGGCAGCACAGCTTCCCCAGGGGCAAGTCCTGCCTGACCAGCCCAGAGGCCCTCTGTGATGGGGTGACTACATCAGTGGACAAGGGAAGGGTTGCAGATGTCATTTATCTGGACTTCTCTAAAGCCTATGACACGGTCCCCCACAACATCCTTTTCTCCAAACTGGAGAGAGATGGATTCAATGGGTGGACTATTCAGTGGATTAGGAATTGGTTGGATGGTCCCATCCAGAGGGTCGTGGTCAAGGGCTCAGAGTGCCAGAGGACATCAGCGGTGAGTGCTGTCCCTCAGGGCTCTGTACTGGACCAGTGTTATTTAAGTCTTCATTAATGACACAGACAGAGGGATCAAGGGCACCCTCAGCACATTTGCAGATGACACCAGGCTGAGTGGTGCTGCTGACACACCTGAAGAAGGGGACACATCCAGAGGGACCTGAACAAGTTCAAGAAGTGGCCCATGGGAAACTCATGGGGTTTGACAAGACCGAATGCAAGGTGCTGCAGCCGGGTCAGGGCAATCCCTGGTCTAGAGGGCCACCAAGATGGTCAGAGGGATGGAGCATCTCTTCTTTGAGGAAGATTGAGAGAATTGAGATTGTTCAGCCTGGGGGAGAGAAGGTTTTGGGGCGACCTAATTGCAACCTCCCAGTACCTGAAGGGAGCCACAAGAAAGATGGATAGAGACTATTTACAAGACCATGTAAAGACAGAACAATAGGGAATGGCTTCAAAGTGAAGAAGATAGGTTTAGATCAGATGTTAGGAGTGAGCATGATGAGGCACTGGCACAAGGTACCCAGAGAAGTCTTGGCTGCCCCATCCCTCGGGGTGTTCAGGGCCAGGCTGGATGGAACTTTGAGCAACCTGACACAGTAGAAGGTGTCCTTGCCCATGGCAGGGGTGTAGGAACTAGATAATCTTTAAGGTCGCTTCCAAACCAACCCATTCTATCAATGTCCCACCTCCCTGTTGTTTTGAAGTTATAAGATTTGGCTTTTTACTCCGTCCTTAAAGAAAGGAGCGATCAATTAGCACTTTTCTATGTCTCAGCATATACAATTTCTAGCACCTAGGAGTCTCATACCTGACTGTGGCACAGCCCATTGCAGGCCTCTTGTTTTGAAATGTTTCATGCAGAATTTTAAAAGAGAAATGCTTTGATAAGGATTTTCCTCAAAAACTTGGAAAAATTGCAAAAAACATTTATAAGTGTTGCTCTAAGTAAGCAAATTTCTTTGCTTCTACGAACCTGAGAACACCTCAGACTTTATGTGTAGAAGATGTATGTAATGATTTCTGGGCTTAAATTATTGTTAGCTCTGTTCTGCTGTGACACATTTGGCAGTGAAGGTTTTTCTGCATTTGTACAGTAACTATTAGTCAGGGTGCTGGGCACTAGGCAATGCAAAGAAAAAAAATAATAGTGAAAATACTAGAGTCCTCAAAAGCCTCTGAGAATTATTAGTTACAGCACAGTTATTTCAGGTGGAGCCATCCCTGCAGGCAGGTGAGTCAGGGCATGGTGAGGCTATTAATTTATTAAAGGATTCTGCAGGTATTCACATACATTCACTCTACCCATTCAGCACTCTTTGGATAACTTTTTTGTTGCAGTGAACACTCTTCACTTGCACCATGTCCAGATCAGCTATTATCTTATTTTTCTGTCATTTAAATGATTTTTTCATGAGAGGAGTTTGAGACTGTTAATAGCAATGCTATCTGCATGTTTCCTAAGGCTGTGCCACACCACCTCAAACTTCCCTTCCTGCTACTTCCCTTCTTTCCAGAACTTCAGGCAACACGTTTTCATTGACAGAGCCGGAGTGGTGTGGGGTGGGGTTCCATGGGCGTTTGCCAGGAGCGTAGATAAAATTCTCTTCTCAGTGAAGCCAGCAAGATCTTTGTCACTATTGTTAGCTGACATTTCTCTCCATTTCTAAATGGTTCTGAGGAAAAGGACAAGTGTGTTGCATACACTGAGAATAACCTGATGACTTGACAGAGGAGAAAAACTCCTTTTTCTGCAGTTTCTGCCAAAGTGAAATTATTATTTCACTCTGTAATCCAATACTGCTCTTTATCAAGCCTTAAACATTGAAGATGTGATTTGTAGGTAAAAGTGTCTGCCTGCAGTGACATTTTTATTTGTGGGGGTTTCTTTTCCCCCACTAGCTGAGAAAGACAGTTTTCAAAATATCTTGTGGAAATACACAGGTGAATGCTCACTGCTTTGAAAATCCTGAGGAAGTTTTAAATCCACACGTAACATTGTGTACACAGAGGTTTCCAAAGTACAAGGCTGCAACAGCAGCTCCATCCCAGATGACATAGCAGCTTGGATGTGTGTGGCCCCTACCCAGACTGGACAAATTGTGGGAAGAAGAATCAAGCTCTGGAGATACATCTATGGAAAGAAGACTTTCTATTCTTTCATGGTATAAAGACAGCTTCAAGCTCGCTGTGGGGGATATTGCTTCCCCATTGTTATACAGTTTTTAAAGACCTTATCTCTTCCTCGTACAAAGACACTTCAGAAATGTTAATCTTACTTTTGTGCTTAACTGTTTCAGGAAAGTATGAGGTATTATTCCCTAACGTTTTTAAGTTACTAAGACTTGTTTACCAAGAAACGTGATGTACTTCTTTCTCTGCAGCTGAGAGTATTAGCCAAAAGTGAAGGAAAGTGGGAGGGCTTTATTGTAAAAGTCCTTTAAGGTTCCTGTGCTTCTTGGCTATCCTCTTTAAAGCCTTTTTAATAGCAAGCCCACTCAAGCAGTCTGACAGCTCACATCACTTTGTAAGTGGCTACAAAACAAATGTGCAGGGGCGGCAGGGGAATGACTTGGCTTGTTGGGTCTGGCTGTGCCTGGGCTGGGAGCCCTCCAGGCAGACACCTCCTTGTCTCTAGGAACGGGAATTACCTGGGTCAGCCTTCTATGAGATGACAGGGATTCTCTGAGACTGGAAAGCTGCTCTGGGACTCCTTCCTTTTTCACCACGTAAACTTCTGTGGACTGAGTTGCTTTATTGGTGGCTTATGTTACAAAATTTTGCTCCATGTTTGCCTAGCTCAAATGTGGTCGAGCCAAATGCAAAGGATCTTATAGATGGGGTCAGCTACTGCTGCTGTTTTTGTAATTTTGGTTTGTTTATGCTCAACTTCTAAAGCAAACCTTCTCTCCAAGAACAAAGAACCTCAGCAAACCCCAGTGACTCAAGTCTCTCCAGCATGTCGCCAGAGGGACCAGAGGTGTAATTTAGCTCAGCAGATTTTTATCTGCCCGGACTCTACATGTGCAAAAACCAACCACCCTGGTGTGTTGCAGAGAGGAGACACAGGCTGCCATGTGTAGGTCTGTCCTCCGTGCACTGTTGGCTGAGCCATGGGAGCTGGACAACAACTGGCTATTTTAGAAAAAACAGCCCAGCAGGGTGGACTGCCCTGATTTGCAGCAGCACTCCAGAGGAGTGGCATGACCCTCAGTCTGTTTCCTCATGGTCCTGCAAGGTTGTTGTCACGGACATCTTCACTTGTGCTCAGAAGGAGGGATGTGACCTTTGTTCATGGGTTGCAGGAAAAAGCTGCTCTTCAAGCCCTCACCATCACTCTTTCCTTCCTTCTCCCTTCTCGAAGGCAAGTAACCACTGTCACTGGCAATGATACAGTCTCTGGCTCCCCTAGATGTTTTAAACCACTTGGGGCCCTGAATTAGGCTAGGAAGACAACCATATGTTTTTTCCTGGATGCTTGTTCAAATTGACTCTTCAGGATTGAATAACAACATTATGATACTGATATCTGGCAGTCAAAGGACATTTTGTCATTCCCCCATGAGGGAACAAGGCCTCATGTCTGAGAATGAAAAGGAAATGAGTGCTGTCTGAAAGGGTTCTGTGACTGCTCTGAAGAGAAAGATGAGCCTAAGCTACATGCACGTGCCAGGCTGGGAGTTTTTCTTCCTATTTCAAATTGAAGGAATATTGGGAGACAGAATAGAAGTATTTCAGCACTTCTTAAATGTGTGAATTAACTAGCAGAAGCCTGATGAGAGACAAAAAATTATCAGGGAAGATGCAGTGGAGGAGCAGTACCTTTTTTAGCCAGCAGAACCACAACCAAGGCAGGACCTATGACGTCGTTTTCTGTTATGGTGGCATCTCCAAATCTAATCCAGACAGGATTAGGGGAGGACTTCAAAGTTGAGAGGAATGGCTGCACTGTTCTTTTGTTAGTCTTGCTGGAGGTCTTTGGCCAGGCCTGCTGGATAGTGTCTGTGTAAGAGCAGGGCTTATGTGACCTGTTACTACAAGTAAAACTTGGAGTTTTGCAAAAGGGACCACCATTCCTGGTACTAAGTAACAAATTTTCCATCCACAGAGACACCTGGAAAAATACTGGGACAGTAAAGAATCAGTGGCATGAGCAACCTCAGAGGTGTCACCTATGCTCATTAATTCATTTCTTTGTTGGTAACTCAGACCATAACATGTCCTGGTTGTTTTGTGGTGGTGTTGTAGATGATGATGATGATGATCTTTTAATGAAATAATACGTTCATTGCTCACTACTCCAACATGTAAGGCAATTACTTCTCTTCATTCAGAAAATACAAGAGGCTTTTTTTCAGGACAGATTCGCAAACATCCCTTAGCCAAGGATCCAAGGGCATCGTCTTCTTTCAGCTGCACAGCTTCTCATTAATATTTGAAAAGTTCTACTGCAAAATTTAGGGTTGAAGTGTAGTATTTTATGCAGTTATTTCAAAATTCATAGATTTCTAGATTTTTCAGGCCAGAAGGGACTATTATGCATACCTTCTCTGACCCCCTGTATAATGTAGGCTACATTTGTTTGAAGTTTCAATTTGTTTTCCTGAGCAAACTTGTATTTATTATATATAGTTTGGTATAGAAGAGTAGCTAGTGAAAAGGTTGAAATCCATAAATATTATATCAGACCACCTGGTGCTCTGAAGCTTGATTCTGAATGATGGCTGCTCAAAATGAAGAGCAGCTTGAAAGACAGGGAGATATAATGATGTGACTATTGCAAAGAGAAAATGAATTGGCTCCGTGTCAGGGGAAGTTGTTTCTGGGAACCTGATTTCAGTTTAAGTATTGTGGTTTTTTCTTCTGCCAAAAAAATGCTCTTTCAGTCAGTACAACCTTTATTTTGAAAATAAGGAAGGGAGAGGAATGTTTCTGTAGGACATCACACTATATCTGAATAACTCAGCAATGAAAAGCCATCTCAAACTGACAAAGGGAATGCCCCTTACCAAAGGACAAAATTTATTCTTAAAGATGTGCATTCAGAAAATAGCCTGATGCACGCACAACTGTAGTCACTATAATGCAATGGTTTCATCTGGATAGCAGCAACGCATATGTTGTATTTACTGACATTCCATTGTGTGATTGAAGATGTGTTGAATGGCTCAAGAGAGATGTTTCTGTCTTAGCATCTCTGTTTTAAACAAAGATTAAAAGGAAGGGCCATAGGAGTCTCAGGCTGAGCAGCAGGTTCTGTGACACTTAGCCTGGGCTTTGATGATCTTGCTTTCACTCAGCCTCTCGCTCACGCTGGAAGCGGGCGGCAGAGCTTCACTGCTCAGCACAGACCCACCATGTAAAAACTACAGGTTTTGTCTTGATGATTAATGTTAGCTGTTTGAAATAATCCAAATGCTGCCCTCTGATCTGATAAAATGAATAAATACATTGGGTGTGAATGATGGGAGCTATGGGAAGGAACTCAGAGGGGATGAGGACAGGAGTTTTTGCCAGGCTGAGTTTTCTGAGAAAGAAACAACTTTTAAGGGTATGGGGGTTGGGGGGATATTATTTTTATTTATTTCTTTTTCTTCTCCAGATGTTGCTATGCTGTAGGCTTGCCCCTGATTCAGAGACTGAGTTTTACTGCCTGAGATGGGAGAGAGAAGAGATTCTCACACGAAATGGCAGAATAAATGCTCCGGGGGCATGGGAAGAATTTTGCTCATGGTGTAGTCACAAATGGGTTAACAAGGGGAGGTACTTCAGGTTCCTACAGGTGCAAAATCCAGCAGTAGAGCTCAGCAAATCATGCAGTTCTAGCTGCCAGCTTTTCTCAAATTTTGCTCAGCTCATTTAGCCTTCTTTACATTTTGCTAAGCTACATTTGGTCGCTGCACACTCTCTTTTATTCCGGTGAGGGCAAGATAAATAAAGACAGATAAAGACAAGAGTATCAGTGGTGAACACATAACTACTTGTGTGCACAGACACTGCCGCCTCTGTAGAAGCAGGTTAGATCCCAGAAAATGAGTGAGCCATTCTGTATCCATCCATGTCTGATGAATACAAGAAGTATAAAAGAAGATATGCATTAACAAGAGAAATTAAATTGATTGCATCACTGTGATGTGCAAAGGTGTTCTCCTACACAAAATTGGTGATTTTAATTTGATTAATCATTTCCCTGTTTTGATAATGTTGTAACTCACTTTTCAGTCAATACAGATCTTTTGGTACTCCTGCTGTTAAATCACCCACCATTAGGTTCTTTATCTCTTGATATATTAGATGTTATAAGCATCATGTAGTCAGGTTTTAATAATTATTTCTGATTAAATCAGCTGCTGTCATCTGGTTTTAAAATCCTACTCTTTTTCTTCATGCCTTTTAATATACTTAATAACCTTTCTATTACAATTTGTTTCCTACTCATGACACAACTATCATATTAGACTTCTATATTGTTATTACGTTTGTTGGTTTTAATTTTGTATCAAAGAAAAGAGAAACTGATGACTCTGAGGAAGAGATTTGGTACCACAAGGACTTCTTTAAGCAAAACACAATTAATACAATGGCCAAGCTGTAGGGGGGAAAAATGGAAGAAAAAATTAGGAGCCACTCCTAACAACGTTATATCATTTTCTTCAGATTGCTTGGTTGACAGGTGTTATGTGAGTGTGAAAGAGTGGTGAGTTCTGTAAGTTTGTTTTCTTCAATGAAGTCTTCATTGCATCCATTCTGGATGCAATGAAAGATCTTTGTACATCAAGTCATAAGAAATTCAAGGATTCACTCCTGAGCATCCTGACCAATTGGAATTTTATTCATTGCCTTTTTCTCTCCCCAAGGAAGGTTTTGTAGTGTGGTGACCTACTGACAAATTAGTTGATGGCAGATCCATGGTTTAAATATATGGTCCCAGACATGGTGCTTGGCCTGCAAAATCAGAGCAGGGAAGTTGTGTGTGGGTTGAACTAAGCACAGTGCTCCTTTTCTCATTCTGAGGATATGTGTGGGTGCAAAGGAAGAGTTCTTCAGAGAAGAACTTCTCTTCAGAGAAGTACTCTTACTTGTGGTCATGCATATGATCATGCACTGCATGACCATATGGTTGGATGATTTCCTGTCTGACATCTGCCACAGAGCTATTTTATACCTGAGGTGGCCGTTTGGGCCTTGCTCATAGGCAGTGCACAGAAAGAATTGGGCTTTTCCAAGGTAAAGTTCATCTGGCATATTTTCAATGTCCTATAATAAACATGCTCCCTAGAAATTCCAGTACTGAATGGAAATGCAACCTACGGTGGTTAGCTCTTCCTTGTACATCAAATCTTTAATCATCTTAAATTTGGATGACACAATCCAACCTCATCTGTCATGACAGAGCTCCAGATTCTAAAGAAGCTGCAAGGACATCTTCAGGTATATAAAATAGTAATTCAAATCTCTAATTTTGAAACAGATTAATCCATGTTTTTGTCTGTTTATAAATACAGATCTTGCTTTGTGTCAGTAGTAACTTAAGGCACAGGAGGCATTTGTGTCAGATTCTGAAGCAGCAGCTTTGTTAGCATTTTTTTAGCAGTTCCATAACTCAGATTGATGAGTGAAGGAGAAGAGCACATAACAACTGGCAGGAAAAAAAAAAAAGATTGGATGCCCACTGTTAGCAAGAAATTGTATCTGTTCTTCTTCTCTGTCTTTTCCTTTTCAAACTGTTCTTTGCTCTCTGGGGAAGAAATTTTCACACCCATATATAAAGAGAGCCTCTATTCAGCCACAGCCCTGATGTAATAGCCCTAGTCTAGGTGACATTCGGTCTCTGGATGTGCTCAGTCCTTGTATCTATTTTTCAAAAATTATTATTTATTCCCCTGTCCACAGGAGGGAGTAGTAGAGACTGAGCAGAGCCCACCCGTGGGTTACTCCCCAACAGTGGGAATAACTTGCCATCACTTCTAGGTGCAAACTTTCAGATCATTGTATGTGGGATTGAATGATAGGCTGGTGTCAGCCATCCAGGGGCTCAAGTCTCCATCTCTAATATTACAGGGACATACCTGTGTTCTCCTTATTCACTGAAGGGTAATTTTCAGACAGTAAAAATAACTCATGGTCACCTTTAGGAACCTCACAAGGATATGGAGCCAGTATGACTCATTACTAAATTACTCAGAGCCTTGATGATCATTCTTAGTATCATTTTCATTTTATTTTATGTCAAGTAGCTGGACACATGTAAAGGAATAAGAGTTCTCTCTCTGGAATTACTTGTTTCCAGACCTGGAAACAACACAATGTGAAAGAACATCACTTAGATAAATTACATTATTATGAGCTTTATCAAACACCTATCAATATATCCAGAACTATGTCTTCCACATTCAGTGACCCGTCTCTTGGTGCTTTGCCCTGGTCAGAGCTGTACAGAGTTTTCTGTAAAGTCCTTGCACAAAGACACTCTAGAGTTCACGTACAAAAAACAGTGAGGGAACTAAAGGCTGTCCCCCAGACCTGTTCAATTTTACAGTATGGATGCCTTGAAAGAAGGTCTTGGGGACAAGTTTTCCATGAATATGGATCAGATGCAGTAAGTTTTGATACATGGGGAGGCAGAATCAAAGAACCATTGAATCATAACGTTCAGGTTGGAAGGGACCTCAACGATTCTCTATTTCTACCCCCACCCCGTGTCAGGGGCTGGGACATCTCCCTTGATTCAAAGCCCCATCCAATCTGGCCTTGAACACTCCCAGGGACAGGGAATTCCGCAACTTCTCTGGGCAACCTGTGCCAGTGTCTCACCACTCTCACAGTAAAGAATTTCTAACAGGCCATCTAAATTTATCCTCTGTCAGTTTGAAGCCATTGCCCCTAGTTCTGTCACTACAGGCCCTTGTAAAGAGTCCTTCTCCATCGCTCTTGTAGCCCTTTCAGATATGGGAAGGTGCTGTAAGGTCTCTACCACAGGTGATCCACCATTTGTAAAGCAGGGAGAAGGACACAAAACTAAGTGCAGTGTCTCCATGCTTTCCTGCTCCAAACTCTGAATTTCCCTTAGCAGAAAAACATGGAATGTCCAATGAACTTGCCCCCTTTCTCAGCCAGCATCTGCCTGCACTGGATTGGGTGCATTAACCATACCCAGGTAGTACTTGTCAGATGTCTAGGATTCTTCTTTTCCTTCACTTTCAAATCACTTAAGATCAGAGGGTTGTTTGCATCACCTTGTTGGTTTGGTTTTTTTGGTTTTTCTTCTGGTCTTTTATCCTTCCAGACCTTAGCCTCTGGTCAATCTATTAATTTGTAGCTGTTTTTCTGATGAAGTAGCATGCAATGATAATTTGTTACTGTGAAACCTGTAATGAGTTTCTATTATGGCTCCTAATGCCATACACTTCCATTTAAATCTCAGGGGCTGTCACTTCCTCATTCTCTTCCAGAGAAAATACAGCTCTTTCCCCCTTCAAACATTTGCATTAGTGCGCAGTTTATGTTTGCCTCGGCAGGGCTAAGTGAGTCACAAAATGCCAGCTCCTCAAATTATTAGCTTCTCTGACTTAGGCCTGGTGGAGAAGAAAGCCAGTGTAACCTGTTACTTTCAGTGGACACCCTGAGCACAAGAGAAACATTGCAGACTCAAACAGACATGTCCTTGCAGATACACTGGTGTGGTTTTGTTTGTTTGGAGAAGCCCAGCCTGGTGGCTTGTGCTGTATTTTTTAGAAAGAAAAACATAATCATCCAAGCAATTATTTCTGTGGGTACTTCCCTGATCAATGACATGGTCTGCTGCACTGAAGCAGTTGGAGTTCTTCCTTCTCATTTCAACAACATTCAATTTCTAGCAGTTTTTACCATCTTGTGATCATGGAACATACAGGAGGGGGAGAGGCTTCTGGACAAATCCCAGCAAAGTGCAGTGAAGTTCTCACTCAGATCATGTGCTATGGCTGAAATGGAATACATTTGACTGTATTTTTAAAGAGTTGGGGGCACAGTGGCTGCAGTGCACAGGCCAGCCAGACCTGGAGGTCAACACGTGGTTTCCCTCACTAGGAAGCCTGATGGGAAGGTGTGAGAGCAGGCAGGAGGAAAGAGCTAGGAAACCCACAGTCTCATCCTGGAAGAAGCTCACTGCATGCCACAGGACAGTACCAGTGGAGTTTCTGCAGGTACAGCAGAGAGAAACATTGAAAATCTTCAACTTTCCATTAGGAGCCAGCACAGGAGAAAGCATTGCTGTGGAGTGCTGACTTTTTCACTGGTTGCTATAATGTCAGTTGGAACCGTTGTAGTTTTGTGATGTTGATAACTCTTGGGAAGCAACTCTGGGACTTCTGCACTGAAAAAAACTAAGTCTTCCAGCTTGAGCTCCCTTGGCTTCTCTTAGCTTGTCATCAGCCATAGATTTGTAAGCTCATACATGAACCAGGCAGAAAGGAACAAACCCACAATGTCTGGCATAGCTGTATGTGGTCAGTAATCTCTGTTGCAAGAAGGTTCCCAAAGGAAGAGCCAGAGGAAACTGTGCTAGCAGAAGATACTCCAAAGTTTGCTTGGTGTTGTGTGCTGAAATCAAATAATTTCATTCTCCATTTATTCTGTTCTTTTTTCCTAAAGCTTAGGCTGAAACCTAAAACATGATCTCCTTAGTAACTCTGGTTAAACAGAAAAATGACCCAGCACATATCTAAATGGAAGCTGAGATTTTGAAGGAGCCAGAGGGGACTGAGAACTCACTTGTGAGCAGGAGAGATTTGCAGTGAACTCCCTATGTTTTCCAGATCTGTTTCTCTATGCTTTCCCTCAAGAGTTTCTTCATGCTGTGTAGTGGAGATAATGTCTACACAAATATTAAAAATATGCAGAAGTTTGTATATTGTTCTTTGATTTTGTTTCCAGTTGTTTCTACATCTTGACAGTTTCTTAAGTTCCTCTGCTATTAGCCAGCATCATCAGTCAGAGAACAGTGTCAGGGCAGCAGTTTGTACAAGCAGCTGTCTGCTATCACATTTTTTATTGTCCTTATTACAGAAGAATGAGACCTTTTTCTTCACTGAGCTATGAAAGACAAGGTGGGTGGGTGTGTGTATGTTATGAAGCAAAGTGACAGAGTCATTCTCCTTGTTTCAGAGCTTAAATAGATGTTAAATATAGCAGGACCTCATCAGGTTGTATTCTCATTGTCTTCCCAGTGCAACCTCAGTGGTGCTTTCTGATGTTAAGTATTGCCTCTTACTTTCAGTGGGCTATTTGTGCTTTGGTTTGATTGCAAGTATTTCTGCTTTTATTAGCAGGAATGAGGAAGGAGTGATGTATTGTGAGAAACTCTTTTACTATACAGTGAGAAACTATTTTATGGAGAAACCCACAGAGAAACTATTTAACTAAAAACTGGAGTGTCTTCTGGCTTTGACAGTATGCAGTCTGCTTTTGCAGGGAAGTGGATGCTACCTGTAGGAGCTGATAGGGATATGAGCTGACTCTTCTATAGCCATCAATTTCCATATTTTCCTTCTTCAGCTGCATCTTCCCTAGGAGTAGAAAGCTGAGGGAATCTTCTGACAGCAGTTCCTTCCTGCCAGCATAACAGTGTATTTCCCTTCTGAGCTGCTCTGGCCGTACCCACTTAGTACTCAAGCCAGGGAGGGAGCCAATATGAAATGGGGTGAGACTCAAGGCCACGTTCTGCTTCACCCAACATGGAAAGTTGATGGCTCTTCTCAACCAGCAAAACAGCATGTGAAAGGGTTAGCTCTTTCCTGAAATCCTGCTGATGCAGTGGGTAGAGAGCTGTGGGTCTGGCAGTGGGAAGGTCTTACAGTTGTAATTCAGTAATTTAGAAGGTTTTGACCCCTTGCAATTCCCCTACACTCTTTACGTAGAATTAACTGGAAAACTCAATGTGGTACAAGTGAGTTACCTGGCTTAGTAACAGCAGGCTCATTTGAGAGGCTCAGGGATAAAGGAATGTGCTTAGCTCTGGAGGTGGGAATGCTCAGATGCTGGCTGGGGTGGGGCTATAGAGCTGCACTTCCAGAGCCCATTGCACGGATACCTGGAGAGCCACAGCCATGGGACCTGTCAGCACAGCTCACTCCTCAGGCTCAAGCAGTTCAGTCTTGCAGCAGGGGAGAGCTGTGTGTTTTCAAGAGGAGGAGGGGCTAGTTAAATTGGCAGCTGGAAAAGATGCCATAGGTTAGCTTCTGTGATCTAAGATGCCCCAGCAGAGATTTCTACAACATCTGCTTTGCTTGTCTTGCGCATACCTACATATTCATGCACAGCTTTCTGATCTCTCAGGAGATGACTAGTGAGCTGTAAACCTCCTGCTTTAGCTGATGGGAGGTGAAGCATCTTTTCTCTGTTGTATTTTCACCCCGAAGAGTTTTTTAGGCTTACAGGAAAAGACGGGTCTTTTAGAGGGTGCCCCTCTCCTCACCTGTTTCCTGATAAATGCAAAGAGGAATAGGAAATCTCCAAAAATAAGTATGTACTAAGAAATGGTCTTTCTGGGGAATAATACATCTCAGCACAGTCCCCATGAGCTAATTCCACGTGAGGGAATGTGAGGGAGTGACATACAGTCCTGGCAGGATGTGGGCAGCCCCGCAGTGAAGAAAGGTTCCTGACACATCCAGCAAGGAGTGTGAAATGTGCTCCTCAGCAAATCCAGGCCCTTTTCTGTAATGCCAGCCAAATGAAAGGAAATATAATGATTGTATGTTAGAACACCAGAGAAGTGGATCCCATATGACTGCCAGCTTCCCAGGGCAAGGATATAGCACAGCTCTTCAGACCTGCCAGGGAGGCTCCTGGAGTTTATGACTTACAAGCTGCAGGTTGCAAAAAGCCTGAGTGCGATGTGTGCTGCACGACACACTACACAGCTTGTCTTGCTGAGCAGACAAAAAAATGAAGCAGGCTCTTTAAAGTGATCAATGTGCAACCCTTGTCTGGGCAGAAGATATTGCTCAAATTTTCTTGATACTCTGAGTACACCAACAGTACAAACATCTGGGCTATTATTCAGTTAAATCCATCTAAAGAATAAGTTGGATTTTTGATGTTGAAGAGTGCAACCTTTTATTTCAGTCCCCAAGAGAAATCACAATAGTATATAGCAAGCCTTTTTATTTGGGTACATCCCAGATTAGTTCTGCACCTGGGAAAAGAGAGTTTTTTTCCTCTGTTTTCTTCCTCTTCCTTCCTTATCTTTCAATAAGGGGCTTAAAATAATCATCTACATTCAGCATCTCACTCTTTATTTGATCCCTGATTTCTGTCCTACTGGTTGTGTTACTATGGTGAGCATGTGGTGTTCTTAGTTGGCCCTTGAATTTCTAAAATTGCATCTTACCCCATGAATGCATCTGCGTTAAGGCAGAGCAACCCAGAAAGATGCTTATAGGGTTGACACACATGCTGCTGAGAGGATTTTTTTTCCTTTCTTTGCTCTCTGCCACCCTACTTCTCTAAAGAGAATCAGTATGTTTTCCAGCCAGTGTTCAGCTCACACAGCTCTGAAGCCTCCCAGGTACAGCAGTCATTCTGAGGTTTGGCATTTGTGTTCTGGCAAAAGAAAGCAGAGTGGTTTTTAAAAAGGTTCTGAGCACTTGATAAAAAGGAAAGGGACAGTCTTCAGTTATAATGATCTGGCAGGATAGAAATTGGTGGTCTTCTCTTTTTCACTCCTCACTTCCACACAAACTGGTGCACATACTGCTTTACAATAGCACCTAGATGCTCCAATGTGCAGCAGATGCAGAGAAACAAACTTGTGCTCGAAAAGGTTGCATTTGAGGTGGTCCAAAAGTTGCAAACAGATATAAACAGAGTGTTTACTTAAATATGTGGTTTTTCAGGTTCCTTTCAGTGGATTGAAAGGGTTGGGTTTTTTGAATTCATGTTTAGAGTAACCAAAGAAGTTATTTCATTTTGCTCTCCTTTTTTTAACATTTCAATAAATAGAGATATCAGCGGAGCATTTTTATACAAGTTAGAGTGTTAAATGGAGATCTCAGTCAAACTTTTCACAAACATTGTCATCCCTTCTTGATCAGTTCACTCTCACTTATTGGGACTGGTATGTGTTTCAGTGCAGTGTGCGATGCATTTAGTGCTTGAGCAGCTTTGCATTTTCATTTGAAAATGACCTTTCCTCCATACGAGTCTCTTTAGAGAAACGCAATTAGAAGTGCTTAAATGGAAGGATTCATGGCACCATTTTATAGCAAACTTCTGGCCTCCTTCAGCCAGGGCAAAGCACATACCAGCCAGGCAGGCAGGGCCAACCTCTGTTGCAACAACCAGAGATGCAAAGTTCTACACACAGGCAGCACAAGCAGAGGGGCAAACCACTTGATCCAGGCCTGTCAAGTGCCATAATGACAAGCCAGGAGTTTGTGTCATCCTGCTTGTACAGACACAGAGCATGTGTTGCAGCCTTTCTTTGTCTCCATCAATGGCCATATTTGGGGATCAGCCCAGTCTCCACCTAATCTCTCCCTGGCTTCTGCCTCTTCTTCACTGCTGGAGTGGGACTGTGAGGCTATCAAGAGGATAGGTAGGTACTCGGAGAAGAGAGCCATGAGGGAGGAAAAAGGCCTTATCTCTGCCTTAGAGATGGGAGCTGCTCAGGGCCATGTGGAAATGCCGCTGCATACAGCCCGTAAGTGCTGCCGGGAGAGCTGGTGTGGGACCTGCACCGCCACGCTTGGCCCTGCCTGTGACCCGTTGCCCCGCAGGGAAATTCACTCTGGGGGAGAGATTTGCAAAAACTGAGCGCTCATCTAATCACCAAATTCAGGTCTTGGTCTGCTTCCAGTTGAAATCAAAGACCTGACTCGCACTGGTTTCCACAGTGCTGGCTGGAGCCCTGGAGAAGTCAACGTTGCTGGGATTGCCCCACTTTGAAACTACAATAGCAAATATAGAGGGAATGCAGAGGAGCAAGCACCCAGAGCTGTGTTTGCAAGGGCTAATATTTAGCACTGAGAACATAAATACTCTGTAAGTGTTTAACATAAATGATTGTGGTCATAAAGCTGGAATGGCACAGGGGCTTCATGCATCTTCAAAATGTTTTGACATAACAGCCTAAACGAGGATTTAATAAAGTTCTTGTGCTCTAAAAAGTACTCATAATTTTTGCTTAATTTCTACATGTTTTCTCCGCCTTTAATTGTAGTTCAACAAAGCAGAGGGACTAATCTCAGATAAAAGTAAAAACACCAAGATTAAAGTGCACTGCTGTTTATTTTTAAGGGCAGTGGGTTAATATGAGCACTCTGTTGTTGATGTCAGCATCACAAGCCAAAGATAAACACCACTTTTCTGCACTTACATCACATTTTCAAGGCATTATTCTTCATTAAACAAATATTTTCTACAATGGAAAAGAATGACTTTGTCATAAGCTTATTGGCTACCAATCATAACTATTCTGTGCCTGTTCTGAAAAATATTTCTTTTTACCATGATCTTTGTTTTTAAGTGTAATTTTTGCTTTCATTTCCTTAAGTTCTAATTCCTTTTTACAATGAAACTATTCCTTTATTTTTATAAAATAATTTTATTTTTTAAATGCATGTATTTTGGCTTATTGTCCCTTTCTTACCATTACCTGTAGTAAGATATTAGAAACTTGACGTTCTTGCCATTCTAAATCTTACCTGTGGGTAAGAGACAACAATGTGTATCTACAGAATTCTTCCCTGCTTCTCTTTTCCTCTTCTTGGTCAATTTATTGTTAGAGACTTCAGTTGTTTTATGAGTAAAGTTCTGTAGTAATTTGCTTCAGAAAGACTGGGAGATTATATCTACCTAAGGAGTTACAAAGACACTAATCATTGTAGTTTTTCCTCTTGTCAATCTTTCAGAGTGTTTCTTTAAAAAATTTATCATCTGTGTTCAGGTACTTGTGTCCTCCCATAAAAATTTCAGCATTTAATTAATGAATAACACACTTTTCTAAAAGAAATTGAGAGGTTTCAAAGCCATGAGAAAATATATTTGCTTTTTGTTTGAAAGGCCTTTCTGCAGACCACCAAGAAGCACATCCTACAGCTGACAGATGTTACATGCTTCTGATACTGTTGCGTAGAAAGCCAGGCAATAAAAAACTGTGCTATGTGAAATAACATAGCTTGTAATCTAAAATATTTTCCTGCTGTCAACTTATTTTGACCTCTACCTCTTGCAGGACAGTCTCCAAAATGTAGCTGTCCCTTGCTTATCTGTGTTAAAATCATATCTCTTGCATCTTACTCCTCTGGAGTGGCACATGCAGGTTATAGCTAATATCCTTCCTCTATTGCTGCTACTGTTCTTCAGATGAGGATGAGTCACAAGAAAAGTTTAATTTTTTTCATGCTCAGGAAGTAAATTTAGTTAATATAACTTACTGAGACAAAAATCCTATTGTGCAGACCTAAACTAATTCTCAGTTACTGTTTTCCTATGAGGAAACTCAGAAATATTTTGTCGTTTTTTCGAGTTCAGAATACAAAGAAAAAACAGTTATCTTGAAATCCTTCTCAAACATTTTCCTATCTTCTTTTGGCTCTAACTCACAGAAGAACCTACTCAAAAGTGCTACAGTGGTTAAAAAAAATACTAGAAATGAGATTACATGATTTAAAGCACTAACTGCATTTTACCAGCTCTGCTTGCATGCCACATTATAGTCAGTGATGCTCAAGAAATAATTTCATCAACTAATTTTGGACAAGTAGAAAAACTCATCATGTAATCACAAGACAAAGGAAACCAAGTTATTAGAAGAGATTATTTAATCTGTAATAATTTTCATCCTTTAAGTATCATCTAGTATATTGTTCTGTGTGCAAATATGGTCACAGCAAAAATAGCTGAGGAGAGCTGACTGCTGTATCCCACTCAAACAACCAAACCTGAGTGATTCCTGGGTAGTGGGATAAGAGGTATCAAGAATACCAACATGTAGTCCAAAAATAATTTCCTTTGGCGACTTCTGAAATATTTAGCCCCACATGTTGTACTTTTATGAAGGCCACATAGAAAATAAAAATATTAGAAGTGAACATAGTGTAATTAAGCGTGCTAAAATATGTGCTGTTATACAGTCTGGTTTATATACTCCTGTAACTGTCTTTCAACATGCAAATCCTGTATTTGCATGAATATACACAGCTTGCAGATTAGTATACAAAAAGAGACTATTGTGATGCTCTAGTCAACCCTTCTGCAGAAATGTTTGTTTGCATCAAGTATCTGTACTTGTCAGTCTATTTGTATGTCCATGTCTCCACCCATCCCTCAGTTGTTAAATTTTCTGAGCAAAAGTTCATGCTTCCTTGAATTTTTCTATCCACCCACTTAACTCTGAACATTTCCCTCTCCCTGGGAAAAACTGATCTGAATTCTTTGATCTTCCAAATTCTTCTTGTAGGACAGCAGACATCTGATTTGACCCGTTCTTGTCTGCATTTGCATGAGAATAACTTTCCTTCTTCCTACGTATATTTGGGAAGAAAAGCAGAGAAGTGACTTAGCAATGTTCTCCTATTGTACAAATGCCATAGTAGCAAAAGTTCAAAACATATTTGATCTTAACCTCTATAAGCTGATACCTGAAACAATCTCAAGATTTCTTGTGTCCACGTCAAAAGTACTTCCAACTCAGTAAACTTACATTGTTAGTCTGCACTGGTTTGTCTCTTTTCATTTGTGCTATCATGAAAGGTAAGAGAAAGATGTTTCAACCTAAAGCAGGCTAGGACAGTAGGCATCAAAACAAACTAAAGGGAATTCTTGCCTCATTTAGGCTTATTGAGAAATCTGATATAGTAGGTGTATGTTCTAAACTAATCAGATTACAATATAATTAAATGGAGTAGCTCATCTTCAGCAGCAGTCTTGCATTTATAATGAGAAAAGCTTAAACTTGAAGCAAAGTCATACTGCTTTTCTCTGGTTAATTTGCAGTTATCCAAATAGCAGTACTACAGATAATGAATTCTGAGTTAATCAAATTGTTGTACCAATGAGATTGGTAGTTCATCTTCACTTTCAGGTTCATAAGATCATTTATGGTCAGCTGCTTAAAAAGGGAAGTCTCTCCATCAAAATTGTTGTCTAGTTAATTTTTGTGATTTGTGTCAAGGATGAAGTTTGGAGGAGAAAAACACACAGAAATTAAAAGTGGAATGATAAAGCTTATTCTCAGTGAAAAATGGCCCATTCAAAGGAATCTGTGTTCTTTCTGATGCCTTCAGATAAATAAACTTTTTGCTGTAGTGAAATATATTTTTACTGTTATTCTTTCCAGACTAAATATACCAGTTGTTTCACCAACCAGTTAAAACAAGTTACGTGATCACACATGCTCTGAATTTCTGCGAGAATGCATAAACCATGACATAAAATCATCTGTTTTACTGCAAAGGAGTAAAAGTTATCATGAATACACCTTTAAATGTTTGTGCAAAATTCTAGATGGTCTTCACAGAACACTGGAGCATTTTCTTTTCATCTGCAGCATGGGCACCTGTTGAGTATAAGTGAGTACTTTGTCTGTTCCTGACTCATTCCCTCTAAGTACTTTGAGTTTAAATATCTGCTTCCCATGAAGGTGTCTACATGCTTTGAAGGATTTAGTGAAATATTCCTAGCCAATATAAAATTTGTTATGAAATGTGAAGGAGACCAAAATCAGGTTGATTCACAGATTTGGTCCAATTAGCTTAAAATGTAAAAGACAACATAGGCTGATGAAGGTCCATAATTTGGTCTCCCCACAGTGCCAGTGTGAGGGACAGTTCCAGTCACACACTTCAGTTAGCAGGAAAACTTTCCTCTGCTGTGGTGGACACTGGACTGACCCCAGCAGGACTGACTTCCTAATCGAAGGACAGCATTTGCAAGGTGCACAGACTAGCAGAAAGTACAGGGTACGACACCAGGAAGGCAGACATGTGGTGTGGAACAGGAAAGGTTGGGCTTTGCAATCGGCTTTTCCAGTGCCTGGACAAGAGCTTGTACTTGCAGATTGGGATGGGGAAAGGGGGAGAAAATTGACCTGGGTGATGGATCTGTGGACTGATGGTGTGTACACTCATGGGCTGGAACCATGTGAGTGTTAACACATGGTCACCCTATCAAAGGTCTGTATATGAAACTCAGCTGTTAGAGTGACAGAAGATTTTGTGCTGTTAGCGCACACTTCATTAAAATACCAGCTGAAATCCAACTCTGAAATCCCATAGTTTGTGTTAGTTGATAAAACTCAATTGCCTCCAATTACTGTTAGTATGGTTTTAAAATAATATTTTGTTGTAGTAAAGGTCCCTTTGTGATGAGGAATAGCTGGTGTTCACAACTTGAAATTTGGGAAAAAATGTAAATACACAGTGGGGTAGGGAGTATGATCAAGACTGCTTTTACCACTATACTCTACATCTTCCAGCAACAGTGCTGTACAAAACCAAATCAGGGATGAAGTACTGAACAATGGAAAGGTTAAATGGTTTTGCCTCCAGTATTTAAATCAGCTTGTAATGAAGTAAAGAAATAGTGGCAAGTCCTGCTTGAATCCAAGAGGCAGTTGCATGATCTGGAGAGGAGAACCTATCGCTGCTTTACATTGTTTGAGTAGTTCTTAATCCCGCAAAACACTTGTATGAAGACAAGCCTTTTTCTCACTGTAATCCTCAGGTCTCATTCATGTAACATTCAGCTCCTGTTCAGGAGTTTTGCAGTAGCAGGACCTTGTTAGCTGTACTGAAACATCTGCTATTGGACATTGCAGTAGGTTCTTCCTTCGCCTGTGTGCAGATATGTTCTCAGTTAAAATGAACTTGCTGCCTCAAAGCACATGGTGGAGATGGACACAGTTCGGTGCTCTGTTTTTTTTCCACAGCAGCTTGGCTATTCAGAAGGCAACCTTGTGCATGGGATTGACCTTTAAACAGAGGTAGAACCTTATTGCCCTTAAGTTCTAGAGGAGCAAAAGCATGTCAGCACTTCTGTGCAGAATGTACAGTCTGGATTTTATTCTAAGAAAGAAATGTGATCAGGTTCCTCAAGTTTGTATTTCTAAGCTACACAGTAGTATTGTTACAATTATTCATATAAGGTGTTCGCAAAAAAATGACATCAATGCATTTGTATATTGCTTTAGCTACAGGCTTCTATTCATGACAAACCATTTTAAAAACATCATTGGATATCCTATGAAAGTTTAATAAGACTCTTTATTGACACAGTAGGAAATCTTTCAGAAGATTTTCTTAGATCAAAACTCTTAAGTCCTCTTGCTGAGAAGTATAAGTGACCCCTACAGTCCTAGCTGATCTCCACTAGTTGTGGATGCAATTGCAGAGAAAAATGGAAAAATCCAGGGATGGAGAGAAGGGGGCACTAAGTGAGTGCTCAGGCATTTATCATTTAATTTTTATTCTGTTGATTCTGGTCAGAGCTCGAGACTTGAGCTGGGCCAGGACAGCATGCCAGAGCCTGAAAGTGCCAGCAGCCGTCAGAATTATTTGTCCATAAATAATGGCTCTATTGTGGAGCCTGCTGGATTCAGGAAGAGTGCTGAACTGCCTTTTGGACTTCCACAAGACACTTTCTCTTGGGCCACAGTGCCTGGGTAAGGTGATCAGCCTGAGGACAGGTCCCATAAAATACAGCAGGCTGCGTCAGGCACCAACATGCTACCCAGGAGGAGGGGTCAAGGTGTATGATGCCTTTATGCCCCTCAGTTTCCTGAGGCCCACTTGGAATTTTGTCCTCTCCTTGTTTCACTAGCACTCAATTCAAATGGCACAGGTAGTGGGTTCTTGGCTCACTCACCAAACACCAGTAGAAGTCCTCGAACTGTTTGCAAAAACTAGAATTTTGCTTTCTGCTTGTAGGTCAACCACGGGGATGGGGTTGGTGTATATTTTTGTCTGATTTAATACAGAGATCTGAATCAAGGGTATGAATAAGAAAGGAGAGGGCTGTGCATCAGACATATGAGAAATGCTAAATTATCTCAGGTGCTCATGAGTTTATTAGAAATGTCTTCCAGATACTGGGATTTTCTGACTCTGTTGAACTGGAAACATTACAGACACAGTCTGTGTTGCAGTATCTGAACGTTTCCCCCTGCTGAAACCAGACATGCACAGCAACAAAAAACAAAAGGAACTTTTCACACCTCGAAATAGATTTAATTTGGGTTCAGTCAGAGTTTGGGGCAAAGGTTTGTGATCTTTCTCATTTTAATCAAAGGAGTTGGCTCATACCGTCAAAACTTTCATTGTCAGAGTAAGATCAGCAGAATTCGCGTGCAGGTCCATTAAACAAACAAAACCACATTCCCTGCTGTCACCTCAGTTCATGCTTTGGCAATTTTTAGAAGCTCTTTTTAAAAAATAACTTTCTCTAGGTTCTATTACTGCAGCCTCAGTGGTTAGATGTGTTTATATAAACACAAAACACAACATAGTGAAGTTCATACATCTATCTTTTGCTGCCACAAGCCTTACTCTGAAACAAAACAAAGAAGACATAAAACTGCATTTTGATATCCTTTAAATCAGTATTGAAACCCTTCCAGAATGTGAAAGTTATTCTGGCATCTTGCTGAAGGTTAACTTCAGCATCCTGGAAGGATTTCAATAGTAGTGAAAAGGACAATAAAGAGAGTAAAGCTATTTCAGAAGCATTCCTGAAGGATAATGCTGGCATGCTAGAGAGATTTCAACAGCAGGCTAGAGGGCAGCAAAATTATTTCTAAAGTATTCCTGAAGGAGAACTTTAATAATCTAGCAGTATTTAAAATAGTTCTGCTGTGGTGGTAAAACTATATTGCAAATGTCCCTGACAGGTAATTTCATTCTTTGAAATAACAAGTCAAAGCCTCAAATGCATGAAACCTGCTGCTCGGAAAGTATGTCTGTAAGAAACAAAGAGGAAAAGCACTTGCTCTGGAGGCTGGTTAAGTGTCACTGACAGAAGTCACAGAGGTTAAAAGGTGACATTCCGCCTTATGCAGAGGTCCTTTCTGAGAAGGTGGGTGTGTGGCTTAGGGTGATCTCCACTGCCTCCCTGTGGGTCAGTGAACTTTCTGCTCAGGTGTCAGGTTCTCATCCTCATTCCACCTAAAGATCTACAAATCTGGAGCCTTCACAGTCTCAGAAGAAAGTGAATGGGAGATCTCACCCAGTGGATTTTTCTGAAGGTCTGGATGCTACCTTTTGACACAGCTGGCAGTACCATAAGGGCAGGTTTTCCTATAATGTCTCACTTCTTAGTCCAGCTGACTCAAAGAAACACACAGACATGTGGAAATTGAACTCAGACACAATTTAACTGACAAAATATACAACCCAGCATTAAATTTGTTTGGGTTGGAACAAATTTTAGCTAGAAATTCTAGCTCTTTCTATGTTGTATCCCAACTGGTATGCTGGATTAAAGTGCAGTATTTGTTAGAGGTAACCATGACCCATTCAATGAGGAGCAATTAACTTGTGCTGCCATCTTTCCCACCATTCCCTTTGCTCTCTGCTGAGAGAAATAAAGGCATAAGGCATTTTATGCCCTGTTTCTACAAGCAGTGGTCTCATCCACAAGCAGGACATGACTTGCAATGGGGAGATTATTTTTGATTCTTTCCTAAGAACAACAGACACACTTGAAAAACAGCAACAAATTTCAGTCATATTTGGAAAATATACGGCATTTTACTATCTTCACATCATTTATGTGCTTGTGGCACCATGGTGCCAATGGCATTGTCAAAGCCTTTAGCACATGCTGCTGTTTAGATGACCAACTTCATCTAATCTGTTCCTTTTTGAGATTATACTGAATTCCTTCATTTGAAACAACCTTCCCAAAACAAAAATGACAGCACAATGTAGATAAATTTTTGTTCTAAAGTCATCCATGTGAACATATGTAGAAAACAGAAATTAATACAAGTTTCTTGAAATACCACCCTATGAACTTACTGAGAGCCAAATTATGATTTCAGAAATAGATATTTGGTAAAGACCTGGGTGCTTTTGCAACTGGCATATGATTTTGCAGAAAGTGTGTTCAGAGTCTGGAGCGGGAGGTACTGGTAAAGGTAGAAAGTATCCCAAGAGAAACATCAGACATGCCCTCCATTAATGTTTAAATGGGGTACAGCCCAGACTGTCTGTAACCAAGCTCCTGAGAAAATCTGTAAAAGCCAGGGGTTGTTCATAGGATCTGTATGATGAATCATTCTGATGAATTAATATTCTCCAAGAAAAATCATAATCTCTTTGAGAGCTGGAGGGTGGGGATAGGAAACAGAGTCATCTGATTCATTTATTTAACATGAAATACTCTCCTGGATCTTGCAGTAACAGCTATCAAATATGGAGCTGCTTCCAGTGTAAAATGTGTGGGTTTGCTGATATTCCCCAGAAGTGCTCTCTTACCCTAAAGACAATCTCCTGAAACTTCCAGGTACCCACTAACACTTAACTTCTCTATTATGTGATCTGAACTGTGCTGTATTCTTCAAAGGTGCAGTGGTTTACATTGCTACTGCTGGCCATAGGTGTCCATTCTTTTTTCTTTTTCATATAAAGATTATTGCTGTCCCCTGGAGTTCCTTCCAGCGGCTTTTCACACTCACGAAGTAGCTGTTCCCAGGTTCTGATAAAGTCATCATTTGCATAGCCTGACAAGGAAAGATTAGATTTATCAGCGTTTTCTCTAAGCGGATGTCCTTCAAGGACAGCCCCCAGAAAGCAGAGGTGAATGCAGCAAAGGGAGCGGCATTAATCATCTTCACCATCGGAAATAAGGAAGAATAAATAAATAAACAGCTTAGCATCATGATCAGGTATCGGGGGTTACTTCAGGTCGCATGGACATTAAATGCAATCCCAAGGATGTCAGGACCAATGCCACGGATATTTCTGTTAGGGCGGCTTTGCGAGCGGCGAGGGAGAGCTTTGCTGGAGGCGATATAATAATGTTATCAATAATACCAGGGTGTATATTGTGGCAGCACAACAAGTTGGTCCTGGGGTGAACCTTGCTGTAACTACAAGTGTTAGGGCTTCCCCATTTCTGTTCAGAGCTAGTGATGGGGAATGCTGACGCAGGGACATCCATGGGGGGAGGTCTCTCTAATCCTGTGGGTGGTTCATAAGGAGTAGAAGAAGTGCTGGCATCAATAACAGAAGGAATATCATCTAGGGGACTTGATGAGGGGTATTACAAGTTAACTAATTACTCGAAAACAATATGGTGCCTCCCACTAAGGAGGATGAGGTGCTGGGACACAGGGCTGAGGAAGAGAGGGAAGATGTCATGATTAGCTGATAATGCCACTTGCAGATTGGGATGGGGAAAAAAAAACAATCAGATTATCAGAGCTGAGCTCCCCACAAAATTCTACCACTTGTAAAGCTGGGCCTTCTGCCCCAGGTTAGCAGGGGTGCTGCTGTTTTGTGGGCCTGGAAAACGCATATGGGACTCTGGTGAAGATCCTTCCGGCACTGAGATTTAGCAATTTCAGTACTTAGAATTTGTAGCTGTTGCTTCCCCCCCACTCC
>WBMY01018120.1:102967-142364 GCA_013397315.1 Donacobius atricapilla | reverse complement strand
AAAAAAAGAGAAATTGACAAAAATTTTTCAAAAACCTGTTCAAGTGTGTAACTTTGCCCACCAGAGTAGCTTCAATTTAATAGTACTGAAAGTGTGATTGCACACATATTGCCAGAGTAGAAGCATCCTGTGATTTTTTTAGTGACTGAAAATTATGAATTTTTAAATACTTGGAAGAGCGAATATCTTTCAAGCGAAACCATGCTTTTCTAATTATTGATGAAAGGCTTTTTAATCATATTAGACAAAATCCTTATCAAGATATTCAGTTAACTGAAATTCTGAAATGGGAAATCAGCCTCTAATTTTAAAATGATGAAAAATAGAGAAATTATCTGAAATTCAAAATGAAATAAACTTCTGTCCTTACACAGGAAAAGAACTTCAAATGAATAAAGTTATCAATTAACTACTTCCCAGTTTTGTCTTTATTTTGATATGTACTAAGAAAATAATGTAACTGCTTCCTCAAGGGAATTTTATATATTTAGCACAATGAAAGCATCCTGAAGGTTTTCTGGTACAGCTTGTGGCTAGTATCTCTTTGTTCTTTTCAACATCTTGTTTAAATAGTTAGAATTTTAAAAAGCAATTTAATTTTATAAAAAACTAATTTGATTTATTTGTGTTATTTTTATTTATTAATCATTTTGCTTCTGGGTTGAGTTTCTTAAGTGCTAAGCTTCATAATTGAAATGCTGACACAACTTCAAGTATAGGGGCAAATGCTATTCTAATAATTCAGCTGAATAAATACCAGACAGCATTTAGTTATTTTCCCAGGAACTGAATAAACAGTCACTTCCTTTATACTGTCTCTTTGTAAAGTAAAAGTTCTATAGCCTGCTAATCGTCACTATGAAATTTTCTATTAAAAAACCTCCAACCTTTCTTTTGTTTATTCTGCTAGATCTTTGTTGTTCCATATTAGTCATATTAAAAAACTCCCCCCACCCACACATAAAACAAATAAATACACCAAGTTGGCATTGAGCCACAATTTTGAACTGTTTCAAAAAGCAATGGTTTTGACTTTTGTCACTTTTATGGATGAGAAAAAGAGAGTGAGCTCAGCTGAATAATGCAGGTGCTGATCCATGTTTCAAATGTTCAGAACTATTCTTGAATAAATTAATACTGCACCATGTGGTTAAATGAGTTAAAATTCTTCACAGCAGATGATAACCTGCTCCTAACATGATAGGGTGTAGCTCTCTGTATTATTTCATCTGACATAACAACCTACTGCAATGCTGCAGGTGTCGCATAATGTCACAACGGGGCTGGGTTCATAGGAGTGGTTTTACTCTGCAAGTCCTATTACACTAAAGAGTAAAAATTAATTTTGCGCTGAAAAAATAAGAACTGTTTGAGTTTGGGGATTTTTGGTTTTGTTTTGCAAGGTGGAAGGGAGTTGTTTTTCCTGAGAGTTTTGCAAGTGAAAGGGCAATTTCTCATGGAAAATTTCAACTCTGAGTGGTTTAGAAGAGCTAATAAACCCTGGACATATCCTTACCCAGAGATCACTGACAGGTGCTTTTAACTCAGTTCTGCCTAGAAAGAGAGTGGTTGAGAAAAAGAGTCAGTCTTACAAATCGTCGCTGATGGAAAGCTTAAACTTCAAATAGTGGGATTTGCCCAAGTGGCATTAATGCCAGCACCTCTGGATGGTCCTGTCAGCAGCTGAGAGAGGCAGGTTCTGTGTAGAGACAAACTTGCCCCAAAACTGTGGTGTAAAAGCAGGCACAAGGCTGGGTCACTTGGAGATGGGAATATCCATCAGGCTCTGCCATGTGCCACCGCTCACAAAAATTGAATTATTCAGATCACACAGCTCCTGTTTTGCATGCCAGACCTTCCCTGTTTCCGTTTCACTAATAGCTACCCCACTGGGTGGATGGCGTGACAGCTCCTGAGTTTATACATCCTTAAACTGTACTAATTACTGGCTTTTAAGTAACTAAGTGTTTTTATGACATCTTCATTAGGGTAATAGTAAGTGGGTGGATACAGATGTCAATCAGATGAAATAGTAGATGAATTGCATGTGGTATTTCAGTTAATTTGTCCTGTTAATTTCCTGGTGATGTTTGCAGCTGTTGAAGAAGACAGCCTCCTTTGTGGGAATGAACCCAGCTGGGTATCTGATCCCTTCCCATTGTGGGTGCTTGCAGTTTATCCAGCAGTTTCAGCTTGTTTCCAAAGAGTTTTGCTCTGATTAGCTCAGCTCTGAGTTACAATAAGGGAAAATAATGCCAAGCAGTCAAGTTCTGGTTTGGTGTGGTTTGGTTTGGTTTCCAGTAGCATTTTTTAAGTGGTCTTAATGACCAGCTTGGAAACTTGGAATAATAGAAGAAAAAATGTAAACAGCTGAAAATGGGGCAAAAGATGTGCCACTCTGACCCTGACCATCCTGGCCAGTATGTACTTTACTTCTTTCATCTCCTGATGACAACTCTATGAAGTAAGAAAGGGGCAGCCCTTGGGAAAGGCTGGGGTGGGCTGGTCAGGGCTCTGACAACCTCCTGCAAAAAGAGTTTGTGAAAGCCCTGTAGCAAGAGGAGAAGAAGAGGAATGATCTCTGGGATTGGACATGAACTCAAGATAAAAATAGTGAACTGGAAGAATTTATTTATTCAGCTGAGCAATGGTAACATTAGTTGAAGGCTGGGTTCTGTGGAACAGCCTGTGTCACACAAGGAGCATTGCCCAGGTGACAGAGCAAAGGCATTAGGAAACAGTGACTTGGCTTGGAGCTTTTGTTTGATTTGAAGTGTGTATTTTATTGCCATGGATATTCATGCAAGCACTCTCCTAAAACAAGTGGAAAAATTATGAACTTAAACACTTGCTGAAGCCAGCAGGACTGTTGCTGTCTAAAAACAGTAACAAAAAAGCACCACATACAGATTACGACATTCTGTACCCCTGTCCCTCTGTCTCTGCCCTCCTGGGAACCCTCCAGGATGCGGACTGCAGGACTAGGATTGTGTGTACCACTGCTTGCCTGTGGAGATCCAGACTGGTAAAATTCCCAGCTCCAATGCCTCTAACAACCAACCTTTAGACACCTCAGACTGACGGGATGAAAAGTTAGGAGTAAATCCTACTAGCAAAAAGAGAGCTATTTTTTTTTTTTTTAATTGTACATGAGTTACTGAAGTTTAGTGTCATGCTCACATCAGTGTTGGCCATGGTTTGTACTTCTAACTGATCTGGTTGTGTCTGCAAGTTAAATAAATAGAGCACAAAGGTAATTAATTGTGATCCTTCTCCTATGATGTAGAGATCATAGAAAGCTTGTTGATAATGCTGAGAGAACTCTAAGAAGAGGGTCTTACCATGTTTTACTGCAATGTCAGTAATTTTATAAACTCCATTTTTATGGACTGTGTTTTAAAGCTATATTTCTCTCAGGAAGGTGTCATTTTGATTATTCTCAACAAGAAATCTCATAATGTCACCAGACAAGCCTTTTCTGATTAAAATGGAAAATTTGGATTTGAAAACTTCAATCAGATTGGGTTCTGGGGGTATTTTTTGTCTTCTTTTTTAACACTGTATGAAGGGAACGGGGAAAGGCTTCTCCATGCATCCATATAATTTAGCCCATAACAGATACCATTTTTATTACTCTTTCAACTTTCAAAAACTGACAACAGAAGAATTAATTTATTTTTTAAATTTTTTTTCTGTCCACACTCACTCTTTAAATATTAAGGTAGTTTTGACAAACCAAAGGAATTCAAGTGAGAGAGAAAAAAAAAGAAAGAGAAATTGGGTGTGCAGGGCAGGAAGGGACCCAGGTCTACCTTTATTCTTTCAAGTAAACAAAAGCAAATACCCAGGAAAAATTTACAGATATTGGGGAAAAAGAAAAAAGTTGAAGATTCCCTGGGTGAATGTGGGGTTTAAAAATTGTTAAGACATTAATATTTACTTTCTAGAAGGATATGTTACAGGCACATTGCATAAATGTTCATCCTTAGCTGTCTAGGGTATTAACATTTCTTGAAGATACTAAGATGTTTGCTGGAAAGTGGAAATGCAAGAAATTCCTGCAAATTCATGGGTAGGATTGTTTTAACCTTGGCCCAAGTGGCCAAGGCATCCCATCAAACATTAAGTGAAAACCCTTTAATCTGAGGATTCAGAAGCAGTGACCACGTACTGTATCCAATTCCAGAAAGACAGCATCCAATTCTAAAAGCACACGCCAGGGAGCCAAATTACCTAAACTCTGTCATTGACTTGGAGCAGGGCTGTAAGCCCATCTCCCCATGCCTTGGAGACTCCAAGTGCTCCAGTCCAGTGTGGCATTTCCTTAGGGTGCTCAGCAGGTTCCAAAACAAAGGCAGGAGACATCTTTCTGCTCTGCAAACAAAATGGGGAAATTTAGGTAGGCCAAAGGTAATTTTCCAAACCATGTTTGAGCCAAAAAGCTCCTGTCCTCATTTTTTATTTAAACATAATCACTTTAAGGCAGAGGTGAGAAAAACCCAGGGTGTGAGCATGATTCCATTCCAGCTTTCTATTGCAGTCGCCTCCACGCTCTGGTTACAGCTTTGATATTATAATGGTGTTATTTCTTGTAACATGGGGCTACTATGAGACCCATTACTCATAAACTTTACCCTTGGAAAATGTAAAAGTCAACATCAGCCATCACTAATAATGTATTTCACCTACTGTTATTGCAAGTATGTGAACACAGTCAGAATCTGCTCTGTGCCTGGTCTTGTTGTCCTTTGGAAATATCCTTTTGCACAGTCTCTTCCTCTGCTAAGCAGAGGCTCCATTGAACATATTTATTTCACATTTTTAAATAGTTTTCTACTTATAAAATGAAGCAAATAATCTAGTGGTTTGGTATGAGGGTTTTTTTCCCTAGGAGTAAACAAAATTGTGATATGGACCTGAGGGGAAATACTTTCTCTACATTTCATCTCAGCCCACCCTACTATTACGTCTCACAAATTTTTAAAAATTCCTTGTATTTCAAAGTGCAGGTCTCTTAAATGGAGCACATTCTTTTCAGAGATTTTTTTTATATTTAACATATTAGCAGGAAAGTAGTCTCAATATCAGTGGTTTTTGTGATGTGTAGCTTGTCAGTTTTAGAAAAACTCAGCTCTTCCCTCATCACCAAGGTTGTCTGACTCAACTGCAGATGATTCCTTTTCTTCTTCCCCACCTGCATACCAGCTCACTAAACCAATTTCAGCATTACACTTAATGATCAGGTAACTCAGCAGTGAGAGCTCTTGTACTTCTTTATGGATTGCTTATTGACTTTCAAAGAGATTTAAGGAAAAAACAAAAGAATACTGTGTTATATCTTTGAGACTATCCAGAAGTAGAGTCTGAAAGGACCAAGAAAAATCCCAACCTTGTCCAGCCCTCTTAGCAGAAGTTCTCAAAATGTGGATGAGCATCACTTGCAGATTTTGTCTGTGCTTGTAGCCCAGGAGTGATAAAGCAGCTAGGATTCACTCTTGGCAAGGAGAGAGACAGAAGTCTAGATCTGGCCACCAACATGGTCATGGGGAGACAAAATCCAGGGATCTTGGTGTCCTGTTGCCCATGCTCACTTTATATTTTCTTTTAGCTACTGCAATAACCACTGTAGCTAGGGTTGACCAAACATTTTCATCATGCTATTAGTGTGATTAAGTATCACAAGAAATCATCATCCAGTGAGTCTCCTCACTAAATTCAATGAATATGAAAATATTCCTCAGCTCCTTCATGCTTGCATCACAGCAAGAGAAAAATACATCTTTCAATCACACATCCCCTTGTTACAGGTCATTTAACTTTGGTTTCCTATGTACAGCCATATATTTTTAAATCTTCTAGATTGAAATAGTTGTGGGTAGATTGATTGTGAACTGATTTATGATCCGTATTGCACCAGAGAAGTAATTTTATGCATATAACTTCTTTTACAATTACCTCCACAATGATTTCAAAGGATTTCACTTCTTGTGGGAGGCCGTCAATAAGTGGCACTTGCATATTCATCCATTTCAATCTGAGATTTTTAAAGACCTAAGGGAATAGAACAGAGCCACTGGAAATTAATATTTTCAGCAAGTTTCCTTTTTCAATTTTTTTAGGGATAACCATGCTTTAGTGAAAGCTTTTTTAAAATGAAAGTATTCCTAAATTCACAAATGCTGAAAGCAAGAGATTTCCACCAAAATGCAGCAATTCTTTTCAGTATCCTTTGTAATTCAGTTGAATGTAAATCTTGCATCTGGGCTTTTGTAGGTATTTCTTTTTTATTAAATATGCACTATTCCCAAGTGAATGAAACTACTCAGAAATGAGTTTGTCCTTTGACTACAAGATCAGCTTTCCCAATTTCCTGGATTATTTAAATAGCTGTGCTTTTAAAATTACCACCTTAAAACTCTCACTCCTGCAGCAAAAGAGTACTCGAGAGTCGGTTTCTCACTATCTTTATTTCTCTCCTTTGCCCTCAAAGGGCCAAATTCTGCTCTTGATCCTGGGCCAGATATTAATACCCAGTGCCTACTGCTAGGCTAGCAGACTGGTATCACCAAGCTGCAGGGAAACAAGTGGATTTCCAGCAAATTGTTGTAGGACACAAATGTCCTGGGACCATCGCACAAGAGATGTCTGTGCCAGGTGGTCGCGTTGAGTTCCCCAAAGAGTTTGGTACATCACCACGTGGAGGTACTTGCTCAGGTATCATTAGCAGGGCAATTATCTCATTGCTTTTTGGCAATTATCTCACTTGTTTTAACATGAAAAGAACACTGTCTTAGAGAAGCCATGGTACCCACTCCTCTACACCAGCAACAACACCCCAGCCCTTGGGGTTAATCACTTGATGTAGAGAAAGACTGAGGTAGGGGGACACACCTTTGCTCAAATATGCACTGCACACCACCACAGTTTTGCAGTCTCAAGTTATCTGTAAACACCAGAACAAGCTCTAAAAAAATACGCCTCCAAAATTCCTTTTTAATTTGTAATAAATCCATTTTAGAATTTACAAAGGCCAGCAGCAGATGGCCTGGAGCATGTTCTCATTCATATTTCAAATCAGAAAAACCTTTCTCAGAATCTGCAAGCTATGACTTTTTCATGGAGATGATTTCTGTTGAGCAAGGAAAACTCAGGTTAATTAGGCCAAATAAGCTGATGCAGTCAAAGGCAGAGACGCAGAGGTTGCAAGACTGAAATCCATCAAGGCCCAGTGTCGACAGATGCCCTCTTAACTTGTTTGTTATTTACTAGGGGGGTTGCCACATATTTCTATAGGAATAAATTGTGCTTTTTTTTCTTACAATAAATGCAGCTATGTAAAAGGTCTTCATTCAGTAGAGTTACAAGGTGCAGCCCAGCACAACTGCACATTATGAAGGCTACAAGGAACCTGCCCTAAGGTGATGGGGATACTGGAGACTTGCATTTCAGTAGTATAGACATCTGTAAAAATGCCCCTGACACTGTGGAAATGAGCATTTGGTTTGGAGGGGACTAGAAGAATGGTCCAGAGCAAAGAATCCCCCAAGGTCTCTTTCCAGCTATCCATGGGTTTATACTTTTGTGATCTGAAATCTGAGAGTCAGGGAGAACTGGACACTAAACAGGGAAGAAACACTTCAGGAGGTGAAGCAGAGCAATGTGATGTACCAGAAGGTGGGGCCTGAAGTTGACACATTGACCATCTGAGAGAAAGAAGGGGTTAACACTGGTAACCAGCATCCATATGGGCATGCCCAAACTGTGGGTTTAGCTGTGTACCCCACAGGGGCAGGAGATCTCTCTGATGATGACCAAATCCCTGGAGCAGCAATGACTGTCATAGCACAGTCCAGCTGGGACCCCACGGGCAGGGTCTGCAGGGACCTCTCTCATGAGCTGAGAATTGGTGGTCATCTTTTCCTAGGTAATTAGGCAGGTCAAGGATCCATTCCCAAAATGTTTTTTCCAATACTGGATGTGTAACGTATTCACTCCTTTCCCAAATAATTAAAACCTCTTTCTTCTCTGCTTTCATCCTGACTTCCTTTCTGAACTTCTACTCCATTCAGATAGACACTACCCTTATGAAATCCCTGAAATAAACAATTAAAATAAGAGGCAATATTTTCAGCAACCTCTGCAGAACGCCTCTGAATTGCAGATAGTATTTTGCCTGTGATTTTTATAACTTTGGGGATATGGTCACCTGCGTGATTCACAGCTATCATCAGGGGCTAAATTCAGACAGGAAATTTTTGTAAACATCATCTTCTACAAGTTGGATGAAGAAACAGAAATCTTCTTTGTGCAGGTTGTTTCTGTCATCTTAGGACACAGTGCTGTGACATCATTTTGCTATCCATGTTGGTATCCTTGCCCAAGTAATTCTGGGCTCTACACCCAGGCCTTTTCAAAAGCATTTGTCATGAGGGTTTGCTGTAGTTAGAGCTAGGGTGGATGTCTGCATCCCATAGCCCTCTGGGCCATCCCTGCCACCCTTGAACCCTCAGAGCATGCCAGCTCCACTGACATTCCATCACTGACAAGGTGTGTGTCAAACACAGATACTCCCCATTTTTGATTGAGGCATCAGTCTGCCTTCAGAGAGTGTGACCTGGATTTATCCCTACACAATGTGCAGGTCTCTGGGCCAGGAAAAAAAAAGGAAGTTAATCAGAGAAGGATCCTAACCAGTTTCACAAAATAAAGACCATTTAACTTAAGCTTAGCACGGGGCTGGGTAGCTCTTTGTGAAAGGCATCTCCTACCATAGTGCTCTTGATCTACATTCAGGGTAGTAGCTCCCTGCCTGCCTTCATTTGAAGCTGAGGCATATCCAAAACCCAGTACTGCCTCTTGAAAATGAGTCCAAAATTATGTCTTGTGGTTGCTCCTTGTCCCTCTCTGTGGAAGGAAACAAGGAGCCAGGAGGGGGCTGAATTAAAGGACACGACTCAGGAAGGTCTCTGGCCACAGGCTGTTTCACTCCTTTGGACAAGTCAGCAATTTCTTTGTGCCCCTGTTTAGATACATGTGGAGATGTCTCAACATTTCTACACATCTGGATCTTCCTATCCATGATGCTTAGCATTCACTGTTTGGAAGGGATGTGCCTGGGTGTTCTGCCAAGCACCCAGCTGCATGGAATACTGCTGTACCTGGAAACACTGTAGTTCACAAAGTTAGGTGGTAGGATTGTACAAAATGCCATGGAAAACTTCTCTGTCTTCTCCAGTCTTTTAACAGTGACTTAGCTTTTTTAGAAAGTACCTAACAGAACTGCTTTTGTCTTCTGAGAAAAAAAGCCTTTACCATCTTACCTTTAACGTTTTGGAGGGATTGTGGCCCGGATGCTGGAAATCCCAGGATTTATATTCTGTCTGTCCACAGACTTGCCAAGTCAGGAGGTGGCTTCATCATGCTGCACCACTTTCCTGTATTTCTTTTTGTCCCTTTGTGTTGGATTAGGTGAAGGCTCCTTGACACAGTGACAGATGTCAGCGCCCCTGGCACACTTGGCTCTCCCACCTGGATGGGTGGGTGGCCTGGGGCTGCATTTTCTGCTGCTGAAAATAGGAGAAGTAACAGGTAAAGGATGTTCCTCCTCTCCAGGCTCACTGCTAAACCTCCCTCCCGTTGTCAGTGATTCACTGACCAGGGAACACTCATGTCCATCTGTTTTGTCTCCATGTTTAATATCGGCTTGGTGCTGATGGAGCCTCTTGGGGAAGTGCTCACTCTGTGCTCCAGTACTGGGGCAGAAAGGCTAGCATGCAAGAGGAACTGATCTTTGTTTTTCTTTGGCAATTTGTGGTCAGTGCTGTGGTTGGCATGGAGGCTGAGATGTCACAGGGAAGGAGAAGTTTAAATATAATTACAAGTCACTGCTCTCTGTAGCCTGCTCTGTGACTTAAATGAGGGGTAGAGAGAACATTTTTCCCATGGTGTTAGGAGAGCACAGAGAATGCCCCATTTTCTGAAGGTTTGTACAGATCTGAGAGGCAGGGATTTGCATTTGGGAATTGGAAATAGCCTTCTAGAGAGAGGTAAGAAAGCAGGAAACAAACCAATCTGCCGAATTTCTATGTTAACAAAGCAAACGGATTACTTTCACCCACGGATGTTAGAAAAAAGCCACTCAAACTTCCTAATTAGAGGTCCATCTGCTTTCAGTGTTGAGTTATTCAGTCTTGATGCACTTTAGTTTTGGGAGGAGTAAAAATACTACATAAATATTTTCTCTGTTCTGAGTAGCATATTGCCCAGTTTGTTTCAGACCACTGGTCTCTGTAATGTTCTGCCTTCTTGTCTGGGGTAGCAGAGATATGTTCAGAGGCTTGAGCCTCCTTTCTGGATACTCTATTCTCTGTGTTGACACTTGCTTTTAGTTTTACCTTTTACAGCCTTTGATGCACTTTATGGAACCTTGAGGATGTTTGCATCACAGCCTCACTGCAGAGAATGCTACTCTAGGTGCCTGCAGAACTTGTATTTTTGTTGGGTTTTTTTAACAAATAGATATCTTTGGAAAGGGCCATGAATGCACAAAATGCAGGAATTAAGCCATTTATTTGTAATTGAGATTCAAGATGCATTGGAAAGAATGGTAGGAGAGGCACAGTAAAGTAGGGGCTAATAAATTCCGGTACTTTAAAGAAAATGTTTAAATTGTGTAGTAGTTTGGAGTGTAAAATGTTCCAGCTTGTAAGCATTTTCCCACGCTTACTGTTATGTTTTAGAAAAAGCAGACAAATTTTGGGCACAAAAGTTCTTCTTCAGCCTATCCTCAAACATTTTGCGAGCAAAGGCTTTTTTTCTGTTTTATTTGTTTCCCACAAGTACATCTGTTTGTGTTCCTACAAACCTTGCATTACATGTACTCAAGCAAGACAGTGCTGTGTTCTTAGCTACTCTTATAACTTCCCCTGCTATTTACTTAGTGGTTTTACATGCACATGAGGTCAAGATACTCTCTCCCTGCAGATGATTTTGTGTCAAGAGTCTATTACACTCAACATTTTTTAAGTTCTGGTTGTGAAAGATTTGGCTCTTGAAGCACAGAGTTGAAAACACTGAAGTGTTAGACAGTTAGTTCCACATATGTAGTGGGTATGTATCACCACAGTTGCATTCATGTTTTTTAAAACAACCACACAAACATATCCAGGTACTAAATAAAGAAGCTTGTTTTCCACGGAGCTGAATTCTTGAAACTCCTGACAACCAAGAGTTATTTAAATTAAATCAGAGTAAGTGGGGGTGCTATTCCTTAGAGCCTTGATCCTGTGCGGAGTCTTGCTTTGGTTATTTGTGTAAGAAAATGCTGCCTCAAGGTTCCATATCTGCTCAGGTTCTCTGTTTCACAGAGGGAAAATGAAGATAAATTATATGGGGTTAAAACTCTCTTCTTACATCCGCCTGGTAAATCTGAAATAATTTCACTGTTTTCAGTTTAGCTGAGGTAAATCTGGGTTCACAACAGGGAGGCTGCAGGCTGGCTGTCCATGCTACTGCCGCTAGATGCTGAGTGCTACAGAAAAAGCTTCAGGTTCAATTAAAAAAAAAAAAAAAACAAAACTGAAAACGGCGAGCATGTCCTGCAATTTAAAGCACCAATAGGTTCCCCTGTATCTCTAGAAACAGAGTAAGAGAGAAGCAGTAACTCCAGATGGGAAGCTGCATTAGAAGGGTGGTGAGTGTCTATCTGAAAAGAGACACCTGGGCAAGTGAAGACACTAATAAATAATCATGCTGGGCTTTGAGCCTTGTGAGTGCTTGTGAGAGAACAGTTGGAAAGCCTTAAGTGAGGGTGTCTTTCTTGTACGCAGCTGACCAAGTGTGTTGCTTACAGTTACCATGTGTCAAGATGTTTCTTGCTCATTAGTTTTACACTGATGGAAAGCAACTTTAAATCACTCTTTAGAGGAATCCACCGTGAGGCACGCCAGCTGTGTGCCAGATGAAGGAGTTGTAAAGTCATTTTGGACAGGCAAGAATATACCAGAGAGAGAGATTTAAAGTCATGAGAAAGATAATTACTTTGCACTCAGAGATTAGCCATAGGAAAGGAAAGGGAAGAATTACACTCTGCATTTGTTGGAAGGTTTCCTGCATCTCTCTGTCTCACTCACACATGCACACATACACACAGCTGAATTTACTGTCGCAGTGTCAGGTTAGCCAGGACTGCCAGCATGGGAGAAATTCTTATGGGATATATTTGCTTGTTATTGAGGGTGTGAAAACATTCTCCTTCTCTCATTATTATTTCTGAAAGGCAGGTCTGGAGCTGAGGCAGGCAGTGGGCAGCATGTCTCTGGTGACAGTGAGGAAGGTGATGGCACAGGGCCCTGCTCAGGCCAGAAGAAAGTATGAGTGAGCAGCTAGGAATGGACCAGGTCATCCCACCCCAGGTGCTCAGGGCAAACTCAGTGCATACACCAACATTTGAATTTTTGCAAGTGTACCAGTCTATCTGACCAGCTCTGGCAAGGGGGAGGTACTAAGCCATCTTATTCAGGGGCTTCTTGAAATGTCTTGTAGCTTTTGTCACAGATTTGCTGGTCCCTTCAGACCAGAGCCTGGTGCTCTGCTCTTTCACAATTATCTCTTCTTCCTTACTGGTCTTTCCAGCTTCTTTGGGTTCTCCTTATCCTTGTTTCAGTGCCTTTATCCATTCTTTCAGGCCAAATCACTAGTCTTTTAAGGCATTAGCATTGTGCTTGCAGTGGGGTCTGGGACAGGCTGGCTGTGTGGGAATCTGTGGACTGGTGAGCTGGAGAGGTTTTCTGGCTCCCAGGGCAGAACTCTGTCATTGCTGAGCATGTCCCCCAGGTTGCACAGCTGGCAATTTCGGAATTGCTCAGAAGGAGCCCAGGTCAGAGAAGCAACTTGGAGAATTCTCAGCCTTGGACACTTGGTCACTGTATTACAATCGTACCTTTGGGCACTGTCTCAGGCAAAAAGCTGACATAAATGTCAAAAGAGTAAAAAGAAACAAAATTGCTTTTCATGTCCAAAATATGTTACTCATGCCATCTAGTATTTTGTTAAGTGACACTGGAACCTCAAATATTTTCACTAGATATATTAGGAAAATGTTTCTGCTTAAAATAATATGAAATATTTTCCTAATGGAAATCCTTTGAACCCCTTAGAAGAGACCACAAAAAAAACAGATGCTCTGTTGTTGACACTGTGCTTTTAGAAAGACCGCAAATGAGTTGTTGGGTTTGCACTGCCTGTAAATCACCCTTAGTGTAATGAAACTCTCCTTTTTGTCATTGATTTGGGTTTGGTATTTTTAAGTCATTCTACCTAAATGGAAGTATCTTTACAGGGAATTTATTTCTGCCCATTTGTCGGGACCTTAAACACTGCAGTTGCGAACATTTGCTGCTGCCTGCCAATGGAAAATTATAGCCCTATGAAGACTCTATAATATGACCCAATAACCTACCCCCCTTCCTCCCTTTTATCTAGCTTTGTGCATGGATAGACCTTTAGGAAAGTTATAATTTGGATGTGAAACAATTATCCTAAAACAGTTAGCCAGAGCAGAGTGGACACACAAATTTATCTTCTCTCTCTCCCTTTTGGTGAAGAACATCTATCTTCCATGACCTCTTGATTACTGAAGCCTTCAAAATATATTCTTTGGTCTGTGACACTGTGCTCAGTGCAGGGCTGAGCATTAAATATCACCCTCTGTGATTAATTGGAAGTTAATTAAATCTATCACTGAAACAATGGGAAGGCAATGATCTATGTAATCATTGAAATAGTAAATGGAATGATGTAAGGGCCCTCCATTTCACTTATTGACAGTGATGGAGAGGTGCCCAGGCCCTGCTGCTCAGCTGTGTTTTCTGCCTGACCACACCAGCCTGCTCAGGCAGACACAAACCTCCCAGTGAACCAAGGAAGCAGAGCTAATGGTGGGCTACTGGGCACTGCTTTTCCTTCTCCTTTGCCACCTCCAGATGCTGCTTGAAAGGCCTCTGAGGTAACTCTGGTGTTTTGGGCATGCAGTGCAAGCAGTGAAATGGCAATCCTGAGGGACAAAGCCCTTCAACACCTTTTTCAGTGTGAATAAAAATGTTGCTGCTGAGATTGTTTGGTAAGCAATAAGGTGACATTTAATATTTCGCATTTTAACAATATTTCTTCCATTAATCTACAGTTTTTCAATAGCTCTGAAACCATTGCTGTTTATTCCAGCCTAGCAAGGGATATTGAGCTTGTGATTTTCTTCTTGGTAAGAAAATCTTGTTCCCTTGTTCTTGTTAAGAAATTCTGGTTCACTTATTGTTGAAACAGTGTAAGCAGTGCAGAATCCTAGAAAATACACCTGGAAAAGGTGCCACATATCGTAGACAGTACTCAGCCAATTTCTCTAGACCTATTTGAGGGAAAATAAAGATATCATTTACTTTCCTCTTAAATGGCATTGCTATAGGTTTCCTATTGGGTACTATTCTGCAGCATGGAAATAGGGCTTATTTTTTAGTGTAATAGGAAATGTTTTATAATATTAATTTCTTATTTTAGATGCATAATGATAACACCAGGCATACCCTCAGACATCACTCTCAATAAATCTTTTCTCCTTTCAGGAACAAAAGACTGGCAACTTTGAAGGAAATGTCAGAAACTCATCTATTCCCTTTCTTTCCTTCTTGTTTCTGGTCACATGTGCACCCCTAGAAGGACAGAAGCCTGTGTGTTTCCTTTTGGTAGGATGAGCTCAGTTCTTTGCCTTGGCTCCATGGACTCTCAAAGTGTACCTGAAAGATCCAAGACCCCCATAATGAAAGGGGGTTCCCTTATCTTGGCCATTCATTCTGTTGCAAAATGCACTCTTCAACCAGGAAACATGATCATTTCTCAGTGTACAATTTTCCATGCCTGCTTTTCTGCTCCAGACCTCTGATTCTACTTGTCTTGTAACCCTTGGCCTTACCATGGCAGGCTTTTTCAGAAACAGGAAGCAGCTCCCCACTAAGGTTAAGCCACATAACTGTAAAACATAGTCTACAGAATAGCATATTGAATTGCATATGAGGAAAATTTCTACACTCAGAGGTTGATCAAGCATTGGAGCAGGCTGCCTAGAGAAGCCATGGAATCACCATTCCTAGAATTGTTCAAAAAGTAGGTAGATGTGGCACTTGGGGACATGGTTTAGTGGTGACCATGGCAGTGCTATGTTAATGGCTGGACTTAATGATCTGGAAGGTCTTTTCCAATCTAAATTATTCTGTGACTGAAAATTATCTGCTATCCAAAGAGTTTGTGAGTAAAGTTGGGTAAGCTTTTCATCTCCCCAGGGGCAGTTCAAGCTCATTTGTGCTCTGATGCCAAGTACTCATCTCTTTTGTGGGTAGATAGAATGTCTTAGTATCTCCAGCAATTATTTCCATGGAAAAAAAACAGTGGAAATGCATACAATGATGAAAAGGCCTTTCCAAAGGTCCATGACTCTTTTGGGAAGGAAAATATATCAAAATATTCTTTTCTTGCCTTGCTGGTTCTGTCTTCTTCCACTTTCTGTGTTCTTTTCTTATAACCAGATAACCACAGGTGAGGTCCAATTTGTTTGATTAAATCAAAACTACATACAGTACTAAGCAATTGTTACTGACTAAGCAGAAGGGAAATGTTATTTATCATGAGAACTGTAAGAGAACTTACTGTAAGAGTACAATATATTAGTAACCTCACATTATCCTGATAACTAAACAAGGTTCCAAGCACCCATTCAAACCATTGTAATCAGAAGGTAGTACTTTTTAATTTTTTTTTTAATCTTTATGTTTGATTTTTGTCTTCCTTTAACCGATATAAGAATTATTTCTGAGATGATCAAAGGGAAATAGTTTCTGTTTGAGGAATATTTTAAGTACTTGATCCTCACTTGAAAAGAATTGTGTTCGCTTTGACTCCATAGCTGATAAAATATGGGATATCCTGATCATAAACTCCAAATCAGCTTTACTGATTTTATTTGCTTGCTAAAATGCTTCAGATTGGTTTGGCCCAGAGATCTGAAAACTATCTTGTGGAAAGCTGCCTTTCCTGCCCCAGGTGAGCTCACCCATAAGGCACCTCACATCTGAAAGGAGAGCTGAGAGCTCTGTGCGTGAGGTGGGCAGTGGTGGGCACTCTGAGCTGACACGTCCTGCCAGCCACTGGGACAGGCTGTCCACCTGCTTCTATCAGCAAAAGAAAGAGCTGGGACTCAAATCAGACCCAGCCCAGCCAGCAGATAGTGCTAGCTTGGCTTTTTTTGTCACAGCTGCATATTGGTGGCCAAGACAAAGCTTCTGGGGAAAACGAACCCAAATTCCTGGGAGAAGAATCTTTCCGATCACATTTAATATTCCCAGTCAAGTCCCTACCATTTATTATTTATTGAGCTCTGTGAGCTTGCTCAGCAATGCACAATACATAAAGACACAGACTCTATCATAATGGATTTGCAATCTAAATTTCACAGTGCAAGATAGATATTGGTACATATTATACCTGGTGGTTAGGTCACAGTCCGGTCTCAGAACCAAGCCGAGTTTTTTTTTAAAGCTTCTTCCATTAGCAGTCCATTAGAGTGGCATAAACTTTTTAGATTTGAACAATTAATCCCCCTAAAAATATTAAAATGGATACACTGAATATTTTAAATGCATTTAGTATATGTGGAAAATGCTGACCTGACATAACTATATGTCTGTGTCCCGCTGGTCACAGAATGCTAAAGGTAGGGAGTCCAAAGAAGTGATTTCACGCTTTCAGTAGTGATGTAATCAATTTAAAACCTTTGCCATACACAATCCCCAGTTCTTGCTTCATTTTGGTGCCAGAGCAAGCAGTAGGGTAAGAGGTTGATGCCACTGGCACAGGGCAAATAGACTTTGTAGGGTTTCCAAGGAGAACAGTTTTGTGCATGCCTTGTCGGCATGTGTTTCCATAAGAAAACTGTGGTGTCACAGATTATTCACTGCCTTCATGAGGCAACACCAAAAGTAACACCCCCACAACCCCTCTAAACCTGACCACCTCTGTGGAAAGCAATGACAATCCAGCAGTGCAGGGTGGAGGAGGGAGCTTTGCTGGTAGCACTCTGGGTCTTCGCTCTTGTTAGAATAAGGAAGCGAGGAGAAGCTCTGTTTAACAAAGTGGCTGCTATTATTTAATCCAGGAAGCCACAAATGGCAAAAAGTCCCGTAGAGTTGAACTGCAGCCCTCACAGGAGAAATCTGCCATGAGGCTTCCTTGAAGAGTAAAATGAAACAACTCAGGTGGGCGTGGAAAAGAAAATAATCACCTGAAAAATGAGTAGACAGGGTTTGAAATGGCAGCAAAATCGGTAATTCTGCCAGATGTGGTCTCTCTGTTCAGGAAGAAGTGACAATAGTCCTGTCACCATGCAAGAGACTCTTCCTAATGTTATGCAGTGCATGTGCAGCCTCGGGGAGCTCCCTCATGTAGCCTTTCACAGGATGGCCACGTAAATGCTTTATTGTACTGTTATTTCTCTGGGCAAATAGGCTGTTATTTGATTTTTGGTTCTAAGAGCAAGCTTTTGACTTGGGCTATTAGTGTCTGTTAGAGCTGCGTGCTTAGAAGAAGGATGTTCCTGCATTTAGTTGTGTGCATTGTAGGGGCAGGTATCTGCCTCTGTGCTAGTGAAGCTGTGGTCTTCTCTTCCTTTTTCACCCCCTACAGTGCCCTGAAAATTGACCATGGAAGCTTTTCCTACTGCAAATCAGTAATGTGGAAACGTGGCATTTTCTAATTTACACTTGGCACTTTTTTTGAATGGCAGACTACTCCTTAATTTCCCACTAATCCTTCTGCTTCCTGAGCTCCCTCTGTGCTGTTTCATAAAACCAGAAATTAGGGACATTGCTGGTAAATTCACAGAATTGATTCTTGGGGACTGAGGCTAGAATAAGAGCTGAAGTTGTCACTTCTATCAGGAGCTTGGGCATAATTTCTCAGCAGTAGATTTTTTTTTTCCAGTAAGTTGGCTTCCTGATGACTTTACAGTGCAACGTGGAGTATGTAATTGGAGCTGAGGTGTGAGTTTGGTAGGACCTGTGTTTTCCCTTCCACTCAGAGCTGTGATCTGTTCTAGGTTCTTGAGCACTGCCCAGATTCACTCTTGGTCCCTGGCAAAGCCAGAGTGGTTTCACCGGGACTTGAGTTTATAGTTAAAACCAAGTGTATCTGAGGCTTTCACAAATATTAGTGACATTTGGGGAATCCTAGGAGTGTCCCTTGGGATAGAGCCAGGACATAACATGGAAACTGCTGGTTACTTTAGCATAAGAAAAGGTGCAGGCAGCTTACTCTTAATATATAAAATAGGCAAACTCACTGAAATCCAGCTTTACACTTGGCAGTGTCTCTGCTCAAAGCCACATGCCCTCAGCTCATCTTCTCAGTTATATATTGCATATTCTCTCATGTTTTCTCCAAGGGCTTTTGTGTGGATAGTGACTCCACAGGGATATTTCCTTTCTCTCTGGCTGTAGGAGCTACCACAACTGCTGAGGAACATCTTAGCAGCAGTTATCATTCCCTTGACAATTAAACACTACGGAATTCTACAGAAACTGTAGAATTTACTACAATTAAGCTGCTTCCATAGAAGAATCTTGAATCATTTAAGGAAGAAACAAGAAAGCAGAACACAATTCTTGCTTTTGTGTTTCTCCTACTACCTGGAAATGTTTTGCCGGTTTTTCTGAAGATATACCCATCACCAGTCCTGCAGAACTGCTGAATACTTTGTGGGTTAAAAAAAAAATAGACCTCATGATTCCCATAGGCCCTCCAACCCTTTTTGTTTCTAATTTCAAAGGCCCTTTTGAGTGGGAAACAAAAGGTTAATTTTCTCCAGCTTGCCCAGGCTGACTTAATGTAACAGAAGGCAGCAAATTGTATTGATTTAGTGACATGCAACTGTCCAAAAAGAGCTATTTATACATTATTCAGGACAAACACTGTCATAATGGACAAACAGCAGCAGCATCTGGGATGTTAATGTCTACAAATAAGATTATTCTTTGAAAGGATTAGGACGAAGCATTTTGTGTAATTAGATTTCTCAGTTTTAGGAATGAATTGCCTTTTAGCAGTAAAAGCTGTCACTGAGGGAGCCATTAGCTCCTTATAACTGAATTAAATGCATAATTAGTGACATGATCGCATTAGGATTTGTTTCATTTTTAACTAATCCAGGGTGCAGGGGGGGTGGTCTCTCCAGGTCGCCACGGCCCACCTCCGCAGAGCCCGGCCTCAGCTGGCGTGCCGGAGTTGGGAAAAGTCAGGCGCGTGTGAACGGGAGCCGGGGCCTCACCACGGTGCTCGCGGGGCTATTCATCACTGGGTGCTGGGTGACAGTGACTGATGGGTTCGGCCCGGGCCTGGCACTTTACCAGTGCAAGAATCATACGAGCCAGGGAGCAGAATGACAGCTGGAGCGCCGTGTCAAGTGGTGTAGAGACCAGAGCTATTAATAATCTGTGCCACATGATCTGCGCTGCCAGAAAACAATGATTTAGACATTGGTTGGAATAAAGATTTCACATTTAGTATGGAGGGACTAGCCTAGCACCAGAGGAATAAATCGCTATTCAATCAGCATGTATGAAAATAAGGCAATGAATACATTAAAGGTTAGCATAAAGGAGGGGAGTGCCTCAGCCCCGGCCCAGCATGAATCCTGTTAATCAGGACTTCCTGAGGCTTCTGTGATGGCATTAAGTGGTGCTGGAAGAGCAACTCTTGAAGCCTATCACAAGTAAAACAACAAGGAAATCATGTAGATCACAACATTTAGTGCCCTGTCCTGCTGGTCTTGATATGCCCTCACACGGGCTACAGCTCTGTCAGATCACACCCTTCTCATCTCAAAAAAGCCCAGCAGATGCCTTTTGCCAAGGAAACCCTTCCTGCAACCATTCTTCTGGTCCATGGCTTGGACAGGTGTATTTTTTGCTGAGTTAAAACCTGTCTGAATGGCAGAGCCCTGAGAGAGGTGGGAAACGGAGTCACATCTAGTTGGCTGCTGCTATTCCCCAGGGCTCAGCTCTGGGGCCAGTTCTGTTTAACATCTTTATCAATAATCTGGATGAGAGGATTGAGTGTACCCTCAGCCACTTTTCAGGTGACTCTTGCTCTCCAGAAAAGATGCAGAAATACATCCTTAACTTCTCCACAGCATGTAGCATGAGGGTCAGTAGTGTAAGTGGGGAAGCTTGGCAGGTTTGCAGCCACCAGACTTCTCTTTCTCTAGTTCTGTTTCAGGGGCTTTTGTAATAGTTGGAGCTGTTGTATAAAGCAGAGTTTCTGAATGGCATTTCTGGTGGTTTTGTCCCTAGTTCTGTCTCTCCTCTGTCACCTAAATACCAATAATGAGGCTGTTTTACGCATTGTACATTTTTGTTATGCTCTTTGTTTATATACTCCCTGTAAATACTAGGTTTTGCCAGGATGATTTAGATATTCCTCATGACTTGATGGTCACTCTACGGATAGCTTAGTTTGACAGAATGAAGGTCAGAGCTCAAATTCTCGGAGAAGTTCTGGTGCAGGTACCAGCTGAAATACTGCTCCTTTCAGAGATATGTTTTCAGAGTTTAAGTTTATTGAGCCATTCTGGTTTTACTCAGGTCATCATGGGAATTCCTGTGACACAGTTGTGTTTGTGATGTTATCACTGGAGTCAGATAAGGTCTTACTGAAGACCAGCTTTTGGTTATCCCAGGTGTTGGCTGCTGAAAAAATGCGGTCCCACCTGGAAAAATTACAACATCTTATTCCTTTGTGCTCCTTGCCATTTGTCAGGGAGTGTGACTTTAGGGGTGTAATGTAAAAATAAACATTAGCAGAGTGTAACCAGTATGAAAGTGGGAGGTCAGAGTAAGCCCCAGAGTGGTTGGAGGAGCAGCAGAGGAGCACTTGGGGAGGCCAGCAGGTGCAGGGATACATCAGTGGGTCCTGCTCCCCATGTTTGATGGTCAGTGAGGGTCTTTCAGTGTCCCAAATGCTTTGACTTCTCCATTTTTTTTTTCTTCATTTTTTTCTTGCAACTGCTTTCACCAGCCCTGAATCAAATGCTTAAGTGAGTGATAATAACTCATCCTCTGGTGGGTAGCTTTTTGCTGTTTGTGTTTTGTACAATTATAAATTGTATAATATGAACTCTCACAGCTAGAGCTTAATATATTTGACTTTATTGCTTTTTGTTTTATGGAAATAAATTACTGCTCACATTCTGACATTTAAATTAAAGGATCTGCACTAAATCTTGTGTGCCACAATAAGAAATTAAGAGAGCTTTTCTTGCTAAACAAGCAGAGCTGGAAGCCTCAGTCCATCAAGGACTCAGGTCCAATTAAAGCAGTTTACAAAGGAGACAGCGTGTTTGGTCCATTCTATGATTCAACATCAGTCAGCTGGGCCCCGGATGCCTCTGGGGATGAGCTTTCCCAGCCCAGAGGAGGTCAGCTGGGGAGGATTACTGTGTCCATGGAATGTGCCACCGATTTCTGAGGGGTTTAAGTTCCCAGTCACTTGTGGACAGGCTCATGAACAGAAATATTCACACAACTCACATGTGAAGTGACATGACAGGATTTCCCTGCTCAGATCTGCAGCTCCCAGGCTTGAACAAGCAGACAGCAAAGCTGGTTAGGAAAAGGCAAGCCCTTCAGAAATCGCAAATTGGGAAGTGGAGAAAATGCCTCTTGTTTTGAAAGCTGTTCCTATGCCTGGGGGTGGTGATTTCAAGCTTCTCTGTGCTGCATGAAAGACTGAGATGCTCTGTTTTGTGCTTCCACAGAAAACCTGAGGCATTTATGCAGTCCAGCCACTCCTGGAACATTTCATTAACCAGAGTATTTCATGTAATTCACAGTAAAACATGGGCAGTACTGCAGTTCCAGTTACATTAAAGAGTACCATTTTTTTTTTCTTTCCCTTACGTATTTTAACTTTATGTGTGCTTTATTTAACACCAGTCAGGGTCTCTTTTACCTAAACAAGAGCAGCAAATTCTGTTCCCTAAAGTGGGTTTCATTGGCTATAGCCAAATCCCAGCTGCTGGAGAGGAATCCTGGAAGGAGAAGGGGCATTGTGAATGCTCACAGGACCAGCTTTTTCCCTGCACCTGCCTGCCTTACAGCAGTTTTTCTGTGTTAAAAGCCTGAATATGGCGTGAAGTTTCAACCTAAGGAGATTGTACCTTTCTAAGGGAAACATGAGTAAAACTATATATTTTTCAGAGTTAACAGAAAATCAGAATTTTTTTGTGGTGTCTGTGACGCAGTACGTCACACACACACAAACACACACTCATACTTTGATCAGAAGGTATGAACTAAAACTCTACTTTATTTGAAAGTCTGATTCTAATATATAGTATCTCTAAAAAGGCCAGGGATTGGGGGAGAAGGTTGACACCTCTCCCCATCCCATTGGTCAGGACAACTGTCCATCAGCTGTCCGTATCTCTAAGATAAAGAATATAAACTTTCTTGAAACTACAATAACATTGGCCAGTGTTTACAGACTAGAGCCTGAAAAAGAACCCAAAACATGAAACTGTGAAACAGAAGAGAAGGCTGAAAAAATCAGGGTGACAGTGTCTGTCCTTCCTGGGCTTGAATCCAAGATTAAATGTGAGCAAAGCTTTCCCTTTACTTCCTACTTCCATCTGGGCATAGCAACCTGATGCAATCCTGCGCATTTGGTGCCTTCAGCACCCTCTGACTTTTATTAAGAAGGGAGAAGGGAAGCAGGAGACAGGAACAAGAAAAAGAAGGAAAAGGGAAATAAAAAGGGAAAAGAAGAAGGAAAAAAAATGGAAAAGGACAACTGTGTTCTGAGGTGGGCTGTAATGCCTCTGATAGAATGGCCCTACAATAAGTTCAATAGTTGAAGTCAACAGGGAACTGTACTCTGAATTTAGATAGGGCTAAAACTGGATGATTTTAATACCTAAAAAAGCCAAGCAGAAATACTTCAAATTGGTAAAAAAATGAAAGGGTGAGTGTTGTTCACCTGAATCTCCCAGTGCCTGATTCCCAGGCATAAAATGAGTGCGTGAAAAATCCGGATTTACACAAGGATTTCACAGTAATGCTTGTGAAGGGCTGAGGTAGGGATGACGTTAAAGGTTGTACCAGAACTTGTCTGTGCAACTTTCAACTCAAAATTTCCTCTCTCAGGACTGACAGACTTTGAAAGCCCCTACTTTTGTGTGAGTTATGTAATAAATCGTATTGCAACCTGATATAAAACAAGCAGTGCAATGTCCTTAAATTTTGATGTCAAGCAAAAGCTATAATTTCCGCGTCTTGGTTGGAAAGAGGACCTTTGGGTTACACAAACTGCACAATTAAACATGTCCCAGAGTGCTCTTGTTCACAGAGGCCAGTGATGAGGAACAGCTTGCAGCTTGGATCGTTAATCCTCCTCATTTCCAAGGCAGGGTGAAGCACACACTTTGCTTACAAGCAATCCCAGGTATGGATGGGCATCCTCTGGAATTGCACCTGGGCATCTTTTAGGGTGGTGCTGGCTGGCATGGACCAAAATAGTGTCAGAGAAAGTCAGGTATGTTTGTTCGGGAGACAACTGCAATTCCCATGCCCAGGACTGTGTCCTCTCACTGATGCACTCACCTTGATGTAACCTCAATGTCTAACTGACCCAGGTCCTGGTGGTCTGGCCAGGTAGTCATCCTTTAGCTTCAGTGAAGATGTTACAGTTCTTTGGTTGACTTAGTGCAACATTTTTGTCTGGACAATCCTTTCTGTGAGCTTGTGTGTCTTCTAGTCATGCAAATGAGTGGCACAGCGCAAAATATAAAATAACCTTTAGAAGTCATATAGAGATACAGTGTGAGGTAATCAGCATCACCAAATGGCATTGATGTACTCTTGTAAGCACAGAAGTGGTTTATATTTACACATTTCCACTGAGTAGCTACAGGTACTCAGCTGATCTTCTTGCTTTTACCCCTACAGTGAATTCTTCACATCATTTCATCTCCTCCTTCTTCCTAAGGGAGGAAAGAAACACCCAATGTGCCTTAATAGCAAACACCTGTGACTGGGAAAAGGCGTGTGCCTGGAATGAAACCTTTTCCTCCCTAGCCATTCCTGTAGGGGGGGTCTGAAGAAGATCTTGCTGAGCTGCCCCTCCTGCTGCTGAAGCATGCCCTCAGTGTCACCTCAGCTGCTAGATGGCAATGGGAAGAAATGAAAAACCAAAAGAGGTCCGGGAGTGACTTTAGGCTGTTCATGACTGTGTGGGGCCACAGGCAAACCCTGTGGTATGCAGTGGGGTCTAAAGGAGGGCTGGCTCTGTGGTGCCTGCCCCACAGCTGCTCCAGAGGGGAACAGGGCATCCGCTCATGTCCCCCTAACTGGGTTATCACCTCATGGAGGATTACATACTCCAAATCAAAGTCATGATGTAAATGGATTTTGGTGAGGTAATTCTCTTGTTTCCAAATAGAAAACAGGGAAAAGTGATGAAAGTTGGGGTTTGCTTTCAAATACTGATATACTTAACAACAATAAAGTTTAAAAGCTGAGTTATAAAGTGATAACAGAATCAAGAAAACAGTGTTTTCCCTCTCCAAACCACATGCTTTGCAACTCTTAGAAAAAGCTTTTGCTGCGAGTTCCTCCTTCAAACACATTTGCAGATTGAAGCAAATTTCTATGGCTGTGACACCGAGGCAAGGGACACGCCGTCCTTCCCCAGGGTGACCCCTGAGCACTGGCTGGCTGGGGCAGACCCAAAGCTCTGCCTTCCTCCCAGCTGCCACCACTGACAATGGGCAGCCAGAGCACAGCCCTCGGCTCTGGCTGCCCAGTGGTCAGAGTGGCATTAGGGATCAGTGGTGATAATCCCTTGTCCCTGTGGAGCAGGGAGGAGGCAAAGGGAGGGGTTGGAGACTTTGTGACTTTCTCGCACTAGAATAGACTTTATTTTCTTTTATGAGACTGCAGAAGATATTTTTATTTCTGTTTTAGGAACAAGAAATCTAGTCTTAGTAATTGATGCCACATTGGAAAGAGTAGGAAGTTGAGGCATGATACAACTTTTCTTCAGAGCAAGTGATCTAGATCTAATCCCCTCTGTTTCATCTGAAAAAACCTCTTGCGTATCTGAACATAAGAGTAAATTAGCATGTGCCTATGAATACTAATGCTGCATAAACTCTACTTTAAGCCTTTAAAAATGAATAGCACCAAGAAAACTAAATGGGAAGAGGCAAATTCAGAAAGAGCATTAGCATTTTCCTTAGGCACTTTGCAGAAAAACCTTTAACTTTGTATCAAAAATATTAAAATAAGAGGCTTTGCAAGCTGGAAAGTAACTAAAAAAACCTTTGTGTCTGGGTTGATAGTTCAAGACCCACATTTTTTATGCCAGAGAATAGATACCAAAGGTGGGGATTAATATTTTGTGCTGTTTAAATCCAGACAGATTATTTTTTAAAGGCAAAAGGAATCCTTCACTATAGTGAGTACTGCTTTCTTTTTTTTTTTTGCACATCTCTTGTGGGTGGGCTCAGCACCTTGCAGCAACCTAGCGTGTATATAGGAAACAAGCTTTCACGTCTCTGTTTTCAAAACAGATGTGGAGGTGCAGGAGAGATTGTAAGGGGTCCTAGGGCAGAAAGGACCTGATTTAGACACAGATCCATAGTATCCCTAAAAGTAATGGTCCCTGTTCATCCTCTGGAAGGCTGCTTAGGTAAAATTAGAGCAATGTTTTTTTTCTTTCTGGGAATCGTGATTGCAGGAGACTTCCAGAGCACATAATGAAGTCAAAAAGCATAGGAAATGTTACTGTCTCACACTCCTGAAAGGAAGAATAACTAGAAATAGCTGAATTGGGATGGAAGTCTTGTTGGGTATATAGAATCCATACCAGCTCTGACAGCCACTGCATTTTAAGCAGAGAAAGGATGTGGAGGGCAAGAGGGGAATGGGAGCACAGAGAAGTGATGTCCCTTGTCTGAAGTCACTTAGCAAGTCAACAGCATGGGTAGGAATATGGAAATGTGGGTGTACCTTCATCCTTCCCTTCAGTTGTTTGAGAGTCGGGACTATCATGACTGTTATGATCCAGCATGAGGGAAGGTGACACTCCCATTGCCAGACATGATGCTCTGTGTGTTTTCCTTCCCTTCTCCTCATTCTCTGTGCTCCTTACATGATCCATGTTGTTGTAAGTTTGGACAGGGTGATACAAGAAAATTGTGTCATCTCGGGCATTGCTGAGTATCTTGGGAGTGACTGAGGCATTCGCCTGCTCTGGGCTGGTCCAGCATACCCCTCCCACACTTACTTGCCGGGGTCTCCCAATCCTGTTTGTGGCATTTACTGTCTGTGTGCTTATGTGACAAGAAAAATCAACCCCACCAGTCCTGTTAGCTGGGTGCCGTTACCAGAGGAGAATGGCTGCATCTCTGTTACTGCAGGGAAGAACTACACATCGCTGAGGTCAGGAGCAGTGTGAGTCGAATTTCAATGATCTGCAGTAAATGTCGAAATAGATAACAAGCCCATCCAGAAAACTGTAGTGTAAACAGCTGGGTTATCAAACGCATTGTAGGAAGGGAGAAAAAGGAAGAGTGCGTGTAGGAACTCGGAATTGTGACATTGCAAGGGGCAACATAATGCGCTCTGTCGCAACGTTGTGTGCTCCTTTGCAATGTTTTGTGCCCTGTCGGTACCTGTGACATGAAGCTGCCTTACTGGCAGGGTTTATTACAGGGGCCTGATTGCCCAGACCGGGAAAATCTGTCTTTAGAAGGAAGGGAGAAAAGAGATCTCTTTTTTCCTCTCCTCCCTGAGGGTTTCACAAACAAGTCTAACAAGATCAGTCCCCTGCCAATAAAACCAGTCCTGGATGATATGTAGGCTTGCCTGTCTTAAACCACCCCTGAGACACTTAACCTGCTGGATTGCCTCTCTGCAGACACCTGCCTGGGCAGCAGCAGACTAAACAAACAGGGATTCTCAACTGCACAAAACTTGGCCCCTTTCAGCAGGGCTCCCATCTGTTAAAAAGCCATTGTCTGAGCAAGTGTTCAGCTAGCTGGGGAGGCAACGCTCTTGCATATTGAGCTGCCCCTGTCCCCCATAAAAGTCCTCTTTAGCATTTTCTTTTCTCCCCTGTTTCCATCGCCTGATTTATTCATTGGTTTCACCTCTTCTCCCCTCCCCCTGTGGTTCATAAGGAGGGCCTCGTTGTCTTCTGTACCTCGGGGGTCATGTCTTTTCAGTCACCGGGACAATACCCGCTGCTGGCATCTGCTTCCAGATCCAATCAGCCATATTGTGATCACATCCTGCCAGAGAATTGTTCCTTCTTTTGCTCGGCTTTGTTGCCAATTTCATGCCATGTATTGCTCCATGTTTTGTGCTTCATGAAGCTGTCACTGGCATAAAAGTGGCCTGACCAGGGTCGTAGTAAAAGGGGTGGGAATGAAACATCCACCAAAATGTTGAGCAGGCCACCCACGGGCCCCACGCACACAGGCACACACACACACATGCAGGCAGGCATACAGACATGCAGGCACATCCACAGCATCCCACCCTGTGGAATTGCCATCCTGCTGAGCTGCTTTATGCTCTGCCGAAGGAGCGGAAACTTTGATGGGGAGCTGGGAGCTGTGACTGGTTTTTTTCGCCCTTAGTAAAGACCAAAAGCAGGTAATTTTCTTGATATTTCTGGAGGATCTTCGCTGCCTTATATCAGATAAGCTTTAATAAGATCCGAGCATGAATCACAGAACTAGTTGCTTAGGCAATTGAAAATGAGTCTGAGTTGTTAGTGGGTGTCAGAGGGGAAAAAATACCCTTTAAAAGGAAATCTCATGGAAAAACGGTGTCAGTGACACCTGTCACTCCAGCCTCTTGCTTCCCATTCCAAAAGCCCTTCTAGAAGTTACACTAAGGTCTGCTGAACATCCTCTTTGGTCTGGACTTGGATGCAGTTTACTGAAGACTGAGTCTTATGATTCTTTTAATGTCTACAAGACAGTGGCACAAGCCCAAATTGCTAAGCAGAAGAAGATGAGCCACCTCTGTGAAATCAAATGTATGCTTGCACGATGGCAGAGAATTTGGCCCAGTATTCCCCATGGAAGAATTACTTCTTTCCTTGCAAAATGCCTTAAACAAAAGTGAATTACATGTTTGTTTAGACGTAAGTAAATGGAGAGTATAAACCTCTCTGCTTTGTTCTTGGTTTTGATTTATCTTTTTGCGTGTTCATTTGTTGTGGGTGTTTTTTGTGATGTGACAAACTCATCTGATGATCTCCTGTGTACCCCCAGCCTCCATTTGCTGAGCACTGGGAAGGTTTTTCATGTTTATTTCCTGCCTGTCAGAGCACCCAGTAAACCTTGGGGAAAGGGCTCATCCCTTCCAGAATACAAAGTGAGTCCAAGCGGGGTCAGGGGACTTCTCAGCTCTCCTTCTAAAGGGGAACTGATTCCCCATTTCCTTTCTTTTGGCTCGCTGCTGTCACTTGCATTCACACTGGGTACCACCTTCCCATGCTAATAACCCGATGGCAATCAATAGAGCTGTTCATGGAAGGCAGAGAAAGGAGAGGGATATGCTCACCCCCCCTCTCTCTTTATGCCACAGTGCTTGACAAGTGGGTTGGGGAGCAGGGACGGGCCCATGCTTCCCAGGAGCGGATGCCAGGCACCAGGCAGCCCTCTGCATGGAGCTGGTGTGAGCTCCCCTCTGTGTGCCCAGAAATCAGTCCTTCTCTGAGAGTCTGTTTCTTTTGGTCCAGTTTATACCATCCAACTATGCAATAAATCCAACAAGGGCATCCCAAAATTCTCTTCAAAGGAGGAACACCTCGTACGAAGGTTTTGTAGACCCTGTGATCCTAATCTTCTGTCAGGGAACCCACTGGGCAATTAGGTGCCAGGTGCAAAGGCAGAAAGGTTATGCTCTCCAACTGTCTCCTCTGGAGCTGGTGCTTCTGAGGTAAAACTCTGGAAGTGCTGAGAACTTCAACATCTTGGGATCCTCACACACAGGCCTCCCTTCTGCAGAGAGGTGCAAGCAGAAAGTGTGTGGGACAGGAGAGGGAGACAAGGGGAAGAGGAGATGAAGAGGAGAGGCCCTGTCCCCCTCTCAGCACACTCTGAGGAGCTGCGTTTGGGACTCTCACAGCCCCTCTGGGAAGTTTCCTGGTAGAGCCTACAATTCCTGCAGTAACCCATGGTCCCCAGCATGCGTCCACAACCTTTTCTCCAGAAGTGCCCAGCTTTTATTTATATTTAAAACTGAGCTTGAGCACTCGGTGAGAGAGGCAGTGGAAAGAGTAGGAGGGCAAGAGGCAGCTTTGTGAGAGTGTGTGTGTGCGAGCGCGTGTGTGGTGTGTGCATGCGTGCGTGTGTTAAACAATTTCATGGACATCTGTCATGCACAGTTAACTTTGCATTGCTGCATTTTAAGTTGTAGGCCCAGGCTTGGCCGTCAGTGATAAAGTAGCTGGCAGTTTTCAAAAAGCTGCTGGATAACAGAGCATGAATCATAAAACACACTACTGTGTAGCAATATCCAAGTTCATTCAATGCAATGAAACCATGCAGAGGACCTTTATTCCCAGCTAATTATGTGGAAACGCCTAAGACAATAAAGCATCTGGTGGTCTTTCTTCCCCATTTCAATTTTTCTCAATATTGTGACAGGAGAAAGCATTGTGCCTTTCCCAGGGTAGTTGCTGTGAAGAGGAGTAAAAGCAAGGGTCAGGGAAGAGCAAATAGATGAATTTATAACTTTCTTTTTATTTATTCCTTTCTCATTGTTTCTCTGGAGACTCTTCCTTCAGGGCTGTATTTTCAAACCACTATTCTCATTACACTCTGCCTGAATACTTTTTTTTTATAATACCACCCAAACTGCCAGGCCCCTCTGTGTTCACTGTCTTTTTTCTCCTCTCCTCCCCAGATGCATCCAAGAGTTGAAATCCAAGTCTGTGATCTCTGCTGTGATCTCCTAGCTATTAAAACAGAACCAAAAAAATTAGAAGCCTAGAAACAAGTAGTGTTTTCTGAACAGGGAGAGAAAGGGTTTTGTTTGGAGAGTGATTTCAGTAGGTTTGGGGCTTCTTGTATCAGAGGCTCCATGACTCTGTCGGACTCATTTTCTGTAAATAAAATGAAAATATATTTTCTAACAGAAAACTTGAAATAACCTCATAGCAAATGATTTCTGCATTACAATTTACTTTTAGGCCATCAAATGACAACACCCTTTAAACTCTTTCTTCCCCTGGCTCCCCAGCTGTGGCACTCATTAGTGAATATTTTTAAAAGTCTCCTAATGCTATATTTCAGAACAAAGTACACAAGCTTGATTTTCACTAGAACACCTTCCTTGATCAGATTATAGAATTTTTTTTTCCTTGTGGGACCAAGGCTGTGAGGACAAATGGTACAAGGGGGTTTCAGTTTTGAGAAAATAATAATTATTTCCCTAGTTGCTGATTGGGTGTCCGACTAAAAGTAATACCTTGTAAGTGTTAAAATAGGTTTTGTTTTGTTTGAATGATGATAATTACTACTGTCCTCTGACAAAAGCTGCAGGAAGAGTCTGGTCTGGATCATTGCTCGGCTAAGACCTCACCTGCCTTGGCCAGATGTAGTGAGGTTACCTGGAGCTCCCTGCATAGGGAGTGACTGCTCTGAAAAGTTTAGTAGATGCTAAGAAGCAGATGTTCCAGGAGGCAGCTCATCCCCATGCCAAGACAAATCTTCCAAAGTGGTAAAGAGTGAAAAAGCCTGAAAACGCAGCTTAGACCCATCTCCTTTTCTTTTTTTTTTCCTATTGCATTGCAATATCATACAGAAAGGACAACTCAGTGTTAAATAAGTTTAAATGAAAGAAATAATGAATTCAGAAAGAGAGAAAGGTAAGCCATTTGCCTAACTGGCTAATGCCTAGGATCTTTCCTCAAGAGTAAATATTCCACAGGTTTCAGACTGCATCCTCTTTTTTGGGCACTCTCCACTGCCACTGTGATATTTAAAGACTGTGCAGCAATCAGCAGTTTAGCCTCAAAATACAGAAAGTACTTTCCATCCTCATGCTTTAAGTATTTGCAATTTGTACAGCACAGAATGAGACTCAGCTTCACCGTGAGAAAATGAACCCTTAGAAAGGAGCTGTGCTAGCAGAGACCAAAGACAATATGAGATGCAGACAGGAGAATATTCAGACTCGGAAGATTTGTACTTACCATGGATTTATTGGAAGTAGAGGTGGAAGTGTCAATGAGGAACTCCTAACAGACCAAATGCATGGCAATGTGTGGAGTAAGTAGGAGGAAGCAGGAATGAGTAAGAGGGAGTGTATCTGATGGGTGCAGCTCAAGGCTGAATTTCATCCACTGACACAGTAAGGAAAAATTCCCATGGTGGTAGTGTATTCTTAACTCCTGAAAGGACATGACTACATTAAAACTCCTACCTCTGGGAAATATTTTAAGCAGTATTTAAATTTTAAATAGGAAGCCTGGGTCGGGGAGGGGCTGCAGTGTAGCTAAAATCACCAATTCATTGAGTACTGTGCTCAAATTTCCACTGCTTGATCCCTTGCATTAAGTGTAGGTCAAATCACTCTGTCCTTTCCTTCTTTTTAGGTTTTCAATAAACAAAATAATAATTATGGCCCTAGCTTTGACATCTAACAGTGAATGTTATCATTAATTTGCTTCTAATATTTCAATTGCTTTGTTCAGTGAAAGAGTTTGCGATTGACAAATGCACAGTCCTGTTACTAGCCCGTCTCTCCTCCACATATAGCACCCAACCAAAACAAGACTTGAAATTTGAAGCAGAGAGAAACATAAAAAATAAAAAGGGGCAAGGGAAACAAAAAGCAGAAGCAGGAGAAAATAGGCAAAATTATCAGGTGAAGCTCAAGGATTTGCTAGCTCTGCAGGCAAATCAGACTTCTTTTCTTCCTCTCAGGCATTCACATAAACATCAACAATTCTTCCCCTATTCTTTGCGCTTCAGAATGACACTAGTGGACTTTCAATAAAGCCACAGGTTCATGTGGCACATCCGTCTTTTATTTGTTACTGAGAGCAAACACTTGTGCAGGAATAAAGTTCTGCACTTTGGCAAAAATCAAATATGCTGTCTTCAATAAAATATTTAGTGTTGCCTTTCACCGTAAGGTTTACAAGCACCTGAAGTTGTGGTGAATGTTTTACAGCTTTGAATGCACGTAAAGATGTGCAAACCATAACCTAGGATTGTCTGGGAAGAGAAGGTTGGAAAAAGGAAGAAAAAAGATAAATATGTTTGTTGAAAGCTGAGAATATGCATATAAGAATGGAAAAGAAGGAAAAGGAAAACAGCTATCTACAAAAGTATTCAATTTAAAATTGGAATGGTAATATCTTGGGATTGCTAGAATTTCACAGCTGGCTGCAACACAGTGAAAGGTGTATATCTGAAAAGGTTGCATTTCCCACTCATGCTATGGAAAAACATTCATAAATATCTATGTTATGTAACAGGAGTTTCAGCATCAGAAGAGTGTGCAACAGATGGATGCTCAGAAATGCCAGCATATACTCAGAAATGTTTTTCTGCTATTCCTAGAATTAGGAATAGCATGTCAGGAGGCTGTGACCACAAGGGACAATTGTGCAGTGGAAAATGCAGGTGCACCAGGTTTTGTGTGGTTTCAGCAGCATGCCGAGTGGGAGTGCATTTCTGCTAACAAACCCGTTACAGCCTCCCCAGAGAACTGAATCCTAAATATGTTTCTATTTCTGCTCTTATCCTCCCACTGCTCTCTCTGAGCAGTTAAAGGATTTGACTCATTCATCCCTTCCCTTTGTCTCCCAATCCTTATCCTTCCCAGCAAGCAATTACTATTTGTTACTATATAATTTTTTGTCACATGGATTATTGCCCTAATTACAGTCCCTGCCTGGGAGACTAGGGTGTAGGAATCAGTTTGTTTGCTAGAGTTCTCCTCAGGTGATTATTTCGTTGCAATGTATTTATAAGGCTTTTTGAAACCACTCTGAAGGGAAATGAGGACTCCTCAGACCTGAGCCAAATGACATTATCTTCTTTCAGTGGGCTGAAGAAGGCAGCTTAGTCTTAATTATTTATGACTGAGTGTGTAGAATACCCCTCTGGTGATTATACATGTCTCACTTCCACAGGCAGCCCTGTGACAGGCAGGATCACATGGGGGCCCATTTAGGGCCACATGGCCCTACATTCACTGACGCCCTGTTACACAGCACAGATTCCTGTGAGACTTCTCCTCCATAAAGCTGGGCAAACGCATGGCAAAAGAGCAGTGGGAAGCCTGGTGAACCTTCACACCTCTTGTCATAAACCAGGCTGAGGTTTCCTGTGGATGGGGTGGTTCTACTCTTGCTAGCATTTGCTTTCTCCTATATAATATCCAGGACAGTCAACCCTGCTTCAAAGCAGATTGCAGACCCTATAAAGCCTCCAGACCGAAATTGCTGTACCTTCCCTTTTGTTGTTTACATTTTTGCATGCTGGATGGCACTGAAAAGTGGCTGACCTGGCATCTTTTGTGGAAGTGGAAAGGGCCATATGACAAAACTATTTTTCTTGATCATAAATATCTGTCCAATAACATGACCCACCACCGAACCAGAGAGAAGGTGGGCTGGAGGTCCAAGTGCCTCTTTGCCATCCAGATCTCTTGCCTGAGGCAGAGGTGCCGTGAATGGCCGCAGAACAAGTGCAAAGTGCCAGTCATGGTACACCCAGACAGAGGAATAGTCCCTGCTAGGCTGCTAGAGGCAGCACAGCGCTGAGCAGCCCTCCAATGGAGCCCTTCATCCATTCTTTCCAGGTAACCAATTCAGCTGCAACTCAGAAGACTCCGTAGGCTGTAAGTTCAGTAGAGAAAAAAGGGGAATCATTCCTAGGTATCTGAGAGCCCAGGAATTCAGTTACTGATCATCACCCGCAAGTATACAGTGTTAAGACTGAAAAGATGCTGAAAAGATGGGCTATTTGGTCTATGCCGATCTCTGACCTTTGTCCCTGTTTTATTCCCAGTCTCCAAGCTAGAATTACTTACAGAGCTGGTTTAGGTTTCCGTAAAATGCGGTAAATGTTATCAGTGTACTATCCACCTACCACCTGATTGGGAAATTCTTGAATTATTCACAATGTTACAAAGTCTACAAGTGTTGCATTTTATTGTTCACTTTGATTTTGGCACCTTACACAGATCAAGCAGAAACCCACCCAGCTCTGGAGGCCACTGACACAACCCTGTGAGGTTACTGAAAACATTGTATTGTGGGGTTGAGTATTTGTTTTAAGTATTTTGTCAAATTTATGTCACAAGGTAAATTTTTAGAAGGGATTTCAGATCTGTAAATTTTACAACAGCACTAGCAGAGCTCAGCAGCTTCTGCAGTCCTACAGACAATACAGAGTGGGGTTTTTTAATAGCAAAGTATTTTTGCTATTAAAAAAGTAAAAATCTTAACTTATTATTTTGAATAACTTAGTCCTTCCAGAAGTTTGCCAAAAGGAAACTAAGTCAGCATGAAACTTTTTTTTCATGGTCCTCTAGTAGATAAGTATATTTTGGTTCAAAAAATAAGGTTAGACTAATATAAAATGGACACTGGTTTTGAGACAGAAGAATTAAAACCAAAACAAAGTCTTATGCCTTCAGAAAGCTTCCTGATGTGCTGGAAGGGCTCTGTTATGTTAGTGTAATATCCAGATGCTTCACAAATATACTGTGGAAAACAGCGCCATGAATTACTATGTGTTTGAAGTTATCCAATGGAGATTTCTGTCAGGTGTTTTTAAGGCTTAGTACTCTGGTAAGTTTTTTTCTCCCTTTTTGGGGGCTTCAATAGAAGTTCCTATGCAAAACCAGCACAGCTGTAGGAGTTTTGAAGGAAGCTTGCTATCATCTCAGCAGACAGCCTGCTGCCATGGATGGGTTAGCACAGCTGCTGTCTACAATGTGATCTAATACACATGGCCATCAAAAAAGGGCCGTTTCAGTTTGTTAACGTGTTACTTGAACAAGTGATTAAAAGACACAGTGAAGTTTAAACAGTGAGCAGTTTCCCAGATTCTGACTTTTTACAAGCAATTCATTACTTTCAGTATTGCTTTTGTATTCTTGTTCTGTGTTAGCTTTCTTGATTCCACCTTAATGGTTTGTTTTTATCTGGGCTTCAACAACTCTGCTGGATGCTACTCTTCTGTTTAGAAATGGGATTCCATATTACATCAGTCCTGTGATCCTGCTGCTCATGTGCTACTTATGAGTAGAGACACAAACATTCTTTCAACCCAGCATTTTATTTACAAGGAAATTTGGCCAAATTCCTCTGCTGTGAACCAAAAAAAAAAAGATATATATATATCTAAACTGTTTGGGGGAAAAAAAGAGACGGGGGGAAAGCTCCCTGCTTTTTACACTGTTGGAACTTATGTTCACAGTTTTGGGATGGGGGAAAAACTAATTCCTGTGCCACAAAATCAAAGCAAGGGGGGAATAGGAAGCCACTTTGGTATCTTTGCTTTCCAGCACTGAAAAATCTCCATCCTCACCCACAGGCAGCACGTTGTATGCACAGATGGATGGCGGCATGGCCCAATAGCATGGTCCTTTGTAAAGCAAAAACTCTGCCAACTCCCGGGCCAAAAATCCCCCACAGGGTCCCCAATGAGGCAAATTTCCAATGGCAAGCAATAAGAATGCAGGCAACAAAGGCCTTGGCAGGGCTGGGTACTGGCTGCTCCTCGTGGCTCTTCCAGGGCTGCTCAGGTTGCCAGCACGGTGACAGCAGGGGCAATTGATGCCATCCAGATCTGGGCTGGCAGACTCCAAACACTCACCCACTCTGTCCAAACAGCAGTCTGCCTCCGGGTCATGGGGATAGCAATGACAGTGAATTCAGCGGCAGCGAGGTCTAACCCTGCTTTTCATCCCTGTTATGAGAAATGAGGGGCTGAGGTGGGGATTGCTGCTGCTCCTGTTGACCACAGCTCTGGCTGCTCCAGGGGTCAGACAGGGACATTCTTGTGGAGTGACTGAGGAGGGTTCATTTGCAGTGCTGTCGAGCAAGACACTCCAAATCTAGATATTCCTTTCCAGTAGCCATGGAGGGTTGATGAGTGGGGACAGAAAAACAGAACCACTGTAAGACAGATGGTCAGTGCAGTACCAGGTCTCAGGTTCATTCAGTTTATCCACACCCACTGCATCCACTTCACGTCCCCCAGTTTGTATAACAGCTCAGTGGGCAGATGAATCAGAATCTAGCCAACTACTTTTGCTTTATCTTATTACCTGGTGTGAACCCTTTGGATTAGTAAGGCAGCAGAAACAATGCCAGTGTCAACAAAGCAGGGAAGAGCTCAGATGACCCTCACTCTAGAGCTCTGTTTATAATAAACTCCCAGAAATAAGAACCAAATCCTCCACTCTGACTTACAAACACAACACCAGAAGCGCACAAACCAAATCCTGTTCTGCTGGGGAGGTGTTCAAACACAGGGCCTTGTATGTAGTGGTGGGCTACCTGTGTCGTGCAGATCTGGAAATTTAAGATATTCCTAGCCAGTGTAAGCCAGATGCTGGCATGTTCCCCCTTGGTGCAGGCTCACAGCAGCGCTGAGTTTTGCCTCTTCTGGAAATTCCTCCCACCCTTCCCTGGCAGCGTCTTCCACAAAAGTGCTACTCTGGCTTGTGAGTGAAAGGCAGGAGAGCAAAACTGGCTTGGGCATGCATCAGAGAAGGTCAGACAGACTCTGCCTGAGCTGGTGTGTCACTTTTCATGGCATTTGTGGGTGGCAGCCAGAGCTGCAGCTGACCAGGAGTTTGGGGAGAAAGAGGGTGAAAGAGGCCATAGGCGTGTGACCTGTGCTCAGGCATATGGGACCTGGGTGGATCAGGATCCCCTCCAGGGACTCTGGGGTGCTGCGGAGATGTCCCCTCCACTTGGCCCTGCTGCCCCCAGAGTTCCTAGGGGCTGGGGTTGTCCTGTGCTTCACAGCAGCTCCTGCATTGGTTCTGTCTTCAGTCGAGGAGATGGTCCGGACTAAAACAGCATTGCAGTTTTTTCTCTCCAGACACAATGCTGCAGAGAAAATCATCAGGGAGAGGGTGTATCATTTGATGGGAAAGTTTTTGGCAGGAGTCTGTAGCATTAATGTATTTGTTCATGTTGCTATTGCTGGTAAAATGTAGCTCCCCAAAGAATCTCAGCTGACATAACAATCTTTGTGTAATTGTGAGGCATTGCTCTCACGTTTCTCTCATGTCTTCATTCTCTGCTGCTTAACATCTTCACCCTCGCCCTCATCCTCGCCTTCTTCAGACTTGTGTCCTGCTGTGTTGCTGCTAGAAATCACTGCTCTCACTCTGTCAGCTACTTACTTATTTCCAAATCACTTCCTTTATTTTACTTCTCAGATTCCTCCTTTGTACAGTGATATATCTGTCTGTGTGTGCTCTCCCACGTTTTCCCTCCTGCTGGTTCTCTGACAGAATTTCTGTCCAAGGCTCAGGGATTATTTTGTGACACATTCTGTTTTATCTGCTATAACAGAATTTGCATGGTCCTTTTCAGTTGTAAATACATCATCTTTGCTACCTTTCTTCTCTGCAGACTCGATGAGGATTTCAAAGAGCTGCACTCAACTTGAAGAAAACTTCATATAAGCCTTCTCTATGGAACTTACTAATATAAAATTGTTTCATGCACTCTGTTATGAAGCTGTTTAGGTATTTAATTCCTGCTGACCCGCAGCCCAGCATACAGGCTGCTGCCAGATCCCATTTTCTTGGTTTCTGCTGTTTCTGCACTGCTAGTCCTGTGCCTGCACTAACACTAACAGCATGGATGGGGGGACACCAGCAGTGCTGGGAGAGATGGACCCCGCTGTGAGGTGCTGGCTGGTGCTGCTTTTCTTCATTTCTTCTTTCCTACCCTAGTTTCAAAGAAGAAAGTTCAAAAGGAGATTTGAATTCCCTGCCACTCAAGGGTACAGCAGGACATGAGTGTAGCAGCAGAAAATTGCAGACATACATGCACGGAATTGATATTTAAGCAGTGGAACCAGTTTTCTGATCTCTCTTCTGAATGGTCCCTGGATGAACAGTGTTTTGATACACAGGCTGACTCTGGTTGTCTTAAACAATAGGAAACCTTCAGTGAGCGGTAGTTTCTGCCCCCAGAAACCGAGCTCTGGGTCTATGCCTGCATTTGGATGATTTTGAGGAGGTAAAACCTTAGGTAGAGAGGGCTCTTTCCAGCTAGTTAGAGGGTACAAGTGTGTGGCTTTGAATGTATGAAAGTACAGGGTTGGCTGCATGTGGATTCCTTGCAATTTTGTGCAGGATGGGGCCTGAAACACAGCTGATCTCTGCGAGCAGAGCTTCCAGGCTGTGGGAGATGCACACTGGGCACCCTTCTGGGCCAGGAGATGCTGCCCTCTCCCCTTGCCCCTGTTCTTTGGCGTTTGGGGCAGGAGGGGAGACTGGCTGGGGCGGGGAAAGAAGCTGAGAAATGAAATGAGGCACGGAGGCTGCACAAGAGTCTTTTATCAGGTACATCTTCCTTTTTCAAGTGCCTATCATATCACGCAAACTGCTCTTGAAGAGCCCTCCATTTACCCTCTCCCCTAATTAAATGTGCACTTCATTAATGTAAATTGGGAGTTTAATGCTCTTGTTGAAATTCTGAAGAAAGTGCTGTGGCCTTGCGAAATGCTTAAGCATCATTGCAAATTAGATTAGGGACCAAGAAAGGCAGTAAAATTAGAATGATAATGGTTGATGTGGCTTCCTGACAGGCGTGACTATTCAGGGATCAATGGGATGGAGAACAGTTTCCCCCAGCCTAAAGCAAAAGGCAGGGACAGACGTCAGCCTACAGATGTGGCTTTTGGAAGCTCTTTCAATTAGTTTAATTTGGTAAATGGTGGGGATTTAGAGGCTCTTAGCCAGTCATACAAGACAAGAATACATTGAAATGTTTTTTCACTTTTTAACATAAAATAGGATTGGCCACATTTGCATTTCTTAACGCNGGTGGCGGTGGGTGTTTAACCAACTTGGGGCTTTAAAATGGAAATGCTGGCTGGCCCTGGAGCTCGTTTGGGAACGCTCCCTGCCGCAGCCCTGGGCGGGGATGCTGCGGACCTCCGAGGAGGGTCCCTCGGCACAGCTTGGGAAGCGCTGGGGATGGGGTGGGGGGCACAAAACAGGTCCTTAAACACGGCGGGTGGTGTGATGGAGGCTTTCTCTGGGTCCCGCTGCAAGGAGACGAGTGTGCC
>WBMY01018120.1:51430-102949 GCA_013397315.1 Donacobius atricapilla | reverse complement strand
CGTCTCTCTCTCGGGGCTCCAAATCGCCTCTGCTCTCCCCTCGTCGCACCCCTTTAATCGAGCTCATTACCTCCGCGAGGTCGGGAAGGAAAAGGCAGCTGGAATCTGCAAACAGCGCTCCTTTTTGTGTCTCTGCCGGAGCCAGGAGTTGGAGCTTGTTTTTTAATCCCCTCGCTGGATAGGCAATTGTAGTTAATGAGGTGGAAAACAAGTTCGACAGACAAGTGGCGCTGAGTCTTGGCTGGCTTTGCGTGAGGTGGAGGTAAGAGGAGGGTATTCCTGACTGAGGATTTCTTTACTATAAATGTGCAAATAAAAAAAAAAAAAAAATTAAAAGTAAAAAAAAAAAAAAAANAAAAAAAAAAAAAAAACCAAACCCCGCAACCATACCAAAACCCAGGAACATCAGCTTTTATGGAAAGCTAATGCCTCAGAAACAAATCAGACGGCGCAAAGCTGTGCAGCGGTGCATGGGGTGGCTGCTAGCCCTGCCTGCCTGCGCGGAGCAGCCCCATTTAAGGGAGGTCCTCCCTCACCCGTAAAGCTGAGCTTTCACTGTGAGCCTGGCCAGTTAACTGGGCTCCAGTAATGTTCCCTAATCCTCTCCTGACAGAAAATAATTCACGCGCCGTGCGGGTGTGTGTTTGCCAGGGGGAGAGGCTCTGCTTAGCAGCAAAGAGCTGTTTGGGATCCATAGGGTTGGGCAGCTCCTGGGTAGGGTAAGCCTTGCACAAGAGGAGGAGCAGAGCAGCACCCTAAATGGGGTGGCTTTCCTGGTGACTTTAGGTGCTCCTTAGCCACAGGAAAGCATCCCGATAGAAACTCAGCAGTTCAAAAGTTAGGGTTTGGATGTTGACCAAGGCGCTGCTGATGGACTCGTATCCCTCCCTGTCTGAGCAGCATGGCAGTAAAGCAGTACCAGATGCCAGGAGCTCTGGGTGTCAAACGCCAAGGGCCAGGCACAGAAGTACAACGCATTTGGTAATTCCTTCTCTTTTCCAGCCAGTGTAATGGGCAGCTTTGCTCAGTGCTAGGCAGCTTCCCTGAAGCAGTCTGTGAAATAACTGGGTTTTTCTCGCTGAGCATTCCAAAAGCAATCCCAGCCTTCTGCCCCAGAGGGGGAGTGAGGCCTGGGACTAGAGCACCTGATTCCACAGAGCTCAGGATGGAGATGCCCTGTGAGTGGCAGATGAGAAGCTCCTGCAGAGCTTGGCAGGCCAGAGCCTTGTGCGAGCTATTGCTACTGGTCTTTCAATTTCATTAGCACTAAATTCACCTTTACAAAAATTAAATTTTTAAAAACTGCTTGACTTGGCAAGGGCACCAGCGGAAAGATCAAGTTACTGTTTGTAAATGCCAGACATGAATTAATTCAGCAGTGCACTTGTCCTGACTTTATGAAAACATATTCCGAATATTGACTTGTTCTTTCTTCAGTAAAACCTCTTTTCCTTTGATGGGCGAGGCCTCTGTCTCATTCCAGTGGGCTGGTGTTGAGTCACTCTGAAGCTTTTTCAGTGTGCTGCTCATTTGGAAATGTGGACATGAAGTTGCTGGGTCTCTGCTGCCGCCTGGAGAGCTAGGTGAGAGAATTTAATGCTGCTTTTGGGAGATGAGTACTTTCAGTGCACTCAGGACAAACCTGAAAAGTGCGAGCTGTGTCATCTTCTAAACAGAGAGAGCGTAACTTCATCAGCTTTGAAAGAAAACTGGTAATCATGTCTGGCTGCCAGTTACCCCAAAACTTTTTGCTGTGGATGGGGGTAATGGCAGTTGTGCCTTGTTAACCTTAAAAGGAAAACAAAAAAGCAAACAAAACAAACAAAAAAAAACCCCACCACGTTTAGCAAAAGGTGTGTCATTTTTAAAGCAACAAGAAAGGCAGATGAACTCCTTGCAAGACAGAGGAAGTATCTGAAGGTGCTTTTTCTGCATGCCAGCTCACATCCTGAAAGAAGACTAACAAGCAGAAAATAGGTAAAAGAAGAGAAAAGAGCAACCAGCAGGCAGAGTGGATGGAAAAATAACAGTGAAAGAGCTAGTGAACCTCAGGTCTTCTTTAGGCAATCAGTAAGTAGTTTGCTCCTGTAGGTCTCCCTGCACCCCTGTGGACAGCCTGCTGGGAGGCAGAGGTTTTCCCTGCTGTAAGGGCATGATTAGGTGTGGCCCTGTGGATCACTCTCACTTATTCAGCTGTTAAAGCAGCTTAAACCCTTATAAGAACATTAACATTTGGGTGCCAATACCAGCTTGACCTTTATTCATAAAGTGCAAAGAGTTGGAAGTACAACAGATTGGTTGCCAGCGATTGCCTTTTATGTGCAGTTTAGAGGCTTTGATTTCTCTCCCCTTTCTTCCTTTAATCTGACATGGCTGCCTTGAATATGTTTGTGCTCTAAGTAAACAGGGCCAGTGCAGGCCTCCCTTTTTGAAGAACTGTGTGTCCGTGTGAGAGTGAGGTGGGGGTGAGGTGACCTCAAAAAAAAAAAGTTTGTCTTTGGAATTAGAGGGCTTAAGAATAGATGGAGGACACCAGGGTTGAATGGAGCTGTTCACAGATCTCTGAGTTGAGCTCCACACCAGTCCTCAGGATCCCCAGCTATTTATTCCAAATAACTGTGTACATGGGGAATGAGAATGGAAGGATTTATATTAACTCTCCTGGACTTTTGACTTCATGATATACACAAGACAGAAACTCCAGGTGGAGCACAGCAAAGATTAAGTGTCTGAAAAGGTCTCACCATCTTGTCCAACAGCCACCCGGTCCCACCTTGTGTTCCTGGGTTACTTCTGAAGCGAGATGCCCAAGACTGGGGCTTTTTTTTAATTATTTCTGGGGGCTGATTATTCTGGGTTTTGTGATTTTCTGGTTTTTACTCATTCTGCATAGTGATAGAGTCACATCATGGCTGACTGTTTACCAGAAGCATGGAGGAAAAGCTGAGAGAAGGAGAATAGAGGGAAATTATGTCTAACGTCTCAGCAAAACCAACCAGTAGGATCATTGCCTGACACCATCAAAGCCATCATACAATTGAGACACCCTAGGCTTAATTGCTCAAAAGTAGCAGCTTCCTGATAGCTTTGGTAAAGGTGGACCTAAAAATGTCAGTGTTGTTTGGGCACTCGGCTCTCTCTTTGAAACTCCCTTTAAGCTTTTAGTACTGGTTTAGACAGCTTTTTGATTTTTTTTTAAATAGGATACTTGTCTTCCATAGATCCTGCAGTGCTTTGTCACTATCTGCTTTGTTAGGACAGCAGTTTTCCAACCACACTGTTTATGCATAAGTATGGCCTAGAGAAGTGCATTTAAAAAAAAAAAAAAAAACAACAAAAAAAACCAAACACCAAAAAAACCCCACATTGTCTTTTAAAGGTCATCTAGCTATGCCTGCAATGAGCCTGATGACTTGTCTTCAATGGAAACACCTTTTAGACTTGTGTGGTACCTCCATCTTCCATATAGAGCTGGAGATCTTCTTGGCTTTCTGCATAGACTGATGCTGCAGAGAAGCAATCTTTTCTATTCTACTTCTCCCAGCAATGGGGTCAGTCTTGACTTCTCCAGGTGTCTGTGTCTCTTGGCCATTGTGTAACTGTCAGCAGACTTTATTCTGTCCTTGTCCTCCACATCACTCTACCCTGAGCCTTCTTGCCTTCTCCAGGATTTCAAGCCCCTGCTCAAAGCTCTCACTTCAATAAAAGTTCTTTTTTTGTGCTGGCAAAATATATCTTTATAGCAGAGGGAAGGTCTGAATGAGCATTTCAAGTCTTACCTGTCACAAACCATTAGCTGAATTGCTTAAAGAAATCCCCTGACAAGTGTAATTGCTGGTTTTGTGTTACAGAGCTTCATGATATTGCCCACAAGAAGAAATTCTTTTACAAAAGCCCCTTCTGTTTAATAAAGTAATTTGTTCCAGTTACAGTGATAATAAAATTGCTGAAATGAAACAGGATTGTTCAATGAGGACCTGAATCCAATTTGCTGTACTAGTACGATTACACTTTTATCTCTGTGTTTACTCATTTGTAGAATTGCTACCAGACTTTTTATATGCAATTAATGGGATTAATGGTTCCCAGTACAGGAAAGACAGAGCCCAGGAGCACAGCGCCTTATTTTACGTGTCAATGACACACCAGCCTTTTGTAGAGCGCTGCCTCAGGGGGTAATTCAGTGTAACATGCTGCTTTCCTCTCTGTTCTTCGCAACAGGTGGAGGGGATCTCATGGTATTTGATCTCATGGCTGGTAGTTACTACATTTGTACTGCTGTAAGGTCAGAAGAGTTGCCTTTGTGTCACTGCTAAGAACAGAAGTTTATCTTCCTGGGGGGAAGGGTGGCAAGACAAGACCTCTGTCCTTTGAGTTCAAAACAAGTACAAAACAATTGTTTATTCATGACTTTTTTTTTTTCCTTATTTGCAAGTCTAGAAATTACTTATTGAAGATTTGTGAGCCACGGAAAAGGATGATTTTTCACTTTTTGGTGACTGAGGGAGTGCCCACGGAGATAGACCTACACTAGCTTGTCCTTTTTAAGATTCTGCAGACAGGAGGATGAAGGAGAAAAACCATACTGTGCTGATGTGGCTCACAACTTATTACACTGATGCCTCTGAACCTGATGTGGCCTGATGTTTCTTAGCTTCAGCTAAGACCAAATCTCTCCAGCCCAAGGCATGCAGGCTAGTTGGCTTCACAGCTCACACATTCAAATAACATGTGCCTGGTTTTGTTCCTCTGTTTCCTGGCACTCTTGTAGCAATTCCAAACCTATAAGACTGATATTTGACCCTCTAAAACTGGCATCGTTTGAGGCTTTGAGTAGAGAAAGTGACCAGTGATAGAGTACGTGAGCACAGACAGGGTAGTTTATTTGCACCCTAAAGCTTGCCATGAGGTGACATTAGGTGCAAGATCCAAATGCTCCATCAGTCACTTCAACCCAAGCACAAGTATATTTAGCTCCTAATGAGGGAATGTAGGCATACTCTGTGTGGTTATTAATATTCCCCTGCGTCCCTGTGGCACCAGTGCGGTGCTTGCTGCTGCCCACACACAGAGCCAGAACCAGTGCTGCTCCAGAGAGCTGGCAGTGTGAGCAACAGCATACACAGTCTGAGGATTTGCAGTCCTGGAGACAAACTGAAGACCCCTCTGACATGTTACTAACTCAGGGATATAAGTGGACTTCACTAAAAGCCAGACAGATTAACTTGCTAGGTTTGACTTAAATGCCTGGACTGGAGGGAAAGAGCTTGCCAGCTTCCTTAGGAGCACCCCAGTCTGGATGGGATTTTTCAAAGGTCTGCAGGCAGCTCCCAGCTCTAGGGCCATGAGGCTGGATTCTGAGCTCAAAGTTCACAGCTGATGATGGCCAAGGGGGTTTTGTGCATGTATTGGGCTATCTGGAAGCATCTGCTGTTCAGAAGAAGGGTGCTCCTTGCTCCAGTTAGATGCTTTTATATTTGGTAAAGGAGCTGGGCCTTGGAGTCAAACTTAGAGCATGTATGTTATGCTAATTAAAAAGAAAAACAAACCAACAACAACAAAAAACAAAAAACAAACCACCCCCCCCCCCCCCCAAAAAAAAAAAAAAAACCACAGATAGAATTAGACAACTTCCAAACTGCTCGTGCCTTAACACAGAAACAGCCAATAAAGAAATGGTTTCATGATGCAGTAGTGGAAAATACCAGGGAAGCAGGGAAATCATTTGCATGGTGCTTATTTTACATTGAATTTAATCAGATTAAGTTTTAGCATGCAAGTGGCTGACATTTTCCCTTGATGGAGTTCTGAGGCCATTTAAAGCCAGTAGGAGCCTATAGCTCCAGGGGCTGGCTGGAATTCCTTTTGGTGCCACGTTCAAGCTGCCTTTCATTTAGAACATCACTGCTCTGTGCTGGGGTAGATGGGGAACCTCAGCCTGATGCCTTGGGTGGCAGGAAGAACTACTGGCAGTGGTGTGACTTATGGCAGATGCTTTGACATGTGGGCAGGGAATCTGGAGCAGAAACACTGAGTCTCCTTGTTGCTCTTGTTGCATTGTCTCCCCAGCAGAGTTCAGAGCTGGCTTGTGGCAGGGGATCACTGTCCACTGGAGGGGGTGACTGGACGCCAGGTCAAGGTGCCTGAGGGGAAGTCTGTAGGTGGCTTGAGTAACATCTGCTCCAGTCCCAGAGAGTTTTTCCCTCTGCAGACATTAAAGGTGCTGCAGTACTACAGGGAGAGTACTGGAACCCTTGAGAGAGGACTGCTTGGACATGTCTGTCAATTGCCACATTTCTTGATGTGCTGCTCTAACCATTTGGTAGCAGTTACCAAGCGGATCACACACAGAGAGCTCCATGCTGTCAAGGATATCTTCAACATCTTATGAAACTCATCATGTGGGCACAAACATCTACTTTCTCTTCCTGAAACCCCAAGCTGCGTTTTTCCCACGGAGACAAGCTAGGGGGGTGAGCAGTGACAGCAACTGACTGTGGCTTCTGTTCTCTGCCTTCTTGTATGCTGAGGATGGTCCTCTGATGTGTGGAAGTTTTGCAGTACAGAGCGTAGGTCCTTCTGAGTCCCTGGGGATTCCCAGTGTCCCCAGCGCGATGCCTTCCAGTCTTTGCATGGGAGTTCTCTATCTCCCCAAAGTCCTTACCATCTTGCAAAGAGCTTTGGGTACTGATTAAGCTGATAATAGAAGAAAAAATAATTGCTTGCCTAGTTCTCGGCTGCCAGCCTTCTTGACAGTCTTCGTTGGACAGCAGTCAGCTGATAAACCCTAGAACAAACGATTATCCACCATAAACTATACGTAGTGTGTTCTGTACCTCGGCACTTTGTAAGGACTCTCACACAGCCTGTCTCAATCACTTTCAGTGTCCTGATCAAAGATTTCTGACTTATTTGAGCTAACTATCAGTATTTTTTCCCTTTAGTGCTGTAGCAGTGTCAGCTCCGAGTCTTGATACAATGCTGGTCTGTTTGCCAATGTGCTCATATATCACGCAGCTTCACCATTGAAATAAGGTGAATATAGTCTTAAGAGGAATGTTGAATTTTATGTATGGTGTAATCCAGAACCCACCAATGTTTTAAAAGAGACAGGGTCAGGGGGAGGAGATGTTTTGTGGACATCTATGTCCTGTGAATTCAGCTGTCTGAAAGGTCAAGCTTGTTAGGGATACTGATGATAATTCTCCTGCAGTTCCCACACCTTTGTGCCCTATGCTGACAGCTCAAAACACCACCCCTCACCATCACCCCCCAAAAACTCAGATATTTCTGGCAATGGGACAGGACCCAGCAGAAAGTGGGCTGGCAGAAGACAGTCTCCACTGGGAGGACCACACAAGGCCTGGGAAGGTTTGGGAAGCAGGTTTGGCCACACCACCGAACAAGGGTGCCAGAGCTGGGAAAGGGCTGCGCACTGAAAATTTCAGTAAAGCAGTATCAGGCCCACTCTTGGGAGAGGAACGTGGTTAGGGCACAGGACACCAGGCTGGACACTTGATGACTGGTTTATCCTTTCCATGATCACAATAAAATAAGGTTGTGCTGTACCTACTGCTGTTTGTGTCGAGTGTCCAGAGGCAATAACAGCCACCAGGGCTCTGCTGTGCTCAGAGCTCTGTTAAAATGTAGTATAGGTTTGGGATTTTGGGGGGAAATTTATGTCCTCTTTAAAAAGGACCCAGCAGCTGGTGAGATGACAAACAAGACTAAGGATAGCACATCCCCTGTCAGGCATCAGCTCAATGGCATAAATGTGAATAGCTATGAAGCCTCTTGATCCCAGCCCTAATTCTATACACACTACCCCACACCTCCCTCATGGCAAATGGGATAATGAAGCACAACACCCCTTTTTATTGATATTTCTGCTACATTGGTGCATTCCCACTGTCAAAATGACTTTGAGGTTAAGAAGAAATGAAAGCTAGAAGTGACTGGATGTTTGCATGTCAAATCAGGAGGGCTTTGCCTCTGTTGTTAAGTAAGCAGCCTCTGGTGTTAGAATGAGTTTCAGCAAGCTTGTTCATTCAGACTCAAGAACAAAACTCCACTCTCAGGAGTCCCTCTTGGCCGAGTGGGCCTTCTCTTTGCATCCTGTGAAATCCTCTGTTGCCCTGGGACGCTCTGAAGGGAAAGGAACAGTGGTGCACCCAGAGCCCAGGTGTACAAGAGTCATGATCAGGCTGTAGTGCTGAGCCACGTTAAGGAGCTGGAACCTGTTGCCAAGATTTAGGAGCATTTCGTTTGAGTGTATTGTTGCCTTACTTGTTTTTTCCCCACAAGCTGTTGGGGGCCTTCCTCGGCCCCTTTAAGAACCCCCTCACTGTGGAGCAGCTCCTGGTCCCTTTGGCCGGACGTGGCAGGAATGGATGGGCTGTGTGCGGCGGGATCAATTGTAAAAAGTGGAATTAGTCATTCTAAATCATGCAGCTGTGGTCGAAGGGAGCTCTTCTAAAAATCATTAAACAATCATGTATTCCTATTGATTTATTCAAAATACCTTGAGGGAAAGCAGATTAAACACAAGGTAAAAGTAAACTAATGCAGATTAAATGGATGAAGGATGGGCCGATAGTTCCCTAGGTAGTTTTTTTACTAATGAGAGGAAAATTATATGTACACTATTACCAGTATAAAAGGGTCTATTAGAGGTCTTTTGCTTGACATATTTATGTATTTCAAATACTAAGTAGCACAGTGAATTAGGTTTACTCTGGACATTTGTTATTTTTATTGCATCTCCAAGTGATAAACAGGGCTTTCTCTTGAGGGCAGCACAATGCTTTTCTCAGGAGGCACAACCCTATCTGCATAGCAAAATGCTGAGATGACAATTGCATTTTGGATGACATTTATTAGCAATCCAAGTGCAGTTTTATGCCCACTTCTGAGGATCACAGCCAGTATTTAAATTGAGGGGTGCTGGTATAGGTCAGTATTTGTAGCCACCATCGTCCCACCTTTTTTCCACTTCACCCTCCCATGCTGCTGCTTTTGAATGGCATTCATTCAGAAGCCGTGTGAGGACTGGGGTGACATATTCACTGTTCCGTTCACCACTGTCACGCACTTGCAGCAGTGCCCTGAGGACAGCAACACTGCAGGGAAGATGATTTTGTTAAAATGCAGCGGAGCTGTCACCTGTGATGTGCCTGCTCACATGCGCTTGCTCTGACTGCTGCTTGTGCTCAAGAGGAGCAGGGCCACGCCCTGGAGACAGCCACACCCAACACCTTTGGAAACAGGGCAATCGTACTTGATGCAATCAAGCTCCGGTTTAAATTTAGGGCGGGAATCCGCACTTTTGGTTTATAGAAGTGTTTGAGTGTGGTAGAATCAGCCACATGGAGTATTAAATGCCAGGAGTGGAGTCACATCATAATTTTGCAGAAACTCAGAATCAGAAACTGTAACCCCGCCTTCTCCTGCAGATAAGGATGGGGCTGGTAACCTCAACGTTCTTGCATTACACAGACTGCTTCTGGGTTTTCTGCAATGACTCCAGTAAGCGGTGGTTTTCTAAAAGAGAAGATTAATATTGTATAGGAAATAATGTTGCTGTGTTGAGAGATTCATTTGTAAAGCCAAATTAACATTAGTGGAAAAAATAAATATAGGGCCTTTATTAAAGGGTATAGTAGTTTCCGTTTTTTCCTATATATATAGGCAGAGTGGAATGTGAAGGAATCATAATTAAGTGGATTAGTTGTATACCTTATCTACTTTTGTAATTATTGCTCTTGTCAAATAATGTATCTAAACTAACCTACAAGAATGAGACCTTGTCATGACAGACAGATAAAAAGTTCAAAAACACATTGATGATAACTTCATTGTATGCTGCACCTAATTAAAATATAGATAGCAACCTGCAAGTATTAATTTACAGAACTTTAGGTTTAATATGTAATTTGTGCATAAACCACAAGCTATGGCACTGTTATGGTCTTGTTAGTTGGTATAGAAATGTTTGCCCAACAGTAACTGGAGGAAGTGTATGATACAAGAACACCTAAAGATGGAACACATGAAGTTCAGCACACTTGAGAAGTGGAAATGTTTGATGTCTTTAAGTACTAATTACTCACCAGCTCTGTTCTGCCCCTGTGGTGATACTAAGGGTGGAATTGGCATGTTTGGGAAGGGTTTCATGCTGGCTAGCATGAGTGTGGTGTGGAGGAAAATCGTGGGCTGTAAAAGTATTTTTCTGCCTTTTGGCAAGTGATGTCCTGTGCAGTTTTGTTAGCAAAGAATTTCAGTGAGAGACCTTGTAGAAAGCTTCCACAGTTTGAGCTAGGTTTGTGTTGAAAAGTGATAAGGTTTTGTAAGTTTGTCTTCAAAACAAGTATCTCTGAGCTTTGAACACAGCGTGTCTGCTTCATATAGTTCTCCTAATTAAAATACAGGTATTGGTGTCAAGCACAGATAAGGATATAGGGTAAATTGGTAGGTTCCTAGAACGAACAGCAATGGAGAAACAAGATGACACTGGTGTTCAATCCAGCAGCAAGAGAGAAGTTGTCTCTGCATAGCTGTTCTGGAAACTGCTGCTTCTGCCAACAGGTACCTGTGCCGTGAGAGCAGGGGGCTCCAGCTCTGGCTGCTCTCCCTGCGGCTGGGGCTTGCATTCCTCCCATTCCCAGTAATGCCTCCAGCACCTCCCAAGGCCATAATCCGTTCCCCAGAGGCATAAAGCAGCTTCCTCTGGCCGCAGAGCAGAAGGGAAGCACAAACAGGATGTGATTTGGGGCTCTCATGTGCCTGTGATTCCAGATTTAACTCAAGTGATTAGATTGCTGATACTCACAAGGAAAGGGAGAGGTTGCCACCACACATCAGGGGTCCAACTGGCTAGAGAAGTGAATTCTGAGCTGCTGCAGCTTGTAGGTGATTGTTATGCCAAACTCAGTCTGACTCCTTAAAATTTAAAGCTGAAAATGGACAACTGATGCAGTTCGTCACACACACACAAACACACACTCACACTTTGATTAGAAGGCATGGACTAAAACTCTACTTTATTTGAAAGTCTGACTCCATATATAGTATCTCTAAAAAGGCCAGGGACTGGGGAGAAGGTTGACACCTCTGCCCATCCCATTGGTCAGGACAACTGTCCATCAGCTGTCCATATCTCTAAGACAAAGAATGTAAACTACCTTGAAACTATACAATAACATTGGCTGTGTGTACAGACCAGAGCCTGAGAAAGAACCCAAAACATGAAACTGTGAAACAGAAGAGAAGGCTGAAAAAATCAGGGCGACAGACAATTTCGAGTTGTTTCATGAATGTTCAATCATTTTTGTTGTGCAGGGTGATGCTTTATCAGACAGTGTGACACCCACTTTAGTCAACTAATTTTAATCTGGTTTATTTTTCCCTTGCTTGCTTCCCGGGGCAGCACAGCCAAGCCCTGTCCCTTAGCCACCAGAAATGGAAGGATGAATCTCAGTCTCTATTTCTATTATTTTTTTCACCTGAAAATACTTTTCTTCAAAAGCATGTTGTTCATAAGGAGATCTGTGCCCTCTTAACAGCACAGAGATTTTGTTTCTGTTCAGTTTCCAAGTACAAGGCCTATCTGATGTTAGTACATAGAAGCATATATTGAAAACCAATTTTTGTTTACATATGCAAATGACTGGTGTTTCTGGGCATTTAATGGACTGCAAAACATAACAAGTCTCTCTTTCCATGGACCAGGGAGTGCCCACAGTGGAAATCTCTATGGGAGGGGGAGCAGTGGCAGCAGTGAGATGTAATGCCAAAATACCTCATGGTTTAAAACAAACTTTGAGATAAGCTACACCTATTGCCAGGTAACAGGAAAAAAAAGGGAAACAGCTTCACTGTGCAGCTGCAAGCAGTGAGCTGGCTGATAGGCCTCGGTCCCACTGTTCCACAGGAAAAAATTCCAGCTGATTGCGTGTGTTTAGGTCCAGGTTTTCAGGAGGGCGCAGCCCTCCCCACTGGCTCAGAGAATCAACCCCATTCACCACTGTTCTTATTCAGAGCTCTACTGTTCACCTTCTTATGGAAGGTCTTGGAGCTTAAGAATGAACTCTTTCAAATTTCTTTTCTTAAGAGTTGTTCCAACATCACCTGAGGGGGAATTTGTGTGGGGGGGTGTAATTTAACTTTTTTGGCCCCTGTGTTCAGAACAGCAGAATTCAGTTTGAAACATTTTCAGGTTTTGCTAACTATAGCTTTCCACCAAGTCCTATCAGTAGCATCTTCACCACTTAAATTCAACAGATATCACTTGATGTATTCATTTTTTATATATTCAGAGCTATGTATAGGGAAATTGAGGTGGTTGACTACAGGAACTCACCTGCAAGAAGATATAATTCTCTGAAGGGGACAGGTCAAGCTTTGGTGAGAATGGGCATTGCAATCATCTGCAGGAGATCTCACCCTGGTTCAAGATGAACTCAGCCCAGCAGGGAGCGAAAGGAATAACCTTTTGGAGACATCAACAGCAAGTAGAGTGCGGTGGCAGGCACAAAGGGAGACAAGTTCAGGAGGCAGTCCTATCAAACATGAAAAAATTGGCTTTCCTGGTGAAGAGGGAGGAGGTTCTTTGTGTTGCAACTCACTGCCATTGCGCCTGGCAAGGGAGGGCTTGCTTGTAAGCCAAAAAAAAAAAAGAAAAATATTTTAAATTATTTACTTAATTACTTCTTGAAAAAGATTAATGTAGTCTATTTTTAAAAAAAAATATTGCTACAACCTGATTTTTTTAAAAAATAATTTACTGGTTTGTCAATTTGGAGATTTGTTTCCCTTGGCTGTTTCAGGAGGCTGCCTTGACTGCCAGTATCTGTTCAGCCTAGTTTTCTGTTCTGCAGGAAGATAAAACTGTAGAATTGTCAGACTTGATCAGGGCAGGCAGTCCATCTGATCAACTATCCTGTCACCAGCTTACTTTAAAAATAAAGACAAGGTTTGTTTGCTGGTTTGTTTTGTTTGTTTGTTTGTTTTGCTTTTGCTGCTCTTTAGCATCCTCAGAGTCTCTCTGCCCTACATCTCTTACTGTGCTGTTCAGGCTACCTCTAGAGCAGAGGGAGAGAAGTGTTTCCAGAAGTCCAGTTCATCCCACCTTTGCTAGACATCAATTCTTGAATAGGAATTCAATCACAGAACTTTCTTCAGAAACATAACTTAAAGTGACGATAGTTGCTTTAGAGGAATGAGGGAGTAAATTACAACAAAAGCTTGCCAAGTAGCACTAAACAAAAATGAAATACCAGTTTGAGGGAGAGAAGCTTCTGCAGTCAGAGCTGTATACCTTGTACAAGTCTGTCTTGAATGATTTCGGAGTCAGTAATAAATGGATATGATGAAATATAACCTGTCATCACGTTTGACTCACAAACTATCTTTCCGTTCACCTTTCCATTTGGGAGGAAAAGACCTGCATTTTTCCCCTCTCCCTATGTATATGGGGCACCGTTTCAGTTCTTTGTTGTCATTGTGGTAATGCAGCCCATAAAGAAAGCCACTTATAAGCCTGTGAAGAGTTGGAAATTCCATCTCTAAGTGAAGCTGTTGCAAGGCAGTTCCCAACAGGTAGTAGAAGTAGAGAGGAGCCTCAGGAATCATAAACAGAATTCACTTTTCCCTACCTAACTTCACAAATGAGGAAGATATGGATGAATAGGATGGCTTTTTAATAAGTTGGTAGTAATTCAATGGGTTTATGTGATCTCCATGCTTACACAATGCACCACAAGAGACATCAGTGAAAAGCTGCATTGTTACAAGCTGCAATGCCTTGCTGCATCATACAAAAGTTCTCAGCTCTTGGTTAAGAGGTAGGAAAACAATAATCAGAATAAGTTGGAGACTGATCATCTGAGTTCTCCTTTAAACTATTCCTTGTCTGTTTGCAAAGTAGGCTATGAATAAAGAACTTAACAACTGTGGTATATCCACCTAAGAGACAAAATACACATTTAATACAATCAGTATTAGATATGTTTTTACACCGAGCAAGCAGCACTCCTGGCTTCTCTGGCTTAGCATACAGTCACTGGAAGAAAGCTGCTATACAGTGAATTATTAGGGTACTTGGAAAGTGAGATTTGATTTGTGAGGGTTTATATTATTCAGCATTTAGGCAAGCAATAATTCTGGATGCCCATGAGCTGTCAGGCCAGGTCCTTTCCTGGAAAAATGCCAAGCAAAGCTCATATTCATGTTTTGATGACATAAAATGCTTTGTGCCTTTTTGCCTGAGGCCTGATGTTTGTCACAGCCTAGACAGCAGTGACAAAAAACATGAAGCATGGGATTTTCATAAAGAGTGGTGGTATTTGTCAGTCACTTGCATCCAGGATATATTTGATGAGTTTAACCCTGTCCAGCTGATGTGCTAGAACAGGTTGGTTTGATGCTTTTAAATTATTAAACATGGATGGATAATTTAAAATGTTTTCTTGCAAAATATGATAGGTTTATCCGACTCGTTTTTTTCAAATCAGGCATCTTGATATCAATTAGAGAAACATAGATCGTCGTCTTCCCTATTGAATAAAATTGGAATTCTGTCTTTTTTTTTGTTGTTGTTGTTGTGGCCAAGCCTTGACTTTTTGCTGTTTATGAAAAACAAGCAGATTTGTGTAAAATAACTATCGTCAATGAACTATGTTATCTGGCAGCACTGAACACATTCAGTGGATTAAAACTGAAAGTCTGTCATGATCTGTGTGACTGACAATATCTCACTTCCTTCTCTTGGCTCCTTTTGATATGCAAGAAATTCCAGTGCTGGGGATCGTTCTGCCAGCTGGGAATCTGTCCTGCAACTTCAGTACCTGAGAGATGTGCTTGGCAGACACTGTTCTGCACTCCACCTTCCTTGGGAGCAAAATAAAATTAAACATAATGGAAGGTCTATTTAACCACAAAATTTGCAAAATGAGACTCACTGATGCAAGTCATGACCCAGAGCCCTTGAGTGTGTGAGGATGTTCTCAGCTGATTTCAATGAATTTTGGATAAGGCTGTCCTGTGCTGTATGGTTTTAACTGCACTCATAGTTATCATATATATTCATGTTTGTGTAAGCTTTTTCCTTTCCACACAGTCTATTTTTCCATCCTACTCTGACCCTGTAGCCTCTGTTTTAGTATCAGTTTCTGAGGTCCCTGTTCATTTTACAGCTAAGGAATGATGCCACCTGTGTACAGATAAGGGTCTCACCTGAGTTGTAAACCACAAACAAAATCCAGCCAGCGTAAAAAACAATACTTGCTTTCAGATACAAACACCTTCAACAATGACAAAGGAAATACTGAAAAATTACTGGTGAGGCAAATTGCTTCTTGGATTAAGTGCTCTTACTTGAGAATTTGTCCTGTCACGAAAATCCTTTTCCAAATTCATCTCATGCCTCATGTCTGAAGCACAGACGAGCATGCAAGAGGTCTTGCTATTTGACAGAGACAAAATTCTTTATGCTTGCCTTCAGTTCTCATAATATCTTTAATTTTCTGCCTTTCACATTAATTCAACTTGCAAAATCTGTTATGCAGATGCAATGCAAACCACTGCAGCAGAGACCAAGCTGAGCAAAACTTCCAGTCAGAACCAAGTTATAGTCCCCATTCTCAATAGCAAAACTGTGCAGAAAAACCTACAATCCCACCCTGATTTTGCCAGGTGAGCTGTGACAGATCTGATTTTGCCACCTGAAGAGGTCACTGCCCTTTGACCAGGACCATCTGCCCAAGCCCAGTTACTAGGGGCAGCCTGTGCTCCCAGGAACAGGGGTCACAGTGAGGTGAAGATGAGTAGTGCTGGGACGCCTGACTCCCATTCTCCCTCTCCTCTGCCCACATGCAGGATGCTTCCCTGAGAACAGACACAAGGGATATTTGTTGTCATTTGAAGAGAGAGGCACCTCACTTGCCACTATTTTTCTCTGTGTTGGCCAAATCTTCTGAAAAGTCAAGACAAGCAATTACTGTAAACTGTCACAGGCTGTTCTCCTCACCTGCATTGTATTCAAACAGGGAAACAACTCTCACCATCTTTCCAGCACAGGAAAAATAATATGAAAATTTGCAAGTGATTAAAAACCAGAAAAGAGAATGTTGACGACTGTAGCCAGCTCAAAAAAATTCAGTTCTGTTTAAGCAAGGCTATGTATTTTTATGTTCATTAACACCTCCCAGTCTCACCTCAGCAGATTTCATTTTCTTGGAATAAATTGTTAACATTTGTATAATTTGACATGATGATTTTGGAGACTTTTTGAGAGGTGGTTTTGCTTCAAAGCTCAAACAAAAGTGCTTGAGAGAATTTTTGGCTCAGAACATGGGTTTGTTTTTGTTTGTTTGGTTTTTTTTAATTAAATGTGCCTGCTGAGAACTCTGGCTTCCTGTACAAAAACAAAATTATGAGACACACAAGCTTTCCAAATCTCTCAGTATTCTCACCATTATCCAACTGGCACTCCTGAGGAGGAGGGTCTGATCTCTGTGTGTTCGCATACAGGAAAACAGACTGCCGAAGAAAACTGGACAAAGCTCAGGTCGTTCTTAACAAAAGAGTGTTGTCTTGTTATTGTTTCTTTCTCCGCCTCTTGTCTTTACCAACTCTTTTAGTAAGCTTGAATGCTGCAGCTGAGTGCTTGGCTTTCAGAAAGTGCTCACATAGCATCAACTAGAGCTTTTCCAAGTAAGATCCACTATCCCTTGGCAACTGAAAATATATGAGAGGCAGAGGATACAGTATAGGAATTGTATTTTACTGTAAAAGAAACAGAAGCCACATTCTTTCACCTGTGAATTTAGTTCCTTCAGTCACTGAAAAAGAAAAAAAGAAGTGGATCTTTGAATCTGTATTGCAGTTCATCAAAACATAATGGCTCTGTTATAGAAAATGAAATCAACTTTCCATTTCCTACTGGAAAAGGATCAACACCTGCAGGATTTCTCCTAGGACCACCCTACAGTGGTCAAAAATGGGAAGAAAGGGCCAAAACTCATTCCAGATCAGTCACTACTTGTCTGCATGAAAAAGAACCAAGGAGAGATAATGTGCTATGAGTACACTGTTACCATTTATCCACAAGTATAACAGATGTGACAAACTGAAAGCACAGTGAAAATTAGCTGGATCCACCTAAAAATGCAGCAATATTCCTGCTGCTGAGGAAGAACCTCAGAAATGGGAGTGTATCCTGAAATGTCTTGTTGAGAGCATTGCTTGAAGCCAGTGCTGTAGGCAATGCTTTAGATATTCCATGCTACCAGGAGCTTTGTGGCTTTGCTCCTTCCTACTTTGGTTACCCACTCATTCTTTTCTTTATTCCAGTAATCATTTGTCCAGCCATTGCTTGCACTGAGAAACACTTTCAGACTATTCTTCCAGCCAGCACCCAAATCCTTTCCCTGCTTTCTCTCCCAGGCTCAATTCCCTGCAGGGTTTGCAAACTACTTGCAGACCAAGGGAACATAGTATTCCCATTACAAGGAAACCTCAAAGCTGCACACTTGGCTCTCTTCCTTGCCTTTCATTTCCTCTTGTCTTATGTGTATAATAAAAGTCAGTCTCCCAGCTCTTTGTGACAAGGATTAGGATTAATAATAAGTGTTTAATAGTATGCCAGAAGGATGGGGTGCAGTGTCGGCGTCCTTCAATTAATTAGGATGTTGATTAATAGTAGTGAGCTAATTGACTTAATTTCAGTTTGTCTTTCTTGTTACTTGTAAATTTAAAAAAAAATATAAGGGCACTGTGCTGGTTTTATTAGTAACAATAATTTTATTATATTTCACTAGATTGTTCTCTAGGGTTTTCAAACACCTAACCAAAATCTGGATGTGATGTGAAACAAGTCCTAGTGTGTGCTCTGACTGTGTGCAGAAGAGCCACATGAAGAAAGTCTGAGTTTCTAATGCTGTCATAATTTCCTAATGGAAAACATACTCTTGAAACTGTTTTCATAAAGAAAATCTGAAAATACTGTGCAACTATCCACAGTAGTTAGAAATGTGAGTGCTTCTTGGAGCAAAAGGAGCTTGACAAATTACAAGATCTCTGCTCATGCATTCAGTATTTTGGTCCTAGCTCACACACACACTCACATATATCTGCAAGCAGAAAAGATGTGGTACGTCAGAGAAGCTCTCACTGTTTGCCAGAGGTCTTAAGAGGATCTTCTATTTCATTCGGTAGTAATGCCCTTTTTGTTGACAAAAGTAAATTGATGACAGGCAAGAGGGAAGCATTTGGTGGAAAAATTCTGTTGACCCTTCTCAGATTGAATTTGACCACAGAACAGGATACCAGCAGTTGCAGAAATGATAGATTTTTGTAATGACCAGCAGAATGGCCTTTTGGCATGTTTAAATGGCAATAAATTTCACTAGGAAGAGGGCAATTTAACTACTTTAGGGCAGTGAGGATACTCTTTGTTTGAGGTGTAAATAAATTGCGGTTCATTAACAGTGCACATATTGCGTTCACGGTGTAACTCTAAAGCAGGGGATGTTAATATTTAATTTAATTTAAGCAGGTATACTTTGACTGTTTGAGGCTTGGGCTTGTTGGCTTTTTTTTCACCTTGGGTAAAAATTTTTCAGGGCACTTCAACCTCCTAAGGCCCATCTGTGCACAGCTTTAGTAATGGCAAAAAAACCAGGGTGCACAACAGGGTAAAACTGCTTGGCATGACTTTTCCAGCTGGTATAATTAACTGAGCCAATTGGTACCAATTTACACCAGCGAAGCCTCCAGATTTTGGTGTGTGGTGTTAAGTGCTAATTTAGTTATGACAAGTGTGGAGAGCCAAAGCCTTGTTTGCTTTATAGGTGCAAAACCAAAGGAAAGGCACTGAATTAAGCTGTTGGTGGCAGAACCACAGTGACATTATTGCTGGCAGGATTTATTTCTCATTTTTTACCTTGACTCTGAAATTCCTCCTGTCCCTCACTCATTATTTTGGCACAGTTCTTTGCTGAACTCTGCTATTCAGGGAAGGGGGCTGGGGGCAGGGAGGAGACATACCCAATACAGTTTGACATTTCCTCAGAAAGATTGTATTAAAATCCACTTACATTTAGAGCGCACTCTCATTTTGGAATGCTAATAAGCCATCGTTTCATCAAGGTAAAGGGAGCAAAATCTAATCAAGCCAAAGACCATCTTGCCTTGCTGTTGACTGTGTTCCTGGAACATCATTTTAAAAGGTTGCTTTTAAGCATAGCTAAAAATGACAGACTTATCAAAAGTTTATGAATAACCATATCACTTGGCTACTTACCTCTGGCTGTAATAAGTGAACCTTATTTCTTTATTAAAGATTTTGGGGACTATGAGCTCATATCCATGCTGCTGTTTACACTAGTGGGCAACCATCCCCCAGGATCACATTCAAGTGGTGCGTAGGCAAGAATATTTCTCCAGTTCTTGGCCACTATCTCCAATAACAGGGCCTTGGCCATGACTTGTCTTTTGGCCTTGAAAAACCAAACCTCAACAGAGGAGTTATTTTAAAATCTAGTTGTAATAGAGACAAATCAAGGGGAAGTGGTCCCTAAAAAACACCATTCCACAAGGCCTGGAAACCAGAGAAAAGTGCTTTAACCCTGACGTAGCAAAACAAATGCAAGAAGAGAAGTGCCAAAAAAGATGTGTAGAACTCAGAAATCTGGTTGAAATTTGTGTGACTATGATTCCTGTTCTGCAGAAAATATTTTTTTAACACAACACCTGAGTGTCTCGCAGTGTTGCACAAAGCAGTGTGGGTCCTGGCTGTTTTGCCTGCTCCTGGCATGGGAAAAACTGCTAGTGAGGAGGGACAGGAGTGCCATAGCTCCTGAGTGAGCAATTGTCATCTGAATTCGGTCATGACTCTGGTTCATGGGCTTCAAGCAGCTGCTCTAGACAAGGCATCTCCCTGTGAAAGCCTCAATTTGCACTGCAGCCTCTCAGCAGCCATCTACTATTCACAAATATGTTCAGGCTGGTACAGAGACCAGAAGATTGGCCAAGACAAAAAATGTCTGCAAAGGCCTAGCTCTGGTGGGGTTATTAAGGTCTGGCCTTTGGGTGGACACAGCAGGTCGTTTAGATAAGATAAATTCAGAAGGCATCACGTAAACAGGGAGTGAATGGGAATTCCCTGATGAGAATATTTCACATTTTCCCATGCGCAGGCACCTGCAAAGTCATAAGGGAATCATTCAAGCTCTCCACCTTCTTGTGAGCTTCCACCAGTGTCCTGCAGGTTGCTTGTCAAGATAATCAGTGCCTACTAAACGCCAGTTTAAGGAGAGAACACCTCCAAGAGGTTTCCCAAGGGTGATGCTGATTTCTGTGCACACTAGGAGTGAAAGGGATTTGGCAGTGGGAGTAATATCAGTCTCACCAGGTTACAATAGTAAAGCTGATTTTTTGTGTGTTTTCTCTTTGGAAGATTTTTTCACTCTCCTCCCTGTATTTAATGTTTCACCTGTACAACCAATCAAACTATTTTACCATTTTACCCCACTAATTAAAGTCTGAGGCTGAAGGTTGCATCTAAACCAACCAGTTATATGGCTCACACAAGTTCCTTTTAGTTCCGGGGAATAAAATAACATTATTGGCAATACATTCTTCTGATCCGTTCCTTTTGTGCCCATTTAAGGTTCATACCCTCTAGAAAGTAGAAATTGCTATTTTTTATTACACTAGCATATGTTGGAAATGCTATTAGTGCATGTTGAAAGAGAAAGAAGCACAGCATACTGCATTGTTCTGGATTTGAAAGCAGAGAATAATAATATCAGTTTCTGAAAGCTTCTTGAGAGACAGAGGAGTAGAACAGAAAACCATTCCATAGTTGGTGCCTCTCCTGATTCTATCCTATCACTGACTCAAGCTTATATTTTATTATTTATTATATGTATTAATGATTATTTATATTCACTATCTTTTATACTTATTGTTTATTTATGGTTATAACACACTCATCATACAATATTAACCAACCTATAACACTGTCATTGACAGCTATTTTTTCATTATCCTTCATGAATATTTCAGTGTAATCTGCCCAATTCTTCTATTTTAGAAAAGCATTTGAAAGTGCCATGTTGGGAGGTCCTGTGAATACCAAAGTATACTTCCAAATGCCATTCATTACATCTCCTTGGGCTGATTTAGATTTGTGTTATGGCAAATGTGTACTGATAGGAAGAGTTAGTCAGACATATAAAATGATGGTGTTACTGAATAGCCTATGCTATGAATACCTTCAGCTCTCAGGTTTTGATTTCCCAAACAGAAGTCTGCCTTTCCTTTCCTTTCCTTTCCTTTCCTATCCTTTTCCTTTCCTTTCCTTTCCTTTCCTTTCCTTTCCTTTCCTTTCCTTTCCTTTCCTTTCCTTTCCTTTCCTTTCCTTTCCTTTCCTTTCCTTTCCTTTCCTTTCCTTTCCTTTCCTTTCCGAAAAAAAAAAAATTTGTTTTATTTTGGAATGGAATTTCCTAACAAGTTCTATATGTTAAATTAACTCTTGTGCACTTTTACATTTCCTTCACCCTCAGAAATAGAAGGGCTATGTTGGATGAGACTTACTGGGTGTAGTATCCTGACAATGCCAGGAATAGCTAATGCAATAGGAAATTTAGAGACATGCTAATTCCTTTCTGGTGGAAGCTGGGTAATACCTGGGGCAGGAGAGTTTGTCTCTTCCAGAGCTCTTAGTCCCGTGTCCAGTGTTAAGTGCAGAGTATTTTTATCCCAGGGCACAGCAATATGGAAAAACAAGGGTAGTGGCTGCAGTTACCTGCCCTGCAATCATGCTTTATCAAGTTACATGTTATCAAAATGACCCATTGACCAAAAAGTTGTTAGATCTCATCTTGCAGTTGGAGGAGGAAAGTTGTTAAGAGGTTTTTTTCTCCCTCCCCAAATCCACTCTTGTGTTGGCTTCAAGATAAAGAACCCCCTAAATTCCCCAAACTTATCCCAGCTAGAAATCCTTTTCCCTACTGTTCTCAGATAGAGCTGTTATCTCACAAGTTTTTGAGTAAGAATCATGGCCAAGACACCCTCAGCTTCTTCTTGGGGGATTCCCAACCCTAAGCACAGGGTATCCCTTCTTCTCTGATGATTCCTATTGAGCACTGTAGCAGCCCCTGTAATGATTAAGCCTCTACCCAGAAAAATATTGTGCTTCCATTATCATGGCACCATAAGCTAACCACTGGGGATGGGATCTTGGGGGGAAATGAGGCTCTGCCCTCATACTCTTCACACCAATGCTCACACGGAATTTGCTGGGAGGAGGCTTTTTTTTTTGCTGGAAATGGGGGGAGCACAACACCATCCTCAAGGCCCTTTGAAAACACTCCATGGTCAGGGCGGGATCAGCAGACCACCAGGCAGATCAGCACGACAGACCAGATGTGTGTTTTGCAAATTAATGAAATGCCTTTTGAAATGCTTTTAAGTAAATGAGAGTTAAATTCACCCTAATTGCATTAACCTCTGTGGAGAGCAGTATCCATTCAGGGTCGCATCCGCCTGGGTTTCAGACACATTCAGCGCCTTGCAAACCAGGCTCCTCTGTATGCAGAGAAGGGAGGGTGGATACAGGGGTGCCTGACCAGAGCCTAGGTCCCTTCAGGTGTGGAGGGACAGTTCTGGGAACCCACCACAGTAAATGGGAGGTCATCCTTTGCCTGACAGCAGATTTGGGTCTTGCGGGAGCAGAGCAGGTGCTGGGGCCAGTCCCATAAGATGCTCGGTTGTGCTGCTGTCGGTAGGGGTGGCAGGTGAGAATGCCGACTGGGCAGTGCTGGGCACCCTCCAGGAACCAGCACCTGCAGACTTCATGGGAACTGGGAGGCAGGCAGGGACACGGGCAGAGTGAGGGCGAAGTGCTAGACAGCTTCTCCATCACCAGGGCCGCCGCTTTCATCTTCGTCGTGGTCCGCTCTCTTTTTTCAGATGGCACTTTGACAGAAGATTAATTCAAGTCAGCTGCTGAAAATAATTATTGTATTATGGGAGCAGTAATCATTATTTAGAACATGATTAAATATGTCTGCGTCTATTGACTCTGCCTATGATTTATGTATTTGTTTAGTCAATAGTCTAATGTAAATGATGTAATTAATTATAGATGGTGGTGTCAGGTCATTGGTAAAAACAATCTGATGAGAACAAGGGCTCTGTTTTTTCCTGACAGATGCAGAGGGAGGGCGGGAAGGACGGGCAGAGTTGAGGGAATTCCAGGGGAACTTTTTCATGTGTGAATGGCGGCTGGGATCTCAATTTGCATGTTGTCTTTCTCTTGTTCAGCATTCGTTTAGAAATTGAAATAACTTGTTAAGCAAAGGGGAAGGGAACACATGATTGCAAAGAGGACACCTGGGAGTAGTGACGGCGCACAGCTAAAGAGCCAGCTGCTCCCTAACACGAGAGAGCGTGCCACTATCATTTACCGCTTCATAAAATTAAGTGTTTTCCAAATTAAATCAGTAGGCAGCATGCAGGAAGACCTACTATCTCTAATAACAATTTTTCAATCAATATCGGGGGCCTGGCTGATCTGGAATCGGAGCGGAGGAGTCTGGGATTGGCTTGGGGGGAGCAGGGAGACAAGGAGAGGAGGAGGTTGGGGGGGAAATGCTCAAGTACCGCAGCTTTCAATCAAAGCAAAAGCTAAAAAAAATATATATGCATGGTGGATTCTCCATCACTGTGAGTCTATTCCCCATAGATTTTTCTCTTAACTGATAATTCGGTCAGTCACATTCCTCAGAGGGAGGTCATGGGTCACCCCAGCCCCTGTCAGGCCTCAGAGAAACCATTTCCATTTTAATGCCACAGCTATAATCTATCAAAGATGTGATGTACAAGATACAATGAATTTAAGTGGTCTTCATATATCACTGAGCTTTCATGCCTTCACCTGGGTAATAGTCTGAATTACTCTCCCTACCTCACAATCTGTCACCCCCAGTAAAATAACTGCCACACGGGTGTTAATGGCAGGTTTGTCCAAATTGGGGCCGTGGTAGCCCAAGGCATTACACATCATAAACTTTAGCATTCAGTGCTTAGCCTGGCGGTGTCAGCAATTGAAAATTATTCTGTAAATACTTCCGAGGCGCTGCTCTGCTCATGTTTTTATTTATGGCAGCAAAAACAAGCACAGGGGAGACAGCGCAGAGCACGGCTGCTGGTGCCACTGCACACCTCCCCACACAGACAGCTGGGACAAAGCTCCGGCTACCAAAGACTGTGGAAATTTTGCAACAGCAACCCACTGGTGGACCTAGACATAGGTGGGCTGATAGTTTCTACAGCAGTTAGACCACAGTAAGGTCAGGTTATTTATCAATATCCAGTGGCAGAGTTATCTGTGTCCATACCAGCTAATGCCTGCAGGTTAAATGGAACAAATGTGATTGTCCTTCCATTAGAAAACAGTTTGAGGGCATTCCTGGAGCTCCTGGGTTGCCTAGCCTCACTCATGACCATGCAGAAAGTCATGAGTTCAAAATCCATTCTTGTGTTCTCAGGTCTCAGGGAGGTCTCCTGAGTCACAGCTATGGTAATGATTGTAATTGCTGGTGTAATTATGTCTGTAGGAATATGGATCTCTTGCTTTCCTTTAAATGAGCTCCTGCACTAAAGCATGGTTCCAGCTAAGCAAGCTTCTTTCCCTACCCCTGGCTGCATGAGGACTGTTTGCTTGAACATCAAGTGACACCTACTCACTGACAATAAATTACATTAAAAAAATTAATCTATTTAGGCCAAGCTAGGCCTATAAATCAGAGCAGTGTGGAGGAAGGAGTGGGAGAAGAGGTCTGAAGATGTGCAGAGTCTTAGAGACGCCTTCCAAAGTTGTCTGCTGCTGAAGCCATCCTGCAGAGAAGGCTTAGGTGGTGCTTCGTTTGGAAACATTTATAGGAAGAGGCCAGCAAAGTGCTTGGAGCTGGGCAGGAGGGAGTGCAGGCCCTGACAGCTGGGGAAATGCCTCTGGCCTCTCTCTGTGCAAACACTGGGCTTGACTCGGCTCCACGGCCAGGCACAAGCCCTATAACATGAGAGCATCCACTTTGGAGGATGCAAGTATGGATTTTTTTTTATCTTGCTTTGTAGTTCTCTGTTGTATGAAGCTCAGAAAGTAGTGTTAGGTATGTCAACGAGTGCAGTGATGCTCTCATCAGGTCTGCCCTCTGAATATGGGCTGCTCTCCTATGACGTGCTTGGGTGCTATGTAGAAATAGAAGGATTATATCCTACTTCAGTTATTTTCTTATTGTAAATGAAAATAACATTGCTGTTGGCAGATAATCTGCTATTAATTCCCTATCCTGGTGTAGTTATATCAAATCCTATTTATCCCTATGGCAGATGTAACTGGTTTGGTACATGGAGTTAGTAATAGACTTCCTTTAAATTACAGCTCTTGCCGATAGGTTTATTGTTCATTTGTTGTATTGTTGTATTCTTTATTGTTGTATTGCTGTACAAATAGCAGGTTAAAAGCTTTTTGTGTTCTCTTCGTAGCTGTTGTCTTTAGTTTGAGATTGTCACCAAAGTCTCCCACACCCTGGCAAACACAAAACCAGCTGAGGTGCTCCGACACACATCCTGTGAAGGTTGTGTCTGCAGTAAATACCCAGGTTGACAAAGGCGACGTGCACAGTGATAAAGTGCGAAACTCCCAGGCAAACTTTTTCCTGTGGGAAAAACCCCTTACCTTGTAAAAACTAACACAATGAGCACGGTCCTTCTTTGACCCCGGTGTTTGCTCACTTCAGAAGGCACAAAGCTCTCCTCAACCTTTCAGGGTCAAATCAGGCAATAAAAACCTGACTACACACTGGGGTTTCAGCTCTGCTGCTTGTGCTTGTTGCAGCCCTACAACCTATCTCCTACTATCCTGATGTTAATGCAGCTCAGAAAAATATGTACAAAGTTTTATATTGTCACAGATATTTCCTGAATATTTTTCAAGGGGTACAAAATGCCCCACTGTCTCTGTAACATAGCCTGCACAGCATTAAGTGCAACACCAAAGATGTGACCAAACAAAATATATTTTTAACCATGTTTTTAAAGGAAGAAAACAATTACATTCTTTAGCTGCCCTAGCTGAAATATATGCTTGATTTTTTAAGCACATCTTGGAGTACTTTCCTAAATCAGGGTCATGATTTCTAGCATTGGATATAATTTAAAATAAATCAAAGTCTTTTCTCTTTTGACATATTATGCTGATCTATGGCTTGGCTTTCATTTTGTCCTGTTAAATAGAAACCCACTTCATCATGAAATATATCCCTCATACTTTCTCCTACATAGTGAGAGAAAAACATTGATAAACATCAAGTGCCAGCCATTTCTCAAAAGCTTCCTACAGGTCTCAGGGAAGGAGAAGGAAAACAAATGCTGTGCAAGTGCTACCAGTTCGGCTATAAGATGACCAGAGGAAGAGGTAGATGGGAGTGAACATTGGAGAGGACGTATTTTGGCAGGCTGTGCCTCTGGCTGTCTTACATCCAGCTTGTAGTAAGCCATGGAAAAAAAAACAACATTTAACTTCTGTTTAGGTGGAGATGGAATAAAGCTGATGTCTCTCATGTATAACCATATTGTTTTGTTTAAACTGTGGGTCTTCAGACAAAATGCTGCACTTCCCCAGCACTCCCCCTGAGAGGGCAATGGGCTTTTTACATAGTCGTTTGTTGCACTACTTAAAATTTCCCACAGAATTTCAGGTACAACTTGTTTCTTTGGCAGCTTTTAGGAGATAGAGCTAAGTAAGCTTTAGTCAAGGTATGAGGCAGGATAACATGGGCTAAGAGTGGAAATATTACAGCAAGCCAGAGCTGTCGGTCTGTGTCCTCTCCAAATCTGCTGCAGTTGTCCCCTGTCTAATCCTTATGCATCCCAAACATTGGATTTTTAGACACTGAAATTTGCTGCCCGCTATGCAACAGAGGAGAGCTGTTTGAGCTAAAGAACAGTATTGGCAGAAGAACAAATGGCTTTGAACTGACTGTGAATAAATTTAAGCAATTGCATTATTTCTAGCCAGTAGAGGAGCCAAGCTCTGGAAGAGACTTCTTATAGGAAAAGAAGGAACTGAGCCCTGGCCAGCTTTAAGATGAAGCTTGATGGGTTTATGAAGATAATTATATGACAGAGTCCTCCATATCCCTCTGAATAACTGCAGCCTGGGTTCCTGGACCTGACTGCCTCTTGCAGCCTGAAGCACACCCACAGGGAAAATTGATGGGGTCTGTAGGTGAGCTGTGAAATTCCTGTTGGTGCTCCCAAGGGATTTCACAGGAGGGCTGCAGGAATACCCTCTTTTCTGACAGCCCTGCTTTCCTTTCCTCCTTTCTTGCTCAGGAGATGAGCCTTATGGATTCCTTGGAGACATCTTGCGTGTAGCTGCACAAACAGATGGGCTGTGGCTTGTGGACAGGGTCCTGTTAACCCAGGACTCCCAACTCTGTCTTCCCCAGCAGACAGGGAGATGTACTTGCCATGCAAAGTGACCCTGACCCTGTGATTTCTGGGGCAAAAACCTCTGGGACCACTTCTCACAGCAACCAAAAACCCTGACAGGGCTGCCAGAGATCCTCACCCAGGCTCCTGTCCCATCTTGTACTATCAGAGACACGGTTTGCACCTCTGGGGCTCTAGCTTCAAGTCGAAATAGCATTATTCCCTTCTGTTTTCCTTCATCCCAGCCTTTTCCATTGGGTGAGTAACACCACTTGAACTTCCTGAAAGAATGACAGCCACACTTACAGCAAGAGTTTGTAGTTTTGGTTTGCATTTGCACTTAAGTGCCTGGAGGCTGGCAGGCCCCTGCTGCCATCACCGGTAGGAATCGTGAAGGATCAGACAGTACCTTCATTTTCATCCCTAATTATGGGAATTTTGCTAACTTGGGAGAGGTCCATGGGACAGCATCACTACAGGGAGTGAATAGAAGGCTGCCATGAGATATCAAGCACCCCAAATTCCAGGTTTCAGCATTATATCTTGGCTAGGAAGGATGTTGTCTGCTTTCTAACCCTGCAGGTGCTACAAGTCCTGCTCCTCATCACAAAAGACATTTCAAAGTGTGTGCACAGGACTGTGGGGCTCCAAGGCCCCTTGTTTTACAAAAGATCAGTGCACACTGGGAGCTTGCCCTTTGCCTTCTGCCAGCCTGGCTCTTCCAAGATGTGTCAGCATCACAGAGGAAGCCAGGGAGAGATCGGAAATTATGAGCCAGCAAAAATAAAAGTATGAAAAAATTAGACCAAGCTACCAATAAAGAAACAAATTTAATTTTCCCTGAGTAAAGGACATTTTTATTAGGAGTTTAGTACTTTGATAGGGTGCAGATATACAGCATATAGGCTCTTTTCCAGAATTTCCCCCTCAGTTCAGAGGAGATTTGCCCGTAAAGCTCCAGCAATACTTTTCTTCTAGTAGTGACACTTAACAAAATAATTAAGCAATTAATTGCCTAAGTCCACAAGGAGGAGCAATTATTTCTTTTACTTAAAACATACAAAAAGCTGTGTCATTTATTGATAGAAAGTCACATAATATTCCATGGCAGAACAGCCCTCTGGAGACATTACTCTATATGCTGCAATTGCATTTTGAGAATAATAAACAAAACTCAGCTAAATCTTTAATAGGCTCGTTCCTGTATTTAAAAAATACTACCATTCATTAGAATTATTTCTTGTTTATCAGTGCACAGATAACCACAGCCCAGCAAGAACAACTCAGCCTGTACCCCCAGGAATTTACAGCAGCAAACTCGGTTCTCATACCAATACCTGCACAGTTGAACTCACATGAGCTCTGATTCACCAAAGGGCATGAGCGTGTGCCTGGCTTTAGGGAGGGCAGCACGCTCCCAGAAGCCCAAGCACATATTTCAAGAAGCTTGCTCAGTCCACGCCTCCAGTGGTTTTTCCCCTGATACAGATGAGAAAATATGTGGACACCAGGCCCCCAAGCTAGCAAAAGTGGTCACAGGTGCCTAACTATTTTAATGCAGAGCTTTAATGACAGTATTAATACTCATTTTCAGACCAAGAGCTTGACAAAGGTGAAAGTGATGCCAGTGCTGTTAGTTTATTTTCAAGTACTACCTCTGACTGCTGAATAGAGTTAGGTGTGAGGTTTTCATTTATGCTTTATACAGCAGGTGCTGTCCTGGTTTTGTTGTTGCAAGTAGATGGACATAAATTCCTTGTAAAGTACACATACCAATTTAAAGCCCTTGTAAGATTTAGTGTTATGTTTCATGGGTAGATTCTCTGGGGTTTGCTGCTTAATTCAGTCTATATGGTCTTAAACCTAGCTGCAGCCCAGGATCAACTCTTTGGGGTTAAGGTACTTCTGTTATCAATATATTCAAGATACTGACTGTATTGATGTGCAAACTCATCCAAGATCAAGTGAAAACAATCCACATTCTCAAAAAATTTGGACTCTTCACTTCCCAGAAAAGGAGAAATACCATTACTGTGGGCCTGCCTGTGTTCCTGCAGTGCCAGTGCACATGTAAGAGAGAAACAAAACCCCAAACTCCCAACTGGTGGCAAATCTGAATATTGGGTCTGGGTGGAACAGGCACTACATGGAGGCGTTGCTCCTGAGCTGTGTGGCTAGCAGGCTTGGAAGCAATTTAATTATGGGCTGTTTTTCTTTTTGCAAGAAAACCACCAGAAAATCCGGTGTTGTCATAACATGCTGCAGCAATGTTCTTTGCATGCTACATTTTCATATTTAATTTTGAAATTAAACTCTTAGGTTACGGGGGGGTTATTCTATTTCAACATGCTTTACAGTAAGACACAGCTTTTAAAATGCAAGTTGGAATGTTACTTGGCAAGTTGATGTCAGTATGTCAGAAATGAAACGTTTTAAGTAGATCGTCCTAAAAATCATTATTCTGGAGCTTTATTTTGCAAAGAATTTGGCAGCACTTCCTCCTCTGTGAAGCTAAACCAAATATTGAAACCGCAGAGCCTTTGCAAAGTGTACATCTGTCTCCGTACAACTCCGACAGATACACAGCTATTCTTTTTCCTTTCTTCCCAGATAGAGAGGAATTTTATTTTAAACGTGGGTTTTTTAATGCCTGAGAAAATAGGGCAGTCACAGAACCATGGCTTTAAACAAACTTTATTTGGGCGCTTGACTGACTGGCAATTGTAGGCAATCATTTTAGCTGTCACAAGGCCCAGAGAAATGTGGGAGAGCTCTTCCATGAAATGTTTATATTTCATAAACAAAATGATGTGCTTAACAGTCAGAGTGATGGGAGGGTTCCGGCTAATGCATTTTCCAATGTGTGAGGCAGATTATTAATGCGCTCCAGTAGCTGTTAATTTCAGTTTGCCGGAATGATTTATGGGGAGGTAAAGGAGAGAGACATAATCTAATTGAGATCAGAATCACTGTTCTAGTAGAGGAGCACCAGCATGGACCCTGGCCACAGCAGAATGATTAATATCTAATAAGCAAATAATCCGTTAAATTATTATAAACATTACTTTTGACAACTCTTTTGTTGCCGGGGGAGAAAGCAAAACAAGCAAGGAAGACTAGCAAAACCCCGGGTAAATTTTTCAGGTGTTTCTCTTCCGTTGCATAGAGATAAAGGTTTGGTGCTGAGGAAAAAGAAAGCACCAGGTTAGGAGGGAGCATGCTCCCTGATCAATTGTAAATCAGTGGGGGAAGAATTGATGCTCTAATATGAGCAACAATTCAACGATCAGAAGAAAATCTATCTTGCAAAGGAAGAGAGAGGCAGGGAGAACTCCCACGTTGTCGGCACGACCCACGGCTCAGCTTACAGCCAGCAGCTCCCTGGTCATTCCTACCCTCATTAGTATGTCCTGCCTGTGGCCCTGCCTGCACTGCCCTTTGTCCTAGCCATGAGCACTCAGCTTCTCTTTACGGCATCATCCCAGAAGGGGCTGATGGCCATGCTGATGTCCCTCCTCTCCAATGCCCTGCCATCGTTTTTGCATTTGTCAGTGGTTTTGCATTTAGTTTTCCTTGCTCAGCAGGTGACTTGGGTTTAGTCCTTTACCAGAAGCACACAGAGAGCCACCATAAATAATTTTGGCTGTGTAGAGGATGCTGGTGGTGTTTCTGTGGCTATGTGTGGGTGTCAAAATCATGTTAAAATATAATTCAAGGAAACCCAAAGAATGTGATACAGAGCAACTCAAAGCTTTGGGCAAAATACTTCACTCCTCAGTTTTTCTTCCAGGAGTGTTTGCAGGAGTAAATATTGTTGGTAAAATACACAACAGGCCTTCCTTCCATTTCCCTGTCCTGTAGGGTATTTTCAATTAGTCAAAACTGAGGGGACTTTATTTTTCATCAGATGATAAATGACCCATTAAAACTTTTGTGTGGTTGAGCAGGACATTTTTCTTGACCAAAAATTAGGTATTTCATTCAATATCAGGGGTTTTTTTTAAATCAAATGAAATACGTTTTGAAGAAATAAATTCTTCCAATGAAAAAGAATGTGAGCACATTGAAAATATTAAGCAAACCTTAACCATTCTTTTTTCTGTGAGTGTGAGGAGGTATGTTGATTTCAGTAAGATTTGCCTTTACTTGGCTATCTTTGCCTCTTTTCCCTCATCCCACCCCACTTTCCCATGGCCTGGTCAAGAGAGTTTAGGTCTGGAGAGCAAGTGAAGGTGCAAACCTGCTGCCAGAGCTGCGGGCTTTGCTCTCCAATACATAAGGCAAGCCCTGGGAGGAGCAGAGGGGGATGCAGCATGTGCATAGTTGACATTTTTGAAGTGTTTTCCTCTTCATCTTATTATGAGGTGGTTTTGGCAAATCAGGTAACCCAAGACTGTTCACCTGGCAGGCTGGCAGCAAACAGCCTTGTGCTACTGTGAATTGTCATTGCCTGTCCACAGAAAAATGGCAGTTCAGTCACAGCAAGGCTTATTCAAAAGAGCCACAAGTCCTACGTGAGGTTGGGTTTCTGAGAGGAAGCAGTCTTACGTCTCGTTTGTTTAAATAATACAAAATCCCCAAAATAAGGTCTGGAGTAAGAACTGTAAAGAACCTAAAGCAGTTAAAGAGCAAGTAGCATGATTCCAGTACCAGAAAAAGTCACCAAATAAAGGATAACAACATAAACATCAGGACATTGGCTTTTGGCTCATACTTTTCTGAACAAAAGTCTGTTTTACATGAATGAGATGAGTAAGAGCTACAGGCTTTGAACTGGCATACAGGAATTCTTGATTTGAGTTGTTATTAATCTCATTTGCAAGGAAGTTCCTTTCCTTTGTTATTAACCCCATTCTCACTGTTAATGTTTATAAAATAATCATTATTATAATGATTAATGATTGAGGATTATAAAATCATCATCATTATTATTATAAATAAGCCTTTCAGCTGACTGGGGGAGACAAAACCACAAATTCCTTCATTTTCTTGCTCAGAGGGAAGCCTTTCTGAGATGAACTCATGAAGATAAGTTGAGGCAGCATCCATTGGATGCAGCAAGGAATCTCCTGTTGGTGCAGCACCTCTGCTGTCTACTGTGCCCCAAACCGAGCACCTCTGAAGAGGGCAACAGAAGGATTTTAAAGGGTCTTTCCAGACCTTGTTTCTCTGTTCAGCTTCTGTGCCTTGATAGAAACCTTTCGTGGCAACCTTTCTTCTCATGTTCTTACACTCCGGCAAGCAGAAGTGGGGCTGATTTTTATAGAGCTGCAGGTCAAAGCAGCAAGAGAGATCCAGCTGTGTCCCTTCCCATTCTTAGGCCCTGCAGCCTAAGAGGCTGTCTTATAGTGGTGCTCTTACCCTGAGGCTGACACTGTACCATGGGACTAGTGAGAAAGCAGCACCTTTTGTCATCAAATCAGGCTGACACAAAGTCCGCAAAAGTCACAGAAGAAACGGGCTCTCCACGTTGCCTCAGGTTTTAAACTCTTTAATGAGCAACACTGTTAAACATGCAAAAATAACAACAGAAATGGCAAGAACATGCATATTCTCCCCCAAACAGCAGCAGCATTCATGTGTAGCCAGGCACTGGAAAGGCTATTTAAAATCCTATCCCGTTCTCTCTGGGTTAATTCAGCCTGTGACCCAGTGTGCTGCTCATCCTAATATTAACTCTGAGAATCTTTCCTTTTGATCATGTGGACTCTCTGTTTGTTATTGTGACTGTTGCACTTGGCTCCGCTGGCTGTCCCACAGCCTTGCTGGATCCATGTACACACCCAGCCACTCCTCTCCAGAGCCAAGGGGATCTGCAGGGCTCCTTCTGCTTCACTTTTAGGCTCCTGTCTGAGCTGAACTGAAGGTAGCCTGCCTGCAGACAAGCCAGATAATGTCCTCTGGGTCCAAACCTAGCTGGGGTGAGAAGCAAGACTTCCAGCACTTTTGAGTCTATAACATAAGGCTAAAAAACCTTCAGGTGCTCCTCAGTCCTCCTTGGCAGGATTTCTGCTTCTTCTCAACCCACCCTCAGAAATATCCATGTGAAGAAGTTGTATAAGCCACTGGCTGCTTCACGGTATACCAAAGCCTGCCCTCGATGTGCTGCTGTGCACGACAGGACCTTCAGGAAGACATAGGCACCTTATATTTCATGTTAAAAATCCTGGAAGGCAAAGTTGCACAGGAACAGGCTACAGTGTATGTTAGGTCACTTGGGATCATTAGGTTTTCTTTGCCAGCTCCTAAGACTCTGCCAAATTTCATTTCCTAGGTGTCAGATGTTGGCATTCTGTCCTGCAAAATGTACATTCTTCTCTTATCTTCTTTCCAATATTCCCCACAGTGTATTGGTGAGAAGGAAAAAAAATGTGTGAAGTAATGGTCACCCTTTAGGTTATCAGGCCTGGGAACAGAGGCCAGTTTATTTGCAGTGCAAGCATTTAACTTCCTAGTGCTTCAGAGAGGCTGAGAAAAGCACGTTCAAAACACACAGAAAGTATTAGTTTGCGACCCTCTAGGATGAATTCCTAGAAATAATGCCCATATTGTAGCTTCAAGGGTATCAGCAACTTAAATACTGTTTAATATTTGACCCAATATATTGAGGAAGGTTCTGTCAATAAGTTAATCCATTGGTTATGGAGCCAAGTCGTGTTGTATGGATTTGTTTCATGGCATCTAGACACAAATAACACATAAACAGAAGCAGTAGAAAGTTTTAGCTTAGTAACCTAGAAATTTTGAAAGAAATGTTTGTTGGATTGGACTTATTTCAGGAGCAAAGTTGGACAGAGATGTACAGTGTAACAGTACCATTTCTAATTTGGCCTGGGGAAAATACCAGTGACTATGCTGAGGATAATGTGTCCAATAAAAGTCATTCTTTCAGTAAGACGTGAAACTCATGGCAGTATGTATCAGCACATATCACTTTCAAAGCATTCGGGTCCCCATGAACCTTAGTGGAAGCTGGATTTGACCTTTAAAACACAGAAATATAGTTTCAAGAAGTATAATTCTTCTTATCCTGAAACTGTTTTCATTGTAAATTATGGGGCTAACAGCTGGCTTCCAATGAAGCCAACTATTAATTAGTTGTATGTTCACTACCCTGCCTTGTGTAAATCAATATGAGAAATAAGCAGTCTCCTACTATACAGCACAGACATTCTACACAGGGAAGTAATTTAGGGTGGATGTCAGCTTGCTCGGAAAGGCTTCTTTACTGCAAACAAGACAATGAAAAACCCTTACGCTAGGGAAAGCTTCTTCTGGTTCCTGTTGATGCCGATAGAAAAATCCTGTGACTAGCAGTGAAACACAACTAGTGCCAACATTCTTGCACAAATATTGGTATCAAGATAAATTATTGTCCAAACAAGCTGATTTTCCCAGCAATGACACTATAGATGATGTGCTACGTGACCAGATGATACCCTTGAATCAAGGGTGTACGTTTTCAAGGATTTTATATTCTGGGGGATTTAGTCCTCATTTGGAATCACTTCGCTATTCACATTATGCCGACAAAGTTAGTGGGATTATTTCAATTTTCACCCCATGTGCCTCGAGTTAAGGCATGACACACTTCATGCCTCACTTTGTGCTAGAAAACTTGGAGAATTGCCTCAGTTGTCTGGTAGGGCTTGTGAGTCAAAATCACTGGCCCTGCTGAGAGCTGTTCAAAGAAGTGCTGAGCATTCATTCCTGGGTGTGCTTCAGTTACTTCTCACCTGCGCTAGCAGGGAGACAACTATCCCTTAAGTGAGTAGCAAAAACTACATTTCAGCTTTTTTCCTGAATGAGGAAAAAACAGAAGTCACAATTCTAGTTGTGTTTGTTTGGCTCTTTTCTGGGAATATTGCCTGGAGTGAGAGTTTGGAAAACTAAGGATAATACGGGCCCGTTACTAAATGGTGGAGGGGAAACCCTGGTAAGAGAAGACACAGAGAAGGCAAAGTTACCAAACACTTTTCTTTGCATCAGCCTTCACTGACAAGGCCAGCCCTCAGCAATCTCTGACCCAGGCGACTGGGGTAAAAGGAATATTGGAGGGAAGACTTTCCCTTGGCCAGGAAGAATTTGGTTAAAGAACACCTAGATAAATTTGGCATCCTCATGGATGGGTCCTGTTGGGATGCATACACAAGTGCTGTGACAGCTGATGGACACCACAGTGAGGCTGCTCACAATCATCTCTGGTGATCAGGAGAGGTACCTGAGGAAGAAAGCAAATGTCTCTCCAGTCATCAAAAAGGGCTAGAAGCTGGACCCAGGGAACTACTGGCCTGTCAGTCTCACCTCAAACCCTAGGAAAGGGATGGAACAGCTCATTCTGGAGGCCATCTCTATCCACATGAAGGATAAGAAGGGGCTTGGGGTAGCCAGCCAGCATGGATTCATTAAAGGTAAGTCATGCTTGACCAGCCTGATTGCCTTCTGTGATGAAAGAGCTGCCTGGAGAGACAAGGGGACAGAAGTGGACATTGACTAATCCGGACTTCAGCAAGGCTTTTGACACCATCTCTTACAACATTCTCACAGGCAGACTAAGGAAGTGTAGGCTGGATGAATGGACAGTCAAGTGGATTGAGCTGAATGACAGATTCCAGAGGGTCATAATCAGTGGCGCAGGGTCTAGCTGGAGGCCTGTCCATCCTGGTGTCCCCAAAGGTTCAATACTGGGCCCAATATTGTTTAACCTGCTCATCACTGACTTGGATGAAGGGGCATATGCCTCCTCAGCAAGTTCACTGATGACACAAAGCTGGGGGGAGTGACTGATACCTCAGAGGGCTGTGCAGCCCTTCAAACTCGGCAGTTTGGAGAGATGGGCAGAGAGGAACTGTCTGAAATTCAACAAAGGCAAGTGCAGGTTCCTGCTGCTGGCACCAGCACATGCTGTGGGTCAACCTCTTGAGAAGCAGCCCTGTGGAGGAGGAATTGGGGGTCTTGGTGGACAACAGTCTTTCCATGAGCCAGCAGGGAGTCTTTGTGCCCAAGAAAGCCAATGGAGAACATAAGAAGCATTGCCAGCAGACTTAGGGAGGTGATCCTGCCCCTCTACTCAGCCCTGGCGAGGCACATCTGGAGTGCTGTGTCCAGTTCTGGGCTCCTCTGGACAGGAGAGACGTGGAGCTCCTAGAGTGGGTCCAGTGGAGAGCCACAAAGACGATTAAAGCTGTGCCTGTTCAGCCTGGAGAGGACACGACTGAGAGGGCACCTCATCAGTGTCTGTCAGTATCTGAAGGAGGGATGCCAGGAGGATGGACCAGGATCTTCTCAGTGATGCTGGGCAACAAGACAATAGGAATGGGCAGAACCTGATGCATATGAAGTTTCACCTGAACAGGAGGAAGAACTTCTTTACTGTGCAAGGACTGGGACTTAGCACTGGAACAGATTGTCCAGAGAAGGTGTGGACATGAATATCTCACTGGAGATATTTGAGAACCATCATCAAGGACCGTCTGGATGCAATCCTGTACCATGTGCTCTGGCATGACCCTGCTTGAGCAGGGAGGTAGGACCACTGTGGTCCATTCCAAATCTAACCATTCTGTGGCTCAGTGATTCTGAGTGGACCCTGGAGGTCAGACCCCTTTCCCATTCCTGTTCCACTCTAGGGCCCAGCAGTGGGGCTTGCAGCTCTGCCCTGTCCTCAGGGACATGTGGTGATCTCACAAACTGACTCCCTGTTTTCCCTAAATTGAACTCACAACCCCTATGTAAAATCTTGGAGAGCATATTGCTCAGGAGTCAACAGTTATTTCTGTCAGCTAGAACCTGCCCAATCCACTTTGTCAGTTCAAGGAGAAGGAAAATATGAGAAAACTATCAAGTTTTAAGTGAAGCATTGTGAAGTAGTGGAGCATAACTGCACAAACGTTGTTTTCAGCAGTAGATTGGATTATCTGTATATTGTACCATAAATGGGTTAGAAGTACAAGCAGGAGATGCCCTGATGTTTTTTCATATCATTCTTCTGCCATCTTCTTTTTTTTTTTTTTTCCCTGTAAATTGTGTGTCAGGAAATTTTTGACAAAAATTATTTCCATACTTAAATTGAGCAATGAATTGAAACTAGCAAAAGAAAAGGGGAAGAGAATATATTCTATAGCTGTGCCTTTTAAATTGCTTTATCTATTGATAGTTTTGTCCAGTGCAAAATGCAATTTCAACAATATAGAAAGCACAGCCTGAAAACTGAGCTCTAATTAAATCAGTAATGTTTCATTATTTCACGTGAACAATGCAAGTCTAAAGTGATCTTTCCACAGAAAAATTAAATCAAGTTCCATGTGAATGTCTGCCATTTCAAATATATTTAATATCCTCTGTTCCTAAGAGGTTTGGGTGGCACAGAGGAGGACTGTGAGCTGTGAGCAAACTTCCCCAGAAGCAGCATTCCCGTCTCCTCATTGCATCAGTGCCCACCATGGAGCTGAGGAGCTCTTCAGGTTTTCCAAATGCTGTACCAGGGTAATATCCCAGAGATACAGGAGTAATTTCCCTGTAAGAGATGTAACTGCAGCCCGTGCTAAGTTAACAAATAGGTCTCTTTGGATGTTTAGTTAAAGTGGAACATATTTAAAAGCTGCTGGCTTATTGTGAAATTCAGCTGCATGACCTCAGGGAGTGGGTACTGCCCCCCACTGTGCTTTAATGATGGTGCTGGCACCAGGCAGGGGCTGGGGGTAATCTGCAAATATATTCCCTGCTCTAAAGCCACAGGGTTAATCTTACAGCATTCAAACCTACTGCCAAGGGGCAGGGAGAGCCCTCCCTCAAACTCTGATGCAATTTCTGAACACAAACCGTCCCATTAGCTGCAACTTGCAGGTGTCACCCATAAATATCAGAGACTTTGCTGGTGGGTCAGAGAAGACCCTTCAGGAATACGGCCCAGCAATCCCAGAGGGAGGTGGAACTTTGTTGCCTGTTGCTTCAGGTAACTTGAATTTCAGGTGATTACTCTTGCAAGGCATCCTACCAGGATGCCAGTGAGGGACACTTATGCCTGCCGAGGCTACAGAGTGGCTCTTCTCCAATACTTGTCACCTGAAAATTGCAACTGCCTGTGCCTGTTGCACTTAATCCTTTTTTGCCAGTGACGTGGTTATTCCCATTGTAGGTGAGGAAACAGAGTTGTGGCAGTGCAGCCAATTGGCAGAGCTAGAAGCCCCCCAGCTGCCCCGCTTCCCACTCCTCTGCCAACGCAGCACTTCCACACCGACGCCAGACAAGGGGGAAACCACGGGGAGACCCAGAGATGTGCATTAACAAACTTCAGCAGCCGAGTCCCAAAGTCACCCAAGCACACTTGCCTTGCTAATCCACAATTTGTGATTCAGAAGAAAAAGATGATGATGACGGCAAAGAAGGGGGAGTTCACAATTCACAAACCAATTTGTGTTGTTTCTGCAACACTGCAAAAGTGCGACTCATGAATATGCTAATGAAATTGCAATGAGAGTTTTGGCACCGTTTCATCACCTCAGCTAGATTAGGGAGCAATCACACTGTGGGTTTACATGTCTTTGGGAACTGCTGGGGAGGGGGCAAATAGATCTGCAATATTTATAATTCAACAAAAATTGCACTGCCTCTACCATAAAATAACATTAATGACTGTGAATTGCTTAGAAATGGCTTTTGAGTAAGCTGAGGGCTTGTTAGTAAGACCACTTCCCAGGCTGTTACACTGGAAAAAAGTCTCCTCTCCCAGAGGAGACTTTCTGCTTTACTATAGTCACTCTCAGAAGGAGCAAGAGGAATCCCAGAAGGAAGCACTGATATAGAAATAAGCCCACAGATCAGATTGCTCGCTCCTGTGAATAATCCCGCTGTGACAAAATCTTTCCTTGTGCCATTTAAAGTGAAATGGGAAATGCAAATGATGCATTTCCTGCTGCAGTCTTCTGTAGTTTTGTGCCAGTCTCTACCAGGCCCTCTTCTTGCTTTTTTATAGGCAGTCATAAACTCTCAATGGTGCTGATCCTATAATTAGATTAACTCTTTTATTTCTGAGGCATGCATGAGCCAGGTAAGAAGGACTTTGACTTTGGGCCGCCTTTGTAAATCTTAGTGCCTGCAGCTGTCACCGTGATTAGAGAATGCGCAGAATGGGACAGTGCTGATTTATACCAAATGCCAATGTTTTTCCCAAGAGGCTTCTGCAGTGACATTTCCAGCAGTGGCAGCTAGTTCAAACGAAACTTCAGAAATGGGCAGGCGCTGAACCCATGGCCACTGATGGAAATTTGCATGGAGTTTTTAAGGATCCCTGTGCGCTGATTTGTTCAGGGTTTAACACGTGCAGCCTAGGGCTATAAAAACAAATGCCACTGTTGTCATATGGGAAAGGGGAAAGAAATTCCTCAAACCTGATAGAGAAGAAGGTATCAGTGCATGAAAAGGTGTGTAAGGCACCATAAGAGTGCCTTACACTCTTTCGGAGAGAGTCATTTACCTGTTTGATACCTGATAGGGATCTGGGACATCTAGTACTATCACCCTTCCTGGTTTATTTACTAACCATCATAGTTATTCTTTTCATTACCTCCACAGTGTAATGGTTATTTTATGAAGGCTCATTAAATTTAATGAGACACCACCAGATTTTATTGCCTTCTAATAAAATGGGTAGGGGGAGCTGTTTTCTTTCTGATTCATGCAGCTCCAGAGTACCTTAAAATAGTCAGGTATTCAGCTGGGTTATGAGCAGGGGCCCTGACATTCTTTCTGCTGGTCTCCTTGGGGAACATCAGCGATTAACAGCTATTCAAATAAAGATGCGTACCAGGATATGCCTAGATAGGTAAAGGTTTATTTTACATACACACCTATTTATATATATATATATATATATATATTTATTAGACCTGGGCACTTTTTTTTTTCCAATGGAAAATATTTCTACCAAAATAAAAAGGTATTGTTGGAGTATCTGGTCTGGAGCTAGTCAGCCCCCAGAAAAAAAGAAATTGCCAAGGTCCTCAGCAAGTGACCTTACAATGCAAGGATAGTTTCTCCTGGCAGAGAATCAGATTCATGACCGCTTGGCTTATTCATTTATTTATTGCACAGTTGTCCATTGCAAGTATTTGTTTGTTTGTTTGTTTGTTTTTTAAATGCGGGAGGTAGATCTTGGAAAACTTTGTGGAAAAAAAGTGACTAAACCCAAGTNCCTTTCCCATTCCTGTTCCACTCTAGGGCCCAGCAGTGGGGCTTGCAGCTCTGCCCTGTCCTCAGGGACATGTGGTGATCTCACAAACTGACTCCCTGTTTTCCCTAAATTGAACTCACAACCCCTATGTAAAATCTTGGAGAGCATATTGCTCAGGAGTCAACAGTTATTTCTGTCAGCTAGAACCTGCCCAATCCACTTTGTCAGTTCAAGGAGAAGGAAAATATGAGAAAACTATCAAGTTTTAAGTGAAGCATTGTGAAGTAGTGGAGCATAACTGCACAAACGTTGTTTTCAGCAGTAGATTGGATTATCTGTATATTGTACCATAAATGGGTTAGAAGTACAAGCAGGAGATGCCCTGATGTTTTTTCATATCATTCTTCTGCCATCTTCTTTTTTTTTTTTTTCCTGTAAATTGTGTGTCAGGAAATCTTTGACAAACATTATTTCCATACTTAAATTGAGCAATGAATTGAAACTAGCAAAAGAAAAGGGGAAGAGAATATATTCTATAGCTGTGCCTTTTAAATTGCTTTATCTATTGATAGTTTTGTCCAGTGCAAAATGCAATTTCAACAATATAGAAAGCACAGCCTGAAAACTGAGCTCTAATTAAATCAGTAATGTTTCATTATTTCACGTGAACAATGCAAGTCTAAAGTGATCTTTCCACAGAAAAATTAAATCAAGTTCCATGTGAATGTCTGCCATTTCAAATATATTTAATATCCTCTGTTCCTAAGAGGTTTGGGTGGCACAGAGGAGGACTGTGAGCTGTGAGCAAACTTCCCCAGAAGCAGCATTCCCGTCTCCTCATTGCATCAGTGCCCACCATGGAGCTGAGGAGCTCTTCAGGTTTTCCAAATGCTGTACCAGAGTAATATCCCACAGATACAGGAGTAATTTCCCTGTAAGAGATGTAACTGCAGCCCAAGCTAAGTTAACAAATAGGTCTCTTTGGATGTTTAGTTAAAGTGGAACATATTTAAAAGCTGCTGGCTTATTGTGAAATTCAGCTGCATGACCTCAGGGAGTGGGTACTGCCCCCCACTGTGCTTTAATGATGGTGCTGGCACCAGGCAGGGGCTGGGGGTAATCTGCAAATATATTCCCTGCTCTAAAGCCACAGGGTTAATCTTACAGCATTCAAACCTACTGCCAAGGGGCAGGGAGAGCCCTCCCTCAAACTCTGATGCAATTTCTGAACACAAACCGTCCCATTAGCTGCAACTTGCAGGTGTCACCCATAAATATCAGAGACTTTGCTGGTGGGTCAGAGAAGACCCTTCAGGAATACGGCCCAGCAATCCCAGAGGGAGGTGGAACTTTGTTGCCTGTTGCTTCAGGTAACTTGAATTTCAGGTGATTACTCTTGCAAGGCATCCTACCAGGATGCCAGTGAGGGACACTTATGCCTGCCGAGGCTACAGAGTGGCTCTTCTCCAATACTTGTCACCTGAAAATTGCAACTGCCTGTGCCTGTTGCACTTAATCCTTTTTTGCCAGTGACGTGGTTATTCCCATTGTAGGTGAGGAAACAGAGTTGTGGCAGTGCAGCCAATTGGCAGAGCTAGAAGCCCCCCAGCTGCCCCGCTTCCCACTCCTCTGCCAACGCAGCACTTCCACACCGACGCCAGACAAGGGGGAAACCACGGGGAGACCCAGAGATGTGCATTAACAAACTTCAGCAGCCGAGTCCCAAAGTCACCCAAGCACACTTGCCTTGCTAATCCACAATTTGTGATTCAGAAGAAAAAGATGATGATGACGGCAAAGAAGGGGGAGTTCACAATTCACAAACCAATTTGTGTTGTTTCTGCAACACTGCAAAAGTGCGACTCATGAATATGCTAATGAAATTGCAATGAGAGTTTTGGCACCGTTTCATCACCTCAGCTAGATTAGGGAGCAATCACACTGTGGGTTTACATGTCTTTGGGAACTGCTGGGGAGGGGGCAAATAGATCTGCAATATTTATAATTCAACAAAAATTGCACTGCCTCTACCATAAAATAACATTAATGACTGTGAATTGCTTAGAAATGGCTTTTGAGTAAGCTGAGGGCTTGTTAGTAAGACCACTTCCCAGGCTGTTACACTGGAAAAAAGTCTCCTCTCCCAGAGGAGACTTTCTGCTTTACTATAGTCACTCTCAGAAGGAGCAAGAGGAATCCCAGAAGGAAGCACTGATATAGAAATAAGCCCACAGATCAGATTGCTCGCTCCTGTGAATAATCCCGCTGTGACAAAATCTTTCCTTGTGCCATTTAAAGTGAAATGGGAAATGCAAATGATGCATTTCCTGCTGCAGTCTTCTGTAGTTTTGTGCCAGTCTCTACCAGGCCCTCTTCTTGCTTTTTTATAGGCAGTCATAAACTCTCAATGGTGCTGATCCTATAATTAGATTAACTCTTTTATTTCTGAGGCATGCATGAGCCAGGTAAGAAGGACTTTGACTTTGGGCCGCCTTTGTAAATCTTAGTGCCTGCAGCTGTCACCGTGATTAGAGAATGCGCAGAATGGGACAGTGCTGATTTATACCAAATGCCAATGTTTTTCCCAAGAGGCTTCTGCAGTGACATTTCCAGCAGTGGCAGCTAGTTCAAACGAAACTTCAGAAATGGGCAGGCGCTGAACCCATGGCCACTGATGGAAATTTGCATGGAGTTTTTAAGGATCCCTGTGCGCTGATTTGTTCAGGGTTTAACACGTGCAGCCTAGGGCTATAAAAACAAATGCCACTGTTGTCATATGGGAAAGGGGAAAGAAATTCCTCAAACCTGATAGAGAAGAAGGTATCAGTGCATGAAAAGGTGTGTAAGGCACCATAAGAGTGCCTTACACTCTTTCGGAGAGAGTCATTTACCTGTTTGATTCCTGATAGGGATCTGGGACATCTAGTACTATCACCCTTCCTGGTTTATTTACTAACCATCATAGTTATTCTTTTCATTACCTCCACAGTGTAATGGTTATTTTATGAAGGCTCATTAAATTTAATGAGACACCACCAGATTTTATTGCCTTCTAATAAAATGGGTAGGGGGAGCTGTTTTCTTTCTGATTCATGCAGCTCCAGAGTACCTTAAAATAGTCAGGTATTCAGCTGGGTTATGAGCAGGGGCCCTGACATTCTTTCTGCTGGTCTCCTTGGGGAACATCAGCGATTAACAGCTATTCAAATAAAGATGCGTACCAGGATATGCCTAGATAGGTAAAGGTTTATTTTACANTTTTGTTTGTTTGTTTTTTAAATGCGAGAGGTAGATCTTGGAAAACTTTGTGGAAAAAAAATGCCTAAACCCAAGGAAGAAACCAAGCAACAGTCTTCTATAAATATCTCCTCATTACGTGAGCAAGAAGATGGAGCATAGAGCTCCTCTTCCAGTGGGATATTTACTGGGAGCATCATGTCACTTAAATAAGAAAAAAAATAAACCCCCAAAAAACTGAAGTGAGCTTCTTGATAAGCTTCTTGATAAGCTAAGATGACTGGGAAGGGAAAGTCCAATGAGGGTGCAATGCATGGCTTGTGTCTGAATCACCTGCACTACAGGGAAAACAGAAGGTGGGGCAAGTCCTCGTTTGGGTTAGTCCTGATGGAATTATTGGGGAATAATTTGGCTGGCCCAGTCGGCAGCTAACTCTGGTCTGCAAAGGATCTCAGGGTGAGATGAGAGTCTCATGGTGGTTGTAGGGGGAGGGAGAGCACAAGGAAAAAGTGATGTGGTATGCAGGGATAGCAGGACACCAGCAGCATGCGCCAATAATTCTGTTTTAATAAAGCAATACATTTAAAAATACAGGGCAAGCCCCAAAAACGCTACAAGAGCAAGTCTCTCTCCTACTGATGTTTTATGCTGTAGTTGGAAGCTGTGAGTGTCTGAAATCACTCTATCAGGACAGAAAAAAAATATACATAAAATACGTTGGAATTTGGTGATTGTGTTGGAGCTTAAGTAGCTGAACAACCAGATTTAGGAATTGAAGGCTCTCTGAAAAATGTGTAGTGATGCAGCTTTGCTGCCTCCCAAGTGAGCAGCCTGAGGAAATTAAACTCTTCCATATAAAACTGGTTGAATTATTCATTATAAATAAATTATCCAATAAATGTAGCCCTTTCAGTGATCATAAATAAGTAACAACCCGATCCTGGTTTCAGTAGATGTTTTTGGTACCCAGAGGTATGTGAAGAAGGGGCTGTTCGCAGGCTGTTAGTTCTTAAGGTACCTCACTAGGTTTTGTTGTGCCATTCACACTCTTTTCTTTTAAGATGAAAGAAACATTAGTGACCAGGTGCTGTGAACTGATAATTCAGTTTTTTCCTTGTTTTGTCTGGCACATAAGCTCCCCAGCTCTCTCTTCTTTCCCTCTGGTGACTTGCCTGGTGCTCCAACACCTTCCTGTGTCTCAGTATCCCTCAGCCCTCAGATAGCTTTTCTGCTGACAGAAAAGTCACAGTCACAGCCTTTCCTGCTGACTCCAGTCACATTTCCAGGGCGAGTCAGAGTGGGGGCTTTAGAGCATGTCCTGGTGCTCTTGGGCAGTTGTTCTGGTGAAATGGTCATATTGGGAACATAAGTCACACCATTATCCCTGAGTGTTGGTGATTCATCCAATACCTGTAGTTTAATCGTCAATACAAACCCTTATTTCTAGCCTGATGGTCTGGCTTGATTTTATATGTTGAACTGATTAGGAATTTTCACTACAGTGCAGGATTTTGTTGGAAAAAGGATCTGCCAAGCCACATTTTCCCCCTAGGAACCAAAATTTGGGTTCTCCTACAGAAAGTGTCTATGAAGGAGAATGGAATTATGCATCCAGTTTGGCAAGACATGAGGGGTGAGAGTCTTGATCAGCTAGAGGCCCAGCAGTGAGGGGGGTTCCCTGAAAAAAAGGATGTCTGGCCTCTCTGCTCAGTTCTGATGTAGTTTGTGACTCAAAGATGAACAGCTCCATCCAAAGAGAAGTCCACACCAAAGTATCCTGCAGCGCAGCAGCCAGGGGATTGCACGGGAGAAAGGAGACACAGGTAGAGGTCTTTGCTTTCCCTCAGAAGGGATAGTGGGATACAAACTAATGTCTCTCATTTCCATGGTCTCTTCTATCTGGATTTTTTTTTAATGAACTTTTGGGGAAAAAAAATCTGGATTTGTCAAGTGCAGAGTGCAAAGTACTATGAAAGCTCACAAACACTTGCCAAATCAGGAACTGCCTTCCCGTTCAGTTCAATACTCCAAAGCAAAGTATTGTGGAGTTTTCTAAACGAGGCTTGTTGGCTCTGAGAGCTAACGATTATCAGATATCAGTCCCGGGAAAGTGCCTCACCCTCCATGAGTCCTGCTGGCTTCAATGACCTCACTTCTAGCATGCACATTTGGACATTGAGGCTGGTGTTCCCCAGAGCAGGACAGAGCAACCCTGCGCTCTCTGTAAGGGGACAGAGGAAAGAGTAGCAGGAAACCCAGATGCCCAATCTTGCAAACAAAAAAGGAATTCAAACGAACCAAGAGCTGTATTTATGCCTAGCCAGTGTAAAGCCAGATGAGCTCCTGTAGCTTGATTTGTGGAACTGACAGCAAGATTTCTTCTCTGATACGTACCCTATATCCTTATCATAAAGGGAGCAGTTAAGAGGTGTGTAAAAAAACCTGTCTGTCCTCATTAAAGTTGAGTATAGTCTATTTTTGCTTTAATGCAGTGATCTAATTAACCTTTAGCCAGAATTAAAATGACCTTGAATTGGCCTTGTGACCTCCAATGCTTAATGTTGTTAACTTTAAACAAGCTTTTTGGGGTGGTCAGAAGCAGCATCTGTTAAAATGGCCAAAAGGTCGAATTCATTTACTTAAATACAGGTCCTGCATGCATTGCTGGTGGGTGTGCTGCCTGTGTTTATAAAAGGGATAGATGTACCTTTGAGGGGGGGAAAACGGGCAGTTTATCTATGAACAACCATGTGAAGAGGGTGAAAAACGGCTCTGAAGACACTTTTTCACCATCTCGTTTTATTTTCTCGAGCAGTAAGCCTCTTCGGGTTTCAGTTTTAAGTTCTGCTATGTGCAGATGGTTACGGTGTGGAAAATGCTGCTGCTCGGCGGGCTGTGCAGCTGAGGTTACTGTTCGCAGAGGAAGGTGTGAGGCCGGTGGCCGCTTATCCCGGGCAGGAGGTGCCAGGTGTAGCAGCAGTGTCACATTTTGGGCTGAGGTTTATGTTCCACCGGAGTCTGAGAAATACATGTTCATGTTTAAAAAGAAGGAGATGCCCAGAGTCTAAGAAGAACTAGATGCCCGGCAGACTTCCCGGACCACAAGGTCACGGGTGGAAATTACTTCACAAAACGCAAACCAAACCACACTGTCAGGGCGAGGAATTTCAAAGGCAGCGCGTAAGGATTTAGATGAGAACAATCTGTTCAGGCGCCTCCTCTGATGGATATTAAGGCGCCGGGACGTTCCGTACAGAAGTCGTTTTGGCTCTTGGCGTGTGGCGAATGCCGCGGCCGGGCGGGGGTCCCGGCTGGGGTGGGGGCCGCGCCGCGCCCCTGGCGCCCCCCGTGGATCATCTCTCCGGTGCCCGCCACAGCGCCAGTGCTGTCGGTAACGCTGTCGGTGTTTGCTGCGGCCGCCCCAGCTCCCGGAGCGCTTGCCGAGGCTGCTCCTTGTCCTTCCCCTGCGCGGCGCCGGCCCCCGCACGCCGGCTGTTTGCAGTGCATTACCATAGTACATTAACATTTGTAATGCGGCGATTACTTTACATAATCGATACCATCAAGTTCCTTTTCTTGGGGACCCTCGTGTTTATTTACACTTATTCCACACACGTCAGTTCCCATCAGGAGCAAAACCGATTTTCTTGTCCTACATCTGCTCTCGGGATAACCTCGCCTCACCGTAAATCCATCGGCGCTCCCGCCGCCGTGAGCCCGGTGTGATGTGGGGGCGTAGGGAGCGCCCCGGCTCCTCCGGCCCGAAGCCGGCCCGGGGCGCAGCCGGACGGGAGGGAGCGGGGCGGCTGCGATAATAATTGTTGTTATTATTGTTTATTATTATTTCTGTTGCGGCAGTTTCTGTTTACGGCGTGATGCATTTGAGCCCGAACACATTAGGCGCGTTATTCATTGGGTACATTTGTCAGAACATGCATGTGTATAAAGAACTAATGATCCATATTAAATTAATGACGCTATAAAAAAGAAAAATACCCCATACATGCAGTTTATGACGGCAACTCCCGACTTTGATAAACCATAGAAAAGACTTAATCAGATGAAGCATTGGACTGTTCCGTCTCCAAAATTACATTTCTCGAAATGTGCTTGTACACAATGTTGGTTTTATTAAAACAAATTAATTCAGTCATTAAGGAATCATACGGCAAGTGTCTCATAAGTCAGGACCTCCAGTGTAACAAATTGATTAAATGACTGTGTAATAGTCTCTTTAAACAAATCTAGTGTAACAAGTTAATAGATCTGCTCAATTACCATGCTGGGGTGATGAGGATGTGGGCAACTCTCTCATTAAATCCGGGACAGACTTGGGGGTGCGGAGGGGGGCGACGCGGAGGTGCGTGTCGGTGGGGCAGGGCTGCACCCGGGCCAGGAAGGGACCGGGGAAGGTGCTGGAGCTGGGGCCAGGCGGGGATGGCTGCGGGCTCTGGGCAGGGCCGCCCCACGATCGCGCCGGGGGGCTCCTCCTGACACCCCAGAGCCGGGGGCGCGGGCGGAAAATCTATTACCCCACTGCCATTTTGTTAAGTGTTTGCTCCCCGGTGTGACCCTGCCACTTTATCTGTTGATTTTTATTTTCTGAGTGCATGTTGCCCATATGTTACTCTAATAGTTGCTATAATTCTTGAGCAATAGGGCTCGTATTTTGCTGAGCTGAATTAAAAAGAATGCACTTTAATAAAAAACCCGAGCAATACACTAATGGCTTGACATTGATGGATTTGCATAAAGATGAATTATATGGGCTCGCTTGACACGACTTTTAAAAAATGATCGAGGACGTTATTACAGGGATGCACTTGGGTGCGCGGAAGGGGGTTATTACCGCGGGGCCGGTGCCAGGCGCTCCCCGCAGCCCGCCGGCCCCGGAGGGCAGCTCGGGCACCGATCAGCCCCGCCGAGCGCCCCCCGCAAGCCCCGGGCCTCCGGACAAGGCTTGAACCCGCGGGGGATGCGGAGAGGCGCGGTGCTGCCCGCTCGCGCCCTCGTATCAATAATTGTGCTCTTATCAAACACCTTCGCCGGGGCGCGGAGCCGCTGCCGGGCCCTCGGCGGGCGCGGTGTGGGGTGCGGGGTGCCCGCCGCTCCCCGCGGCCGCCGCCTCCTGCTCCCCGGCAGATGTTTGCGTCCCTCACGGAGACTTGTAACCGCTGTTGGAGACAGCTGGCAAGCGCCGCCAGAAACGTGTATCTGGGAAATACCTCTCGGTGCAGAAGGTAAAGGCGGAGCTGCAATTAGGAGGGAGCAGTTCATCTTGCTTTTTAATTTGCGGCTAGCAACGCCGGCTCTGAGCGGTGGATCCCGCAGCAGGCGCCTCTCCCAGCGGTGCCTCCCCCGGCGGCCGCGATGCGGGAAGGGACTCAGAGTGTCCGGGCTGGGGCTGAAAGCCTATCACCCTCATTTAACCCCCGGCTCCTCTGGCCTGCGGGACGATTCGTGTCCCTAAAGCAAAGTCTCGGCTTGGCTGGCAGGGAGTATAAGCAAAGTCTCGCACCAGACGACACCGCGGCAGCAAACGGAGGGAGAGCGGAGGGAAGACGCCGTGCGTGTAATATGGGAAGCGTTAAAAATTAATAGCACTGAGAAGTGATGAGCGATAAGGGGATTTCAGGAGCTCATCACAGGAGACCACGCGTGAGGGAAAGGGCGGGAGAAGCCATCGCTCGCTGAAATGGTGGGGCTGTCCCCGCGAGGCAGTCGGTCTGGACATCCCTCTGACGGGGTGTAGGCATTGCCTCGCCCGCTGCCTGCGCCGGGGGCTCTGAGCGGGAGTTGCTGTCGGAATGAGAGATCCCGAAGGCCTCGGGGCTGTGACAGCGCTGGTGCAGGGCCTTGTCAGGGATCGGGTGACAGCGGCCTACGGACTGGGCTACCCCCCGGCTCACACGCCGCGAGTAGAGCGACCCCTTCATTATCCCGCGGGCGGAGAGCTCTTCCTTTTCCCCCTCCCTGCGGCCGCTCCCGCCGGCCGTGGGCTTCCCCTTGAAACCTGCGTTCCCCCTGTGGCACGGCCCTGCGGATCCTGCCCGCGTCCATATGTCCGCATCCATATGCATGTGTCCCGCAGGCAGCAGCTGCCAGCCGGGAGCAGGGTACCGGGACGGGGTGGTCCCCGGCCCCTCTTTTTCTTCCTGTACCTCCCCTGCCTCCCTCCCTCCATCCGTCCCCGCAGTCCCGCGGTGCCCACGGCTGTGGCAGGACGCGGAGCGGCTCCTGAGCCTGGGACGCTTCTACGGGGAAGAAAAAGTTTTTTCTCCGCCCACGGTGATGCTTGCTGTGGCTGGAGACGGACCGCAGCGGGTTCCCTTTGCGAAGTACCTCGACGAAGCAGAGGGGTTGGAAAAGTAGGGAGGATGCTTTGGGCACCCTGGGATTGCACAGCCGGGAACTTCTCCCGCTGTGTCTTCTGCACCCCAGAGAAGGCAAATGGTAGGGACGGAGATAACCATTTCCTGAGGTAAACTCAGGAACATCTGCCTCTATTTCCCCTGGGCCGAGAAATCCCAGAAAAAAAAGCTGCCTTTATTTCCCCTGAGCCTGGAAATCCCGCACACAGAAGAGAGTTGGTTTTAAAACCGAGGGCTCTGTGACAGAAGGAAGGGAAAGCCAAAAGCTGCGTGCGAAGGGAGCTGTCGGGACCGTCCTGCGGCGATCTCTCAGCGCTTAGGCAGGGACCGGCCCGCCCCGCTCCGCGGCCGCGCAGCCGGCGCTCGCCGCTCCCCACGCTCCCTTGCTTCCCACGGGGGTTTCGGCCCGGGCCCGAGCTCTGGGCGGCTGCCGGGGAGAGGCTCCGCCGGCCCCATTCCCTGTGGACATGGCTGTGCAGCACTTTTTTAATGCCGCTATCCCGGAGTTTATACAGTTGCGCCGCAAATTCCTGCCTGCGCGAAGGACTGAGCCGAAACTGCGGCTGATCTCGGCCAGACAGGCCCCCGCGCACGGGGGGAACCTCACGCCCCGTGAAGCCCGCTGACATTTGTCTTTTAATTGTTCCCCGTGCTGTCCGTGGCAGCGATCCCGAGGTTAGCTATTGAATCTCTTCCTAAAAAGTCCTTTCCTGGAGGAGAGGGAGCCCAGCCGGCTTTGGCTTCCAAAACATGTCCCGAAAAGGGGGGGCCGTGAGCTCGTGTGAATCCCCTGCTCTTTCTTCCAGCGCTCCAGACAAAACCAACCTAACCAAGCGGGCAGCCTTGGGCTCTTTTCCCTGCGATTCCACTTTGACGGTGCCAACTGCAACTGGTGGCCAGCTGGGTCTCTGTGCAGAAGTCAATTAACTGGAAAGCCTCAGTCGGTGCTGCGGTGAACTGGAAAAGGGGCCGGGGACCGCCCGAGCACTCGCGGCAGCCCGGGGGCACTCGGCNCCCGGCCAGGGAGAGCCGGGGCATCCGCGCCGAGGCAGCCGCAGAGCGCCGGGCTCGTTCCCTCCTCCCTGGGCCGGCATTGTGTAAACCGAAAGAGGAATAAAACCCCGCTCTTTTTTTTTTTTTTAATTATTCCCAAATAGAATTTTTTTTCCTCCAGAATAGCTGGCCCCTTTTCTCCCTCGTGTCATCATGTCAGCGGTTCTGTTTGCTCTGCTGGTCCTC
>WBMY01018120.1:0-43846 GCA_013397315.1 Donacobius atricapilla | reverse complement strand
AACAAAAACCAAAAAACCCCAAAAAGCTGTAGTTATTTGTTTGCTCGTTCGAGGCATAGGAAGTACGAGTACTGGAGCAGCTGTGCCTCCAAATTTCACTTCGACCGGAATGGTCCTAACGTATCTGTAAGGGAAAAAAAAAAGAAAAACAAACCCCCCCCCCCCCCAAAAAAAAAAAAAAAAAAAAAAAAAAAAAAAAAAAAAACAACAAAAAAAACACAAAAAAAAAANAACCCCACAAACAAATCCAACCAAACCATGCGGACGCCTAAAAGTAAAAGGTCGAACGTGCTTTGGCATTGCAGGGTCAGATGTTCTTCAAGCTGACGAGACAGAGCCCGCACTGCAGCACCGTGCCGCCCGCGGGCTCCAGGGGTGCTGCCCTCGAGGGAAAGGCTGGCTCTGCCCCACAGAGCTCTTCCAGCCCCTCAGCAGCGCGGCCAGCGAGCCCTAACTTGCCCAGCTTTTTTCCCTAAAAAGTCATCGTGGCTGTGAGGGGAGCCTGTCTGAACTAAATCAAGCAGTCGCTTTATTTAGCAAATAAAATATTTTGCCACTACCATATGCTCCTCACTGCTAGCAAGCAGCCGGTTACTTTCCTAAAGTGGTGGATAGGTATACAGACACCTTTTTGTTGTAGCAGCGCTGTAAAGCCACTGAATCATTTGTTGCCTGCCCTACGTCGTGGGAAGGAACTGAGCCAGGAAAGCATAATGTTCTTCTGGGTGCTAATTCGAACTCTTAATCAAGATCTGATTACCGAAAAGGAAGACAGAGCATAAAAGCGCTATAAAGATTTAAATTTTTTTCTATCTTGGCCATAACTCACCCCACAAATGTGTCCATTATGGCATTCACTCTAGCAGGAAAATTGTGATGTTGTTGCAAGATTCCCTACAGCAGAGCTGCTGCCAATGATGATGAATAATCTCGGTCCATATGCTAGCTCTATACATCTCTACAGCACCAGCTTGCTCTCATCCTCTTTCTGCTTCCTCAAAAACATGGGATATTTGAAGAACAGTAAAAGCTAATTTAAAATAGTTAATAGGTTAATCAGACTTGGTCTTATATTTATCTAATGCAGAGCACTGATTCTTTAGTGATGTAGCCTAAGGCATTACCACGAGCCAAGAAAATGAATCAGACATTTAATGGAGATGTGGAAACGGAAATTTCTTGTAAGACTACAAAATCGCACGCCAATAATACACTAAAATATAATAAATTTATCATTAAAATTCCACTCATGAAATGCCATCCTGTATCCTCTTGCTAGGCGATAAACTGAGACAAAGCTGGCCAGAAAAATTTTCGTGAGGCGGGCCTTTGGGTACATCTCACCTTGCCTTTTAGCATTCTTGTCCCAGAGTGTCTGCCCGCAGACCTCTGGTGACAGCTAAAGTCAGAAGCGTCACTTCGCGGGCGACCCCCCTGCGGACTGCCTGGGGTGCTCTTCAGAGTGCCGAGGACCGTGACACGCTGCCAGCTCTCTCTGGGGGTGGGCTGGAGGCGTCGCGCTAGGACGGGCACCGCTCTGCGTTACTTACTTGTTCTGACCGCGCAGGAATGGTTCGTGCGGGGAGCAGCTTTCCCTTGCCAGCCGCTGGCGGATGCTGCGAGCTCTGCCCTCCCCGGGGCTTCCAGTCACTTCTGTGCACACGCTCCCTCACTTGGCCGCACTAACGCTGTGGTCCACGCGTTCTGTCCCAATTTCTCTTTGCATTTACACTGAAGCGTATCCAGAATAACTGGGAGCGGAGGCTGAGACTGAGTGGGAACAGGACACGGTCATTGCCTTTTTAAAAGAGCTGCGAAGAGGAGGGTTGGTGTCTGCAGGGTGCCGTCTGCACTCACCTCTGTTACCACTTCAATATTTCTTAATATGCTTTGCTTAAGTGAAATATTCAAGCATTTTCCGTATCCTCAGGAAGGCAAAATATTTTTCTCGTTTCTGGAACATTGAGAATATTTACTGCTGAAGCGGAGAAGTTACTTTTACTTTTGATTTGTGATCGTTGGTTCAGCCTGACCCCTGCTGGGGGAAAGCCAGGAGGAGCGTTACAGCGTCTGTCCAGAATCCACAGGTTCACTGAAGCCCATTCCTGGCACAGTCCTACTCCGAGCCCCATCCCCACCCCAGGCCCGTGCCCTGCCCGGGCTCTGCCCACGCTGCCCGCTCCCCTCTGGGCAGTACAAACCTTACCTGAAGTTTGTCCGGCTTGCAGCTCCAGAACCTGTCACCACCTCCACTGTCACACTGCGCTGTGGAAACATCACATAAGGATTTAATATGGCCACAGGGTCTGCTGGAGCTGCACCCACCCCTCTGCTGGCATCCTAGCTCCAAAGCCCTGCTAGCAACAGCCCTGTGGCATCACTGATTACCAGCCCTCCGTCTATCCTAATCAGTGCACAAGAGAATTCTCAACATTCCCATGTTTGTGTATTCCTGTGTGGTGCTAGCGAACACTGCAGCCAGCACAGATGTGCCCGTGATGTGACCTGGCACTCAGACAAGGCATTTCTCTCTAACTTGCTGAAGACTGAAGTCCTTGTGGTAGGGATGGCCCTTCTCTCCGTCTGGGAGCAGCAGCAACGGGGCTGCTGCTGCATCCGCACACCTCAGTCTGTGGTGTGATGGCTGGTGAGAGGCCTGCTCCGTTTCCAGGTGGGAACTCCGTGAGGACTGGATGCATGTAACTGATCAGCCCCAGGCAAGAAAAATATTTTGGAAACCCGCTGTTGACAGTGATGCTAAAGTGTACAGTGCCGTAGGCCAGGTGTGCAACAGCAGGGGCAAGAAACACTCGTGCTCCATCTCCCTCATTTATCTTTGCCTAAGGGCTGTGCAGGTGCCACTCTTCCAAAGTTACTTTCCTTTTCCCTTCCATTAAGCATTGCCACACAGAAACTTCCCACTCTGCAGTGTGCGTGCATATGAGGTGTGGATAAAGATACAGTTTAGATCCAACAGAAGTTCACCTGTCATCCCCCAGCCCTGGCTGACCAGCTCAGCCTCCCAAGTACCTTCACGGCAGTGAGTGCCTCCACAACTGCTGGATGTGGATCCAGGCACTGCCCTGGCATCCATGTGAGGGATTTCTTGATGTGGATAATCATATATCCCCTATGGCCAGAACTAATGTCTGGCTTTACTTCGGTCCCACATTAGCAACAAAAATGTATGGAAATCTAATTGGCAGAGCTGGAGCTTTTATACAGTTCACTCTGTGAGACAAATATATGTACACCAGGCCATCGCTGCTATTGATCTTTAAGCAGCCCCATGGAAATCAGCTGTGAGAGCTTTGCTTAGAAATTGTTGGCATGGGATGGTCCAGTGTCAGGGAACTGAAAATCATTAAACTTATTATCTAAATGGGGGTGGGAGGGGGAAAGCAGAGGCGGTGGCTATCATTATGTGCATAATTTTATGATTTTTAGAAAACCATATTTCAGCATTTACCATCACATCAAAGGCTGACAGGGCCGCATTGATTAGCAGATTCAGCCCAAAGGACGGAGAAAACCACTGACAGCGGAACACTTCGTACCGCGACTTTGTTTAAGAAAAGATCTTGCTTCCTCCGTTTCAGTTTCCGTGCAAGCGAAACGAGCCGAGGGACATCGGCGGTGTCGGGAGCACGGGCAGCTCGGGGGGCAGGGTTGGGAGCGCGGCCCGGGGAGCCCCCGCCGATCCCGGCGCTGGTTCCCGGCGCTGCCGTGCTCGCTCCGGCAGCTCCACCTAGCGAGGAGCGCTCCCGGCCGCGGGAAACCACGGGAAGGTACAAATCTGTTTGTCCAGTCGGGAAGGACAGTGTGCATCTGTCTGCCCCATGCCAGTGGAGGCAGTTGTGCAGTCATGGAAGGGGCAAGAGCATCTCCCTGGATGGGCCAGGGCTGGAGCCTCCACCGTTGCTTTTGGTGGGCACAATTCCTGCTTTTGGGACTTCCTGGAGTGGAACAGCCTGGCAGTACACTGAGAAGGAAAGAGTTACTTCCCCTCCCTCCCTCCGAGGTGCGGCGCCATCCAGCCCTGCAAACTCCACCTTACTGACCCCAGCAACAGCATGGGGGCTTGTTAAAGGGAATTGTGAGTGCTGTGCCATAGACCGAGGGGATGTGGTGGCTTCTGTCAGGCTCGACCCCATTCTCTGGTAGAGGGGATGAAGTACACGACAGAGGCAGCAGGCTCACAGCTGGGGATGACCCTGTGCAGGGAAGCACAGTATGGCTGGACCTGCTCTCCAGAGGTGTGAGGGAGTGGCTGAGGAAGCCAGAAAACCAATGGTCAGATTTTTCTGTGAGAAGCTGAATCCTTAGGGAAAATGTTCTCTGTTTTAGGGTGCTTTTTTCCCCATGATTTTCCCTCTCTAGTGAAGACGGGGCTGAAGGCAATCTTGCCTCCAATATATTGCAGCTGTGTTAATTACCAAAGAGTGGGAACATCCCTGCCCTCACAGCCATGAGTGTGATAAAATAGTGTGTTAGCTCATAGGGGGTCAGTTGGAGTCTGCTGGCCATGCTGTAAGGGTGAAGGGACAGGAGGCTGAGTTGAGGGACAGAAAGGGTAAGACAGTACAAGGGGCAGACAGGGTTAGGTGGCTGTGCCAGGGATGGAAGGAGTGAGCCAGAACTGCAGAAGGAAGAGAGAAAGAGCCAGAGCTGTGTGGAGCTGCCCATGGGAGGCTACATAGAATAGGTATGAGACACTTTTAGGTAACAGGGTGCTCATGCTTGGAGCCTTCTTTGGTGTCAGTCGTACCTCCTTCATAATCTGGGCAATGTATCAGGGGCACAATGGCCTTCAGCACTATCTCTGTCTGTCCCCCCACAATTGGAGATATAGGCCACTAAAAAGCCTATATCCAAAAGGAGCATTTTCCCACTGTGAGAATTTAAATCCTAGTTCTTGCCTCAGCTTGCGGTGGTAATGCCAAGAACTCTTGGGATAAAGCATACTGCCATTTCTTGCCCAACAGTGGAAACTGTAATTTTTCTACAGGTTTCTCAGTCGTTTGTATTAGATCCTGCTCTGATTATGTTCACACTTTCCTTTTCATCTCTCCTAATCAGTGATGTCAAGTCATGTTCTGCAGCTTGCGTGAACCTCTAGTGGCACTGGGGACAGGACAGCAGGGAATTCGTGACTGTAATAAGATACCTAGGTAATTTCTTCCAGTACTATCTTTGGCTAGGTGTCATGAGGGCACGAAGGATGCTGTTCAGAAAGCACTGTGCTGGTACAGCAGCTGGCTGAAACTGAGTCTTCTTCTTGTGCTGGCAAACAGGGAATTTCTTTAGTTTGCAATTCCATGAAAAAAGAATTATCTAGATCAAAGACTGAGTAAGCTTCAAGTTACAGTTCTGGACTTCTTTCTCTTGTTTTGGCTTTACACTGTGGGCTTTAAGTAAGCAGATAAATATCTGGCACAACAAGAGAAGCAGTAGAAAGCCACTTGCTGTGGTTGCTTTCTAGTCCCTTTTTAGGTCCTGTGCTTCTGGCAGTAGCTGATTGAGGACCAGCCAGTTTGATCGGAGCCCCCATAAGAGCTAAAAAGCAGAAATGGTGCCTCTTCTGGGCAACTAGTACCCATTCCTCCTGGTGTTGCAGATCCCTCCTTCCCTGTCATCAAGGCAGACATCCAGCTGGGGGACTTGGGGGGTAGGCAATAGGTTAATGGGACCCAGATGCTTTTGCCCATTTAGCACACGGAGCAAGTCTCTAGAAGAAGCTTTCCAGGATCAAGTGCTTTCCCAATAAATCTGGCAACTTCGGGTAAGAAAAAGAGGCATAAGAAGAACATCCTGGGAGCTGCCTCTGTATGTGTTAGTGACTTAGGGAGGAGAAAAGTGAGATTAGGAGCAGTGGTGCTGTGGCATATTTCCAGAAATCACTGGCCAAGATTTATTGAGAGGCTTTCAACCACAAACCTGGTAACACAGAGGAAAAAAGAGAAGAGACGTAAGTCTCGGTCTTTTGAAGTCTCTCACTTTGTCTTGGCTCTTCAAGTACTGGGAAGTTGCTTCTCTCAACATGTATCCCCTTAGTAAAAACCTTAGGATCTTGTGTAACACAGTGCCAGTCCACAGGGTTTGGTGAAAGATGGAAAAGATGTATAACCAGCTAGTAATTTCTAGTGTATTTTTACACCTATACCACTGGAAGGTAACTTTCAGAGAATTAACCTAAGTGAATATGTAGGAACACCTTTGTAAAGTACAAGATGTACTTCAGTCTGAAGACTACCACAACAAAGTGGCAGCAAACCAAGACTTTACAGGGCAACCTTTCCAGATCGTGACTGTAATATTTGGCTTAATTGCATCCTGTCGGCTGCTCACCACTTATAAAATATGCTCTGAGTGCGCCATAATGCTCCTCCTGTCCCTTGAGATAAGATAGTTAGATGGTATTGCTGGCAAAACAGAGTAATATTTCATAATCTGATAAAAATCAATGGTGATATGCCTGATCATACCTAAGATGAACTTTTCTCATGAACTGAAAGGTAATAGAGTGGGTAATACTGGAGCTCAATTAAATGAAATGATATAAAAGTTATTGAAAGTGACACAAAGAGCAGGTGAGTAAATCCAGTGACAGAGAGCAGAGACAAGTGCAGGCTGTACTCTGTGCACCACAAATCCAGTAGACAGTAAATACTTCTTGTGGAAGTTACTCTGACCTGATATTGCTGAAACTGCCTCAGCCTAAGATGGGAAAATTCCCACAGATGGGACCAGGACTCAGCCTCATATCTGGGATGTGGGGGGAGCACATAACTGTTGGGGATTGTTCATAGTGTGGTAGGAAAGCCCATTCCCTGAGAGTCTGTCCATCAGAGAGCATCATGGTCTGCTCAGTTACATAGGAAGAACCAGGACGTCCTGGGATTGAAGAGGGAAGTTTGGGTACAAACACCACTCCCTTGACATCATACAGAAAGGACTGTCTCTTGCAGCTGGCTATAAATTGCAGGCAGTTGTGGTGTTAAGGCTGGTGCCAACCATATATGTGTTAGCATAAATGGTCTCTACCTGCAGGGAAACCGCTGGGAAGAGGCACTGGGCACAGTCAGTTTCCTTGGCCAAGTTCCTCCTGTCAAGGAGGTGTTGTCAGGCAGAGTGATGGGAGCTGTGTAGGAGGCAATCACTCGCCTCTTCCTTCCTCCTGCCCCTCCTGCTGCAGGCTGTGGGTTAGGGTTCCTGGCCTTGTCCTGTGAAGGACCAAGTGTCCCAGCACCCTCTGAGTGTCCACCAGGCTAGTACCATTCTGAAGGTGGGGTCACCTGAAGGAGCTGTTGTATATCTACTGAGGCCTTTTTAAAAGCATCTTATTAAGCTTTTTGAAGAATGGTTCGCTCTTCAGTCCTGCCCAAAGCACACAGAGGGTAAGCTAGTTCCTCCAAATACTTCAGACTGAATTTGTTGTGGGACAGCTGATTCGGCCAGTGCTACATTTTGTGGGACCTGTCTAGAATGGAGTCAGCTCCTCTATTTTCTCCAGAAGCCACCTGTCTTTTGACAGAGTGGTGCCATTTTTCCCTTTAAACAATCCAGTGGTTACCCCTTTAGCCTTTCCCAGCTGGAATTGTAAATGTATAGTCCTTACCCATGGCAAGACTGTTTACTCATCAGGCTTGTCTCCACCTTTTTCTGTGCCCACAGCTCCTTGCAAAAAGAAGAGTTGCAAGTTACAGTATGCCAAAGGGAGGTTTGTATGAAAAGAAAGGATCTGCATGGATAATATAACATATAGTGCACGTGTGATTGCACAAGGAGGGTGTGTTGCAATTTCGTGGCATGTTCAGACAGCCACAACAAGCTCAAGAACTAATTTCATGTCTAATGCAAGAATGGCAGCAGCTTGCCAAGTGCCTGCCACATATGAACCCCGTTTTGTTGGTTTGTTTTTTTTTTAAAAAAAAAGTACAACCATCCCTGGGATTATGGTAGGAATAAAGGAATAAGACTAACTCAGTAGCTGTGCAATACTCAGTCACTTGGACCAAACAGAAGGTGACAGCTGCCTAGGGCAAAGGTTTCTGCTGCCAGAGCTTTCACAGCGGTCACTAGATTATGTTCCTCAGACTTTGGTGCATAACTTGGAAATAATGAGGTCAGTTTGTTTTGTTGCTTTGCTTTTTCTGGCATACAAGTGGCCTATTTTATAAAGTTCAAATGTACAACTAATAAGCAAATAGTCATCCACAAATGCCACAGACTACAAGGTTTTTATGCCAGACTAGCAAATGTAAACAGATTACACGACATACTAACTAAACACAAAAGAACAATTCAGTGCTGTCAGTGGATTTAAATTACTGAAATATAGATATGTATGCTCTCTTCAGGATGCCTTGGCTAAGTATCACTGGCTTTTGACCCGTTAAACCCAGCAAGACAGTACTAGAGCTTATACTGTGTTCATTTAAAGGGGAGAAAAGCAGCTTCTTTATTGACTCATACAAGCCCATATTTCCATGCAGCTTTCCTTTTTTCTAGCATCTGAGTCTAGCGCCTAGAGCAGGAGGAGGATTCATCCCAGAGTGTACAGGTTGTGTAATAGCAAGCTTCTGACCTGGAATTTCAGCTTTAAGCATATCCAGAACACCTGGGCTCCCATGCACTGTCTCAAGGCAGCACCAGGCAGTGTTTTCCAGCTCTTGGTTTTGACAGGGGAACACAGGGTATTAATAGCTGGCCTTGTGCTTTGGAGAGTTATCATACTGCCTGATTGAGGCTGTTGTAGTGCTGTTTCCTCTGCTTCTTTCTGACTCGGCGTTATCCTCTTTAAAATGATTTAGGGATGCAAAAAGATTATAAATTGATTGAATGCAGCACATTACAATATTGTTCATAATTGATATTATTTAAGAGGACACTGAACTGTTGCTGACAAGGCCTGACATTGCTATCTGTGCTGACCAGTAGGTATTGACATTTTTCACTTGTCTCACTTCTGTGCATTAGTAGGAATCCATTGAGAAGAAACCCCAAACCCTCAAAACCACTTCTGCTTCCGAGACTGCTGGCAATAGGGATCCTCAGTGTTATAACTGCAGGCATACCATTCTTTCCAGCACATGTTTTGAACCAGACACTTTCCATTCCCCAGGCTCTGGCCGGACAGAGAACCAGTTCCTTCCATTTCCTTCTGCTGCTGCAGCCATGAAGCAGCTCCACTCTGCCTCTTTGCCATGCAAGGGACTTACTGCTGCTCAGTGGAGACAGCAGCAGCTCCATGCCTGCTGCTTTTCCAGGAGCCTGGATGCAGCTTGTGTAAGGGCTTATATAACTCTTTTAATGTCAGGGCCCCGGTTTTGTGTCTGCCTGCAGAAAACTCCTCCTTTTGTACTTAGGTCGGGGCACAGAGCAGAGGCAGCTCCAGGCGCAGCCGGCAGCAGATCAGCCTGCTGTGGATGACCGGAGTGCAGGGCAGGGGGCAGCATAGCCGGGGCAGGTGATGTGTCCTAACCTGGGGCAGCTGGGACAAGTGCTGGAATTTGCTTGTTAGAGGCTTCCTTGTGATGCAGATAATTTTGAGTCGGTAGATGAGCTTTGGATTGTTTACTGGCAGCTTTGAGCCACTAAATTCATGTGGGAATACAAGGCAAGACAGAGCAGCAGAAACCTCTGAGGTCTCTCACATCAAGACACTGAAATCTGTTCAGGAGAGGTGATAATATTTGAATATCAGGAGAGTTGTCAGCTGACATGCTAATCCCTTTGTCCTGGGAGCACATGGAAGTTTCTGCCACACATTGTGAAACCATGCCCAGTCACAATATTTGGAGAAGTGATGTTACGTTCCAGCCAGTGTAGTTACTTGCCCCTAAGGAACCTGAGTAACAGGGTGTTGACTTGGAAAATTCCCATCTGACCAGTCTAACCGGGTACTGGGTTCCCATGGCTGCAAGGTGCTGCAGCTGAGAAGCAGGACAACCACACTGCATGATCTGCTTCATCCCTAAGCCCTCTGCCCCACAGCTCTTCTGGGAGCCTCTAGCCTCTGAGCTGGAGAGGCTTGAAATGCACAGCTGTAATACAGCTGTTTTTGCTGTCCCCCCTCGCATTTCTGAGCACTCTGTGAGTGAAAAGGTGCATGACAGGAGCAGGAACCCCCAGCTGGGAGAGAGGAGTGAAGCTAGGGCTGGATTCCTGCCTGATCCCACTGGGGCCTAGTCCTTGTTTTTAATTTTCTCTCTTCCAGTGGCCCTGCCCAGAAGATTGTTCACTCCCTCACCCCACTGTCACCAGTCGTTCATTGTTTGCTGTGCGCTGACTCATCTTCTTGAATTTGTCTTGCCTCTGCCCATTAATATGCATTGGATACTTCATCTTTTCCCTCTTTGACATTATTGTTACTTTCTTCCAAGATAACATTTGCTAAACAAATATTTTTTCCTCTGAGCTTTTCTAAACAAATTCTTTCCCCTTCATGGTTTGGGTTAAGGATGGAGCACAGATGTAGAAGAAATGGAGGTTCTTACTCTTCTCCTAGATGAGATGTAAAGATCTGCTGAATGATCTTTATGCAGGTATTGAAGCATAGTCTCTGTGTCAGCGACCACAGAAAGGTGTTTTCTGTTGCAAAAGAAATTTAGTCATTCTAGCCCTGTATTTTTCACTCCAATTTTACCAGGAAAGGCTATAACAAGGCATGTACTTCTTCAGCTAGACTCAGCTGCTCCACGGTGGAAACAGTGCAGTTGATGTCGACCCCAATCCAAGCTACTGACCAATGTGTGGGGCCTGCATGCTGGGGGAGACAGCCTGGATGTCTGCTCCACACGCTGCAGCAGCCATGGGTGGCAAAGCTGTGGGGACCAGATAAACTACTTCTTATTCTCCCTGCAGAGAGAAAATAAACATTTATGCTTTCCCCCAGACAGCTCCTCCCATTTGCAAGGCCAACAGGGTAAATGCACATCTTGCACTTGAAGTAAGGGAAACTGATTTCTTCTGAGAGCTTTGCTGGAGGGATGCTCCCAAGGGAAAACTCAATAGGAGAAATATACTGAAAGAGGAGAGAGTGGAAAGGATGCCTCATTATTCATTGGGGCCCCCTTTGCTCACCCTGTATGGTTTAGATTTCTGACCTGCTGGGGATCTGTTTCCTACCCTCTCGTATTCTGAGCAAGGAGAGTTGAATTTTTCCCACTCAATTTACCCCATAATATTTCACTTCTGGAGAAATACATCAAAATTGTACTTAGCAAGAGCAAAGTGTTGGAGAGGCCTGGCCATTTCACTGACCTGCAGTGGGCTGCTGTTTTCACCTTTGTCCTTAAGGGGCACAATGTCAGGAGCTGTGTTTCTGTGGCCTGTCTTGCCTGGCTTTGGGTCTCTGCTTTGCCTGGTGCTGGACCAGCCCTTCTCTTAGTACACCACATTTTTGCAGGTTTTTTGGGGGATGCCGCAGACATACTGCCCCCTGACACTGTCAGCAATGCCTAGGTAAAATCTTTCACATAAATGGCTGTTTTTCTGGAATACTGGGGTGTCCACACCTCCTGGCAGCGAGACTGGAATTGTTTCACTAATGTCATAATCCATGTCCACCCACAGCATCGGTTCTGAACCAGGGAGTTTACATTAAAAACATGCCAAGCATACTTTTGGAGGGACATAATAATAGTTTTGTTTATGTAATAAAACTGAAAAAAAAAAAAAGAAACCCAATCAAGCTTGGTGAGGCCAGTCACTATATGGATAATGTAAATGATAGCAGGAGTGGCTCGACACTGCCTCGCAAGAGGTGATGGCCCTGTGTTTGCAGGCACAGTAAGCCGGTGTGTCGACACTGAAGTGACATCTAGACTGAGTGTCTTTATGGGAATGCTCCCGGGCAGCCAGCTGTTGCCATGGGCAGGCCCAGAGCAGCCATACAGATCTGGTGTGGCACAAGCACCGATACAAGGCGCTGCAGGAATTCAGCACGTGTAGCTGGCCCTGCAGAGCGCTTTTCCCGTAGCTCCTAGGCGGGTACGTTTCCTTTCTGCGCAGGCTGGTGGCACCACACTCGGCAGGGCACATGGCGTGGTGGGGCAGGGGCGAGCCAAGCCCCGCACCTGCCTTGATAAATGGATACAGAGCAGGTGCGTGTGAGCATCCCAGAAGGAAACAAAGCACCCTGCAGATACCCAGCGATGCCCGCACGGAGCTGGCGCCGGGGCTGCCTGGAGATGCCCGTCCCAGGCTCCCCGGGGATTCCATCGGCGGGCTGCGGGCACGCAGCGCCCCGCGGCCATTCCGGCATCCGGGGNGGCGGCGCTGCCGCCCCGCACGGCCCCGGACCGCGCGTGGGGCTCCGCGCTGCGCTCCCGGCCCCGGCGCCAGGGACCGTGCCGGTGCCTCCCGGGATGTAACGCTGCCGCGCTCTCGGGTGCCGGGAGTAGAGAGAGGGCCGGGTGCCCGCGTAGGGGTTGCGGGCCCACGCGTGTTTTACGCCGTGGCGGGACCGAAATGGGAGCGGCCGGGCTCCCTCCGGGCCCGCGGCGAGTGCTCAGCGCCCTGGCTGCGGGTCGTATCTCACCTCCTGACGAGGGAGCTGATGGCGTGGTGTAACCTCAGCCCGCTGCTGAGCGCCGCCCGCCCGCGCCCTCACACCCCTCACTCCCCCCTGCTCGGTGGGATGGGGAGGAGAGTCGGGAAAAAAAGGTAAAACCAGCTGGTTAAGAGCAGCTTAAGAATTGAAGTGAAATAGCAATATTAATGAAAAGAGAAATGACAAAAAGGCATATAAAACCCAAGGAAGTGCAAGTGGTGCAGAATACAATTGCTTCATCACCTGCCCAACTACGAGCAGCAATCAGACTTTCTCAGCCAGTACCCCCCAGGAGAGCCTTTGGCCCGGTCAGATCAACTCTTCTGGCCGTGCCTCCCTCCTGGTTTCTTGTGCACCTCCTCACTGGCAGAGCACGGGAAACAAGAAAGTCCTTGACTTGGGCTAAGCAGTGCTCAGCAAAGCCAACACATCAGTGTGTTATCAACATTATTCTCCTGGTAAATCCAAAACACAGAGCTGTAGCAGCTACTAGGAAGAAAATTAACTCTATCCCAGATGAAACTGGGACACCAGCCCAGGCAAAGAGCATGCTTCTGTGTGATTGGGCCAGTCCAGTAGCACTGGAACTAACTCAGAACAGCGATCTGCTCCATTTAAAGGCTGTGTCAGCATTTCCCCAGCAACTCTTTCTGCTTTATGGCCTGTTAAGTGATAGGCATTCACCTCTGGCCTGGAAAAGACTTACAGTATGACATTTCTGCTAAGGCAAGAGGTTTTTGAAATACTAAGTCTATGCATCAGGTTCATTACAGTGGCAAAACAGCCACAGTGCTGTTCTTTTGTTTGCTGTGGAGTTAAGGCTTAGCTCTACAAAAGCTAAGCACATCACCACATCAGTTGCTAATTGAATAAAATGAAAGAGAAGATCTCATTTGGGTAACTGGAATTAAAGTTTTTTTAGAAAAAAAGCTTTCTGATTGCTGAATTGAGGTAGCAATATGTGTGTTTTTACTTGAATCAGTAACTGCTTAAACTTGCATGGATGTCGATGTTGCAGAGTGTGTAGTCTGCCTTAGGCATTGTGGCAAGGAGCTGGAAAATGAAACTCAAGACTGTTTGTTCCTCACTTTGGTTGCTTTAACTGAAAGCCACTGAAGTTGTAAATTTGTAGTGCTGTATGGAGGGCTGTGATCACATAAGGTAGTATTTAGACTATAGCTGTGCACAGTATTTCTCTGTAAATCAGAATTAACTTTTAAACATAATTTCTCATCACAGTGTGCTACAAAAGCTGTTTTTCTGTGGAGATACTCTGGTTTGCTTTATTTTGCAGAGTAAGTTTATTTCTGAGGTGTGCAGTGAGCTGTCTTCAAAGAATTCTTGCTGTTCAAAGTCTCTGCTACCCAGACCTCCAAAGGGTTCCCCTAATCTTGGTTTACCTGTATGATTTTCAGAGGCAAATGCTGTTCTTACTTACCGGCCTGCTGTGGTTTTACTCTAGCTGCTCAACAGACTACTATTTCATCCCATTTTGGATGATATTGAGCAGACACGGGGCTGGTGCTCTGTATGCAGCCAGGATGCTTGTTACAGGAGATGGATTTCAATGTGCATACATTTGTGTTCACTTGAATGACAGATAAGGAAAGGCCTTTTCCACTGTACAAGAGACTTTCTCATGGATTATTTGTGGGACCCTCCATGTTCCCACTGGAGTTGTTTAACCCACCTGCAATATGCCCAGCATTGGTGACCCTTGTTGTGCCTCACAGGCGACAGTAAAGATTGATTTTACATATTAAGCTGGCTTTAGTGCCATTGTGGAGATTAACTAATATTTTGTACTGAGGTTTCAATCAGTGGGTCACTTTTGTTTTGAATATGAGCACACATGTAATGTCTCTTGTAGGTGATTTGATGAGCAGCATCAGGTCATCAGGATTCACAGGTGTCACATTCTACAGCTTCCTAAATGGTTATCACTCTGCTCTATCTCTTGCCTGGACATTACAACAGGTGGATCTCTGGCTATTTTCAGATGGCCTTTTTGGTGTGATGATCCTGTATTTGGACTCAAAACTGGTTCTTTGGTTGATAACTACTCATGATAGCCATGATGCAGCAGGTTTGCACTGCTTTCTAGAATGCAGCTCAGAAACATCACCCTCTTCATCACTTGTGATGGAGAAAACCTGCTTGTTTGGATTGTATGTGCTTTATTCTCTTTCTGCTCTTGTTGGCCCAAACCAAGCCTTCCAGATATATAAAGGCAACATGCACCTTTTTTTGCCCAAGTAGAGAAGCCCTCCGTGTTTGTTGAAGAGCTCCAGAAACACTAAATACATCTGAGGTTTTTCTGTATTCTACTTGGAGCCCTGTTTTCAGTGTGCTATCCAGTACTTTCCATGTTACACTTGCTATGTCCATAGATGATCATTTCCTACTGAATTTAAGTGAAGCCGTTGGGGGCTTTCTTCCTCATTTGCATGTCTTTTTGTTACTAATTGGAAACAACTGGTAGCTATTTCTGTACTGATATAATTTCAAAGCCAAGTTAAATTCCTTGGTTTTGTGTGGAGGCATGTGATATACCCTTTGTGAAAGCTTCTTGAAGTTCCCAAGCTCTGCAAGTCTTAGTGCCTCCAGTTGCTCACTAACTTGTTGGGCTGGTGGCATTTTGCAAAATGGCTGTGAATGTGCCTTTGCCTTGTAGAGCCCTGCAATTTCATTGGTTTGTTGTTTTCTTTGTATTGTCCTGTGGCATGCAGGAGTGATTTTTTGGTTGTCACTTTCTTACTTCCTGCTGCTTGCCCTGGCTGCCCTTTTCCTAAGAATGTCTGGTCAAAGTGCCTTCATAAATACTCTGGGAGCATTGGGAGAAAGAGGAATGACTTGGCATTCAGATACTTAATATGTATAAATCAATTAAAGATTTACAGGCTGATCTGCACGTGTTCATGATTCTTTTAAAATTTCACTTTTTGCATTCTTTGCTAAAAAGCAAGAAACAGTGCTTTCAAATGCTTCCAAAAAAAAATTAGTGTGTCCTGAAAGAAATCATACAGTTATTCTTCTTTGTATTGTACAGAGTTGTCAGAGTAGGACAGGTAGTGGAAAGTGTGATCATATTGCATTGCTGGCTGTTAACTATTTGTAACTACAACAAGCTTGGAATCATTGAATGCTATTTCTCTTGTGGTATTGAAAAAGCTGTGTCTGTTCCATAGGACAGCCTTTCCAGGGCACCAATTGCCAGATAAGTTGCCCAGACCTGCAAAGCTGTTTGGTACTTGGATCTTTGATGTCCCAAACCTCACAAACCTTCTGGGAGATAAATGAAATTCTTAATTGCAGTATAGCCTATTGTGGATCTGTCTATCTGCCACGGATCACTTACTTAGTTCATTGGGATTACTTCTCTTGGAGTACCCTGAAAATGGATCAGTTTCATTTTCACAGAGAAGTCTGACCTCCATGCTTTCTGCTAATGGTAATAATAATAAGGGCAGACTATTTCCAAGCCCCTGTTTTCTTGGAAGTGCTGGTGAATTAATAATAATGCAGAAGGGTCTGTAGTTTCCAGTCATTGATTCAGTATGTGCAGGTCTCTTGCCTGTGTATCTGCATTTGTCAGGCCTTAATAGTTCGGAAAAAAAGGTTTCATTATTCAGGATCTTACGATACTTTGATATCTTGGCTTCAGACGAAAGTATCAAGGTACACCTAATTAAATACTCTACAATGTGTTCTAACTGAACTATTGACTTTACTATGGAACTTGTGAGAGAGACTGCAGAAAGATCTAAGATGGAGGAGAAAACTTGCTTTGAGTAACACTTAGATTTATAAAATGACAATAACTAAATTCTTTTGCTCATAAACTTTTTCACATAAATTCTTGGACAATGACTTCATTTTTGTAGTTGCTCTTCATGGAGATGCTTCATTCTCAAAGAGGAACATATTTGCTGTCTACTTAGGAGTTCCTTATGACGTCCTGGAAAAATGCCATACAAGAGGAACATTGCAAGTGCCTTTGTAACCAGAATAATTCTGGTGCGTGGTTTGCTTGGCACGTATTAATTGTAGTGGAGGGCGTGTGGTACAAAACAGCAATTCAGAAGTGTGTGGCCTTTTAGATGATGAAAGATGGAGATGTCTATTTTTTTCTCCGTGACACACAGCTGTATTTTGTGAGCTGTTGCAAAATAGCCGTAAGCAGACATCCACATGGAAGCTTAACTTAGGGCAAGATGTCACATGTTCTGAACTTCTGGTATGGATGCTCAGACACTTGACTGGCTGAGTTTCCCCCTTTGTATTTGTGGTCTTGCACAGAAGATTTAGCGCAAGGATGAAAGTCTTGTCTTTTGGGAATACCAAACTTAAACCATCTACCCCTTACAGAAAGTTTGGGTGTGAATCAAGCAGGCAGGAGTGGCACATTCTCTGTGTATAAACAGTTCTGTCACCTGCGGTTTGAAAACTCTAGGAAAGAAATCCAGACACCTTGGATAAAACACTTAATTTGGAGTTGGAGTTGAAAGGTTTCCTAAGCACTTAGGACAGTACAACCTGTGCTGGTTTCAATTAACCTTTGAAAACTTCATAAATACCTGCTCACAGTGTGAAACGCATGGTATTTCCCACGGACCTTCACAAGTCCTTGATGTTACAGTGTACTAAGCTTGGCCACGTCTCAAATCTGAAGAGCAGGAGAGGGAAGCGCTGCTTGGGTTTGTGCTGAACTCCAAAACTGCTTCTACAAGGTCAAGCTGCATTAACAAGGCTCTTGACTTTTTTTTTTAGTGCTTTTATAGTGATTAACTTAGTGTGTCCTTCCATAATGCTCGCTGTTATTTGTGACTATTAACTGGAATGTTTGTAATCAATCACATAAAATAATTTAGAAAATGATTAGCAAGAAAGCCTCATCCTCTAGTAATGGGGTTCTAAGCACTTAATGATGCAGAAGACAATTAACTAGCTTTTAGTAACAATGTCCTCTGGCTCCTGACTTTACAAATTAAATGCCTTATTCAGGAAACTGTTGTGGCTGTGATAACGGTTAACTGGAAAATAAAACATTCATGGTAATTTTTGAAGCATATTGCACTGAGAAGTTGGATACTGGAGGTGTTGATTCCCACTGGTTATTTTAGTAATGTAAGGTAAAAAAAATGCACCAAATTTTAAACAACTTGCAGGTTGCACCAGCCAAACTCCCATGAGCTACTGAAAATCACATCAGATAAACACAGACTCCTTTAGGCTGGTTCGATACTCTGAAGACAGCTGTGCCCTTGTGAATTCAAATGTTAGAAGTAGCAAATTTAAAATATTGCAGATAATGAGGTGCTTATAAGTGATAGCTGTGTGCTAAAGATCGGAGGGACAAAACTAAGTATGATTTTTTTTTTTTAATTGTTTAAACACAATCATTTTCTGCAACACCAAAGTGGAATAAAAAAGTTAGGGATATTCTTAGTTCTGAGTGCTTAGAAGAGAGAACATCTCTGCCGTCTGCAAGCAGGGATTAATATTAAAGACGCTAAGTCATGGTCTTAGGGCCAGGATTACAGCCCGTCATCTGCGTGGTGAGTGGTGTCTCCTAGGACTGTACAGACAGCTTGCTGCACCCCAGAGCAGCTCACAGGAGTTGGAACATGGCTTTGGGAGAGAGCTGTGATCCCCCAGTTGCATCTCTAGTTGATTTCCTAGGCTATGGTACAACACTCTGAATAGCAGGGTTGTGAGTGTGGTAATTTTTTATTTATTTATGTGCTTTTTCAGATGTTCTACAGACCTTCTGGAGTCTGGACCACAGCTTATTTACTCTTGTTACTTGTATTAATTATAGTCAGAATCTGCTTAATTCAGCTGTGGGGTTTCAAGGTCCGGGGAGGCATTGATCACCTATTGTAAAGAAGTAAATGCTGTAAAATCAATAATTTCGTCTTGGGCATGTGTGTGGTACATCAAGCGAATGAGGAAAACCCAGGCCTAACTTTAAAAAAAGAAACCGCGTACTCACTTGCCTTGTGCGTGTGTGTAGTGCCAGCTCACTGTCTCGGGTTCTCAAAGGTTAAAAGCAGTGCCCAAGTGGAAAGGAGGGTGTTTTCCCGCGGCCCGGTGGCCCTGGAGAGCCTGGGGAGGGTCCGAGGTCGGAGCCTGCCTGCAGCACCCTGGTCAGCTCCGGGCCCCTCCGGGCCGCCTCTGGCCACCCCCGAGGCGTGAGCTCGGCCCTCGCCCTTGGGCGAGCAGCTTTGGAAAGCCTTATCGCCTGCCTCGTGGTGTTTGCAGAGGCCAGGCGCTGGGACAGAGGTTACACCGAGGTGCGGCTGCAGGGAAAAGGCCAGGGGTTATAAACAGTGAGCACGCTGGGCTTGGCTGGGATGGCTGGGGGTGTAGAATTCTGTCGTGTCTTGTAATGGGTGCAAAAGAGAGGATATACACTGCTGGCTTAGCAAAAGTGACAAAAATACTCAGAACAAGGGAAGGAGATAATATTGTTAAGGAAAAGTAGGAAAGAAAAACAGAAGTTTCTAATGATTGGAATAGGGAAGAATGAAAATAAAGAAGAACTGAGATGAGGAAGCTGGAAAGAGAAAAGGGAGGTGGAGAAATAGCATATAGCAGTGGAGAAGAAATTTTTAAAGCACAGTTACTTAACAGTCCCCAGAACTGTTAAGAGCTGATGAACCTGAGGCAGCAGGGCAGGCTGGAAGCTGTTTGAGATTGTAAGAAGGTGAGGCGAGTCAGGGAGGTCAGGAGGAAGTTCATGTCTCAAGAGAGCCAGACACTGAGCTAGAGATTGCTCTCTGCATTGCTGCTGTGCCAGGGCTGAGTGCAGATTTCCAGCTCCCTGGAACTGTGGTGTTTGCAACTTTAGAATGACTGAAGTCACCCTTAGCGTTGGCTTTAACTGGGGAAAAAATAGTCCCGACAGTGTGCTCTGAGAGTTGGTGACAATTTGTACATTGTCACCAAAATATGTAGTGCTTGTTTTGCATTCGGATTTGATGATGTCTTCTCTAGCAATCCTCAGCGAATACTGAAGGACGAATTGTAGTGCTGCAGTCATGTACAAAATTATTTGGAGTAATACTGTTCCATGGGACACTTGGTCATTTTGCAATTTGGTTTTGGATTATTCTTTTCAAGCCTGAGGGTTCAAGCCCTACCATGTATAAAACTGCCAGCAACCTCTTCTCATTGGATAAAGGGACTGTTTTTCATGCATTACATTTCCCTTTTTTTTTCTTTTTAATGTGACATTAAACCTTTTCCTTACTCCACAGAAGGGTAGTTTGAGATGTGGATGAGGGAATATGTTAGAGGCTTGGGGATTTCTGGCAAACTCCAGTATTCTCTGTCAGCTGTAATATTTCTGGAAACATATATCCGTGAAAAAGTGATGCCTAGAACGGGAAGTTTATTGAGCACAGCAGGTAATGTCACAACATCCAACTACAGGCCTTTCTATAAACATTTACTGGCATATGTTTGTCTCCTACAACATCTACAGTTTCACTAGTACACCATCATTATCATTTAGAAGGTAATGCAAATATTACCTGTTCCTAAAGTAATGTTTGACCCAGAATACTGTTTTCTGACAAAAGAGTTGATAATCTTTCATTTTGTATTGAGTTTTTGTATTGATTTTTCTTTTTGTGATAGGAAGTGGATTTGGAAGAAAGACTTCACGAGTTGGACCTTAGAAGTGATTCAGATATTCCTGATGTTCCTCCACCAACAGACAGCACTCCAGAAATCCTCAAGAAGGCTTTGTCAGGCTTGTCTGCCAGGTACAGTGAAACAAAGAGCTCTCAAATTTAACAGCTGGTGGCTAAAATTCATTCAGATTATACTGCAGTTTTAAGTTTCCTATGGTCAATGTGAAAATTTCAAGGATAAATTGTTGCTGGATATTATTGATTTATTTATGCTTTGATAGTCCCTTCAGTGAAATGTTTTTTCATACACCTGTATTTACCCATTGCAGGCTTTTCTAAGTAAATACAGTTTACATAAACATCTACTGAGTCTGAGCATTGCAATAATATGAGCTAAAGAATTTGAATTGCAGAATGATTATTTCTGGAGGTTGTAATAAACTGATTTCCTACCTCCAAGATTGAGGGGGGGATTGGTTCATGAATGAAAAGATGTGTAAATTCTCAAGATACGGTTTGCTAGATTTTTGTGACATTTCCACTTCTAAATAATTTGTTGTACAGTTAAATACATCATAGCTGATACATCCAGAATTTTAAAGCAATGCTCATTTCTTTTCCTGCAGTTTCTTTTCAGTTTTAGGTTTCTTCCTCCAGCCTCCCAGGAGCTTGATGGCCAACAAATGTGAGGGGATGTGTATGTGTACAGATAGACAGATAATTGTGTGGGCCTGCATATTCATGAAGGCTGTCGGATAAAGTTCCTAGTATAATTTTTTATGCAGTCCCTTTACAACACCTGATCAGTCAAACCCTTTTGGGGCAAGGAAGTTGCATTTTTTTATTCACTAATGCAATGAAAGAGCATTTAGGTGATAAACACCAAAAAACTGCCTACTAAAATGAATATGGGTGTCATATATACATTATGCTCAATATAACAAACCAAGCAGGGTATATTTTAGGATGTACAGGGTATATTTTAGAATATACAGGATATATTTTAGGAGCAACTTAGGTCTTGCAAGAGTCAAAGAAGGATCTCTAATCCAGACTATAATTAAAACCTTCCAAATCCTTGTAAAAAACTTGGTCTCCTGCAGGTATCTCCAACAGCACTGTGAAATGAGGTTTTTTGCCTTGCTCATTTTCTGATCTGTTGTCTGTTTCTGTTATGTCCATGAGCTATTAGCAGATGTAATGTTTCAGGTTTTAAAAAGCCTGTGTCTAAACTGCATCAGCTGTGAGCAGAATGTGATATTCTCCATTGCCATCACACTGCAAGGAGTGTCTGTTTCTGAGTTCTGTTGTTGTGTTAAATGTGGAAGTCTTAGGTCTCCAAATCAGACTTGTTCCAAAGGGCACAGTGATATCTCAAAGCCTGCAACTAAGAGGTGCAGGTGAAAGCTTTCCTGCTTCACATGCTTGAAATTCTCTATTGGAGTGTTTGCACAAAGGTGTACAAAGGGTGCTTTGAGTGAAAAATTAAATTCTTGGTGCTTTATGAATGCTAGAGTTGAAATTACCTGCCAGTTCAGTAGCCAGCAGTGCCGCTGTCATCATGTGCATCAGGAGTGGGTTGCACTGTAACTCTCAGAAACATGGATACTCCTTGTCTTTGACCTTTGAAATAAATAGTATCTATAACTTTCTAGCAGAGAGTTAGGATACAATAAACTTGTCAGGTGGCTTCCTAAATTCTGGAGCTTCTTGTCTTACTGAAGTTGTCTTTCCAGTGCTGTGCTTGCCAGCGCTCCCAAAATACCGTGTGGTATTTTAACATTACTCATAAAGGAAGCTGAGTTCTTCTGGAGAGGCTTGCTCACGATGGTTATGCTACCAGGGCCAAGCTGCTGCTGTGTTTCACATGTCATAGAGCAACATAAAACATGTTGTGATAAAGCCTCTTCTGCCTCTGTTCTGATACTTAAGGCTAATCCAATTAGTGGCTGTAGCTGTCGTTAACCTGTCAACGAGTCACATCCTAGAAAATCAAATTATTGTAGTTGGAGTTTACATTAGAACTGGAGTCTGATTCAAAACTAGCACTGAATCAGGTGTCTCGTGAATCCGGTGTATCTCCTGATGAAGCAGTGAAGCACAAGACTAATGCAAAGCAAAACATTAGAAAGAAAGTCTTCAGGCTATAGTAGGGGGCTTTGTGTTTAGCAGTAACTTGTGATTAGTTGCTTCAGCGGACACTTAGAGGAAATGGCCTCAAATTGTGCCAAAGGACGTTTAGGTTGGATATTACAAAAATTTAATTTAGGAAAAAGGTTTGGAATTAAACCTTTGGAGAAATTTAATTTAGGAAAAAGGTCAAGCGCTGGAACAAGCTGCCTGGGGAACTGGTGCAATCACCATCCCTGGAGGTATTTAGAAGACGTGTAGATGTGGCAGTCAGGGACATGATTTAGTGGTGGACTTGGCAGTGCTAGGCTAACAGTTGGACTGGATGATCTTAAATGTTTTTCCATCTTAAATGATTCTATGATTCTGTACTAACAGAAATGTTTACTCTGTTTTCCTTAGGTAGCCACCCACAGCTGCCAAGGTCTACAAGGACCAAAGAGTACAGCTAGTTTGATCCATCAGCCCCCATTGTCATATATTCTCCTGTCCTGGTTCCAGTGCTCACAAGAGCACAGGACTGCTTCCAATAGAAAACCTACCCTCTACCTGGCAAAAGAGCTACTTTGCTGCGGTAGAAAGTTGGTGGTCACTTGTTCGGTGGTTTTGTTGTGTGTCTGTTACTCCGCAAAGAATCATTCGCTTTTTACATGGCAGCCTTTCTTTCATATGCCAGCCTTTGCATGGCTGGGCCCCCATCAGTCGTGCAGCTGACATGATGCTTTTTGAGAGTCCTGATGTATTTTCACAGCAGCTTCAATATGGGGTTGTACCAATTCATTGCAAATAACATTTGGCAGGGCTGAGGCAGCGCAGGGGAAGAAGAAAGGTGTTTAACTTACATTTCTTTCACTATGCATCCTGTTTAGTTGGATAGTTGCTTGATTCTGTGTTTCTTGATTAAAGACAAAAACTTCTGCTATTCCCACTTTTTTGAATGGTTTAATCTCTAGTTAGCAGAGGAAGTGGATTTTATTTTCGTGTATAACTGCTGGCTTTTTATTTTTTATATTTTTAATAGATGGAAAAATTGGTGGATTCGTGGAATTCTCTCCCTAGCTATGATTTCTGGGTTTTTTCTGATTATATATCTGGGATCATTTATGCTGATGCTTCTGGTAAGTTTATTTAAATGCATTCTTCTGTGCAAGAGTTACTTGATCTCTTCATTCATCATGCCTAAGCTGAAAGGAAATTGCATGGACCATTCAGAGCTATTGTCTTTTATTTCTGTAAATGGAAATACTTTTGAAAAACACTAGAGGGATTCAAAACTGGACCTTATAGATTAAGGACTTCTTATATACTGTAATTAATTTTTGGGGTTTTTTTTAGGAATTAAAATAACTCCAAGAAGTTGAATTGCTGTTGCCTTACTTAACTACTGCCATCCATTTCATTGACTAGTTTGTATCACCTACTGTTGCATGTTGAGGTTTGTTCTAAAATGCAAACAAACAAAAATAAGACCAAAACCAACCAAGAAAAATGCCAGACCCACTAACAACAGCAAAAATCTAAAAAAAAAGTTTAGAGACAGGTGCAATTTTGAGGCCAAGAAAAACAGGCAGCCCTGGCCTTCTGTCTGCAACTGACACTGAAAGGCTTTCTTCAGACGTTCTCCTTTAATTCCATATTTCTCTATGGGACTTCATTGTGGCCTTGCATTTATCTGTAGGTTGGAGCTAGGTCCCTTTCTGAGGTACAGACAAAGTGGATTTTTAGGTCATGAAGTGAAATACTGATGAGGATAACAATAAAAAATGTTACAATATTCTTCATACATGCTATACAGCATGTCAGCCTTTACTGCTTCTTTGCACCATTTTAATTGCTGGTATTTTTATGGAATGATGGTTCAACAATCTTTCCTAGTCTTGGCAAGGAACAGACAGGAATTTAGCTTTTAATGCGCTGAAATCGATCATTCAAGGTAATTGCTTCACTTTTTGACTCTGTTTGTTCAAGTATCAAATTTTTTTAAACTTTTTTCTTGGCCTCCTGTGAGGCAATTTTAGGATTGTATTCCTAGAAATATTTAGGTTTGAAAATGCCTTTAAAATCATTGGGTTGAACTGTTAACCCAGCATTGCCAAGTCCACCACTAAACCATGTCCCCAAGTCCCCCATCTATGCATCCTTTATATATCTGCCAGGGTGGTGACTCACCCACTGCCCTGGACAGCATCTTGCAATGCCTGACAGCCCTGTTGGTGAAGAAATTTGTGTTACTATCCAATCTAAGCCTCTGCTCCCATCTAAACTGAGGCCATTTTCTTTCACTTGTTACTTAGGAGAAGAGACCAACCCCTGTCCCTGTCTCCCAGCTCAGGGGACAAGGTAACCAGCTCAACCATGGGTCTTACCATTAATGAGGCAAATAAAGCATTAAGGACCTCAGCCTTTTCTTCATTCTTTGTCACTGTGTTTCCTCCTGCATCCAACAAAGGATGGAGCTTCTCCTTAGCCCTACTTTTGCTTTTGATGCATTTATAGAGGTGGTTTTTATTGTCTTTTATGGCAGTAGCTGGACTAAGTTCTCATTGGGCTTTGGCCCTTCTACTTTTCTTCCTGCATAACCTCGCAACATCCTTGTAGTCATTCTTAGTCACCTGCCCCTTCTTCCAAAGGTCATAAAATCTAGTGTCTTGAGAGACTGGAATGCTGTTCCACCAGCATTATGGTCTGCATTACAGTTTCTACACCTGAATTAGTCTGGTTAATATTTCCTGTTTTCAGATGAGTGACATAACAAACTACTAAGTCACTGTCTCATTTATGGCGGATTTTCTTTTTCGTGTGTGAAAAAACAAAAGAAAAACACCGTTCTAAAGTGCAGGTTGCTGTAAAAAGTTGGGGTTTTTTTTCCCCACAGTCCTTCCTTTAGTAGTCTGCTACATTTGAGAATTATGATTATGAACAAAAAGGAACTAATTAATTTGCAGGGTGATCTTGTATATTCATGGTATACTGTGTGATTGCAATCATGGGCAAGCTGTTAAGACATGAACCAAAAAGTAATTAACATTAGTATAGAATTGTAATAGTGTTCTTCTTTTGTGCCATAAAGCAAAAAGTCTGTCTTCTAATATAATGAGCTGGTAATTAAGTTGATATTTGAGACTACATAAAAAGAAGAATGGAGGGAAAAACCAGTCTTGTTCATGAATTATTTAATTTGACTGGAATAAAATAGCTTGTGTTTAAATAACAGTTGTCATGTTAAAACTGAATCTCAATGCTGGGACTGAAAATGCCCAGAGACTTGTTAGAAGAATAATCCAGTGAGGTTTGGAGGACAAGGCCTGACTGCTCTGAAGAGCTGGGATGTATGTTCTGCATTTGCTGGCTACTTGGGTACCAGGCTTCCGTGGCTTGGACCCTGGTGCCCTTTTTCACTGTAAGGTACAATCCTGTAGTGTTGCTCTTGCCTACAGCATTTAAGTTTTTTAAGATTGGCCAAGCAGAAAAGGAGCACAAGGTAGGGGAGCTTCAAAATGAACTGGCTGAGGTGGTGTAAGACTTGGAATCTGCGTTCACACGTTGAGCAAGATGAGATGCGTTGTTTAGCGCGGGCAGTAAGAGAGTGCGGCAAAGCCTTGCGTGCTGACACGTGCCGGCTGCGTGGGCAGGTTCTCGCTCCGGCCCCTGCACGGGTGGAGTGAGTTTGGCAATTCCATATGTCTGGGCAGGGTGATCTGCTAGGAGACTGCCGTTTGGACAGTAGTGGCAGAGTCCTTGGAAGCCCAAAGGCATGACAGGACATACTGCCCGACTCAGGTCGGCAATGCGGGGAAGCAGTGAGGTCAGCAAAACAAAATGAAGGCTTGGGAGGGTGTGACATTCAGGCTTGGGTTAGATGACCTTTGCCTCTAATCATAAATGCTAATTCCCCTAATGAGATGCTTGCAAGTGAAAGACCTGGGTGTCCAAGCTGTGTTGCACAGCAAACTTTTTCCATTAAACCCAGAAAATATTTCTAGAATTAAATGTGGAGATAAAACTTAGCCAAAAGAAATAGGAGAGCTTTCTTTACAGGAAGCACTTCTGACCTGCTGCTGTCAAACTGTTTTAATGCAGAAGGGTCAGGAGCCTTTCCCTGTTTCGTAAGTATATTCTTGAAGCTAGCTCAATGTGTGGTTTCTTTCTTCACATACAGTGGTTTGGAGATTTTTTTTTTAAGTTTTAAATGGAGCTTAGTTTTTCCTTGGATTTGCTTTGAAGCTGCTTTCTGAGTGGAATTTGACTTCAGAATAGTGTCTTCCCTTAATGCAGACTGCAGTGCTCCTTACTGCCTGTAAGAAACAACTGCAGCATATTTACAAAATTTTTTATTTCTCTTATTTTAGGTCTTGAGCATCCAAGTGAAGTGTTATCATGAAATCATTACTATTGGTTACAGAGTCTACCACTCATATGATTTACCATGGTTTAGATCCCTCAGCTGGTGAGTAGCAAGCCAGAACATCAATAAGCCAGGATGTGAAACTTAAATCACCTCCGTCCTCTCCTTTTGTGGTGGAATGACAGCTCTGTGGGTCATGGGCAGACACAAAACTTGACATCTGTCTCTAATACAGAATTTTGCAATTGTGTCCCCCTGTGAACTTGGATAAATCAGTTGGCCTTTTTATTACATTTTTTTTTACTTGTTATAAACAAATCCTTGTCTGTTTGTTTTGTTTTTTGGAATTGCATTTAATATATATTGCCTTATTAAAATAACTGTTAGCTGTTGCATATTGCAGGTACTTTTTGCTATGTGTGAACTACTTCTTTTATGGAGAGACTGTAGCTGATTACTTTGCTACATTTGTGCAAAGAAGAGAACAGCTGCAATTCCTCATTCGTTACCACAGATTTATATCTTTTACACTCTATTTAACAGGTAAGTACAGGAAATCACAAAAATGAAAGAACTTTGTGCTGCATTTCCTTATTTAATTTAAAGATATATATAATCGTTCCCCATTTTTATGCACTTCCGGTTTCTTTTTCCTCTTAATGCTTGAGGAAATGAGGTGTTTGCAGTTATATTTTTCCTGTGAAAAGATGAGTACAAATTTTGCATTCACTAAGAAGAAACCAACCTAAACAAGGAGATGATCATGAGACAGTTGAGATAATCGTGCTCAAAAGAGCCTGGCAAGAATTAATTTTGATTGCTGAAGACCTGGTGCTATTTTGGCAGGCTCTGTAGAGATGACTTCTGTGTGTAATTGCTGTGCTGGGATGATTCTTTACTGTGCAAGTGTTCTTCTAGGTCTCCAGTAATAGGATTTACTAATACATTTTTAAACTGATTAGTCAAAATGCCCGAGTCCTTATTCTGTCTGCACGATATTCAGATACTGGCCTCATGGAAAAATTTACTCCCTGTCAAAAAAAAACCTTTATAAAAGCCTTTTTTCTTGGAAGAGACACAAGTTGGCAGTCTTGTATTGCTTTGTGAACATGTAAATATGTATTTTCAGCAATGCAGTTTAGCATAAAATTAAATCAGCTGAAGACTCAGATTGGCTTAAGGGATAGGGGCCTGCTAAGCTATAAATATTTCTAAAGTGTACTGAAAAATCTCATCTTTGTGATGATCTGTCAGTTTTTCTATTACTGTGGGTTTGGTGTTTTGGTTTTTTTTTTTTCTTAAACCAAATAAAAATTCTGCTCAGTGCTTGGATCATAAACTTGAAACCAGCTTTGCAGAACTTGACCTTTTCAGCTGGCTTTGGCTTGGGGAAACTAACTTAAATGATGCCTTGTGAGCTCATGAGGGAAGTCATGAGACAAGCCAAGCATGAACAAAAAGAGGAGGCAGAGCATAGCAGAGCCCCTTGGCATTGGGATTGTGGGGTCACGTAGGGGCTATCCCCAGGGTTCAGGGTCTTTTGAGGGTCTCTGGCACCTTGTTAGTGCAGGAAGTTGCCATAGGAGAGAAAAGGTTCCCCATTAGCCACCCAGAAAATTCTTTTTGGTCAGCTGAATTCTCCTACACCTGTGCTTCACACTTGCATTGCATGCATCCATATTCCTGTCTGGGGGAATGGGGCAAGCTGGTCTTTTCCTTTCATTTATTTCTGTTAATTATTCAAAACCAGCTTGTTGACCTGGCTTTTGAGTGGTTTTTAAAAGTGATGATCTCCTTTACTAAAAATTGATGTCCGCAGTGGGACCTTACATGTGCTTAGATGGACATTCTTTACTGGTGTTTTACTATGGATGTTCTTTACTGATGTTAGCTAAACCTGTGTTAAATAAATTATAATCTTGTATGACAATAACCCTATATGTACTTTTAACTGAACATAAGCCAACACTTCTAGCAGCAGAGGGATTAAAAACTCTTCAAAGGAAGAGAATTGCAGGTATATCACAGTTCAGTGTCATTAAATATAAGATGGTACAAACTGCGCTTGCTTTGTTTTACAGGATTCTGCATGTTTGTTTTGAGTTTAGTGAAGAAGCATTATCGTCTGCAATTTTACATGGTGTGTATTACCCACTTTACTGTGGTCATTCACGTTACGAATGTCACTAGAAACAGTCATGTCATATGCTCATAAAATAGTTTGGAAGAGGGGTGTGGAAAACATGCTTGAATTGAGAGTAACATGAAATCAAGCCATGCTGGACTGTATCTGTTCACCTTCCAGATGATGATGATTATATCCCAGGATGTGGCCTCTCAGGCAGCACAAGCTGTCTTTGGTGAGGCCTTGTGCATGTCCAGCATATGTTTCCCTTAGTGATGGGCCAGTATTGATGCCTTGAGAGGCTACCTAGAACAGAGACTAGACAGAGGTAAAGGAATAAAGTAGGTATTTATTAAAAGGCCTTCAAAGAATACACCTTGGGCAGTAAAGGAGCCTGACTGTGGCTCTACCCACGATGGACGACAGGTCACACGTTTTCAGATTTTTATACGTTTTGGGCTATTTACATATTGGGATCAATTGTCCAATTACAGTTTCAAGTTATGAAGTCCCATCCTCCCAGATTGCTCTCCTCAATTCACTGTTGTTTATACTGTTTGGGCCTGAAGCTGCAGCAGTGTCCTTGGTTCTCAGGCTGGAAAAGGATTGTTTTGTCTAACTAAACTGTGAAGAGAACTTGCTAACACTTTATATGAAGTTCAGAGTTATATACTAATGCAGTACAGCATCTGAAAAATATGAAAGCTAAAACCTAAGGCATCAATATAAAAGAGGTTTCTGGAGAAGGGGGACGCATCTCCGTGCCAGGTCTGAAGCCAAACAGTTCAGCATTGTGTGGAAAGTGGTTCTTGTGACTCAAGTGTTGCTTTCTAGAGGCCCCACTGAAGTACCATGATGGGAATTTGATCTTAACCCCTGTGTGGAATAGCTATTCTGTGACACTTCACAGTTCTGGTCTTCTGCTCTGCAGTGTCTCAATAGATCATTGATGTATTAAAAGAAACCAGCATTCTCCTCATTCATATTTGTCCACCTAATAATCAGCAGAGTAGCTAAGCAACAGTGTTAACCTTTTTCTTATGTGTATCTTATACATTGAAAATTAATTCCATAACATTACAGGTTAAAGCAAATAAACCACCCAAAACACCCCACTGACAACGCCCCACCTCCCACTTCTATTTAGGAATGATTAGAAATCACAGGGAAACAGCAGTCCATTACAGCTCCTGTCTTGAAAGAACTTGAGCAATCAGGGCATTGCACAATTTAAAGATTTCCTAAAGCTTTGGGAATGCAGTTAACCCTGCTGGTTCTGCACTATTTTAGGTAGCACTTTACCGTTGAGGATCCCCAGTTCTAGACTAGGACTTAACTGAGCTTTATAATAACACCAAAAAAATCTTTTACTCAAAATAATGTACCCTGTTTGTAGGAGAGTGTACCTGACACTGAGACTGCTGAGATGAAGCTTTTCTAGGAGGTATAGTCTTTATCTTCTAATCTGCAAAAAAAAACCTCCTTGCCTTCAGATTGGCATAACTAAATATATTGATTCACCATGATTTTTTTCCTTTTTCCTCTTCTGGAAAGAAAGTGAAAATGTGTAGAGTCAGTCATGTGACTTGGTGTTTGCCCAGGAAACATTAAAATGTGAGTACCCAGGAATTGCAACAAAACAGTGTGAAGCCATGTATCTACTGTGTGGTAACACAGTGTTTAGGAAGAAAAGGAGAGTTTATCCCATCCCTGGAAGTGTCCAAAGCCAGGCTGGATGGGGCCCTGAGCAACCTGGTCTAGTGGAAGGTGTCCCTGTCTGTGGTGAGGGCGTTGGAACTATGTGATCTTTAAGGTCCTTTCCAACTAAACTGTTCCATGATTTTAGTAGAGTAGGCACTTCGGTTTAGGTGGTGTTCCAATGTCACTGTACAAATACTAAAAACCTTGCTGCAGAGCTGCATTAATTAACCAGAAAGTGATCTTTTCAGAAACCTTTTGTCATTACTTGTACCCTCCCCTTTAAGGCTTCTGAGTTGTCTTATCTGTAAGTAGAATCTGGCTGCCATAGGTAAACACATGTGATAAGAGAATTAAAGAAATAGGACATTTTGAGTGTAAATGGCCCAGGCATTTAGAGTACTTAAGTTTGGTGTATCATGAGAAAACTACCAGTTCTTGATTTACAAGTATTTGGAAAATAAAATCTATTGCAGAATCTTTACTGGTAACCTGTTTAGAAACCACTTTATTGTACACTGGCTCTACAGATTAAACATCAAGTGTACTACTGAACTAAATGATTGTTTAAATGACCATGCCCTTAAAAACAAACACTTTATTTTTGCTAATCCTGAGAATTTTCATGTTCCGTAAGAGTATTCTGTTATTAGAGAGACCTACGTCTGTGTAACATGACTCTTTCATGAGTAGTTCATTGCCATTTTATTGTTACAGTTCTAACATGTCTGTTACATGTATATACAGAATATCACATTGCTTAAACTTCTTTGCTGCTTTCATGCTGGAGGTGTATGTCTTATTAAATCAGGTTTTAAAACTGCATGTAAAAAAATTTTGGGTGGAGGTAAGTGATGAAAAGACCTGCTAAAGTTTCAGAACTAGCTTCAGAAAGCCAGCTCACTTGTGATATACTGTATGCACACATCTCTTGCATTATCACTAGAACTGGTCTTCCCAGGGAGCTCCTCAGTAGCTCCTGTAGCTGTTGTGCCAGGATGTATGGAGGTGTACGGGTCAGTGTTTTCACTAACTGTTGTGTTGTTGCATTGTTAACAGTTCGCATGGACTCATGTCACTTTGCTGATCACTGTAACTCAATCTCATCTTGTCATCCAAAATCTCTTTGAAGGCATGATCTGGTAAGGGGACAGTAACAAACTGATTTGTACCACTATTGCATTGAAAGGTTGGTTCTTTTGCATATATCTAGTTAGGGAATAATTAGGGAACAGTTAAAGCAGTACAAATTGTAGGATTATTAATGTCTAATTGGAAGGGGAGTTGGAGGAATTGGGAATGATGAGGTAAGGCATACAGGAGAGGAAGCAGAAACCTCTTTATCTAGATTGACAGACACAAGTCTAATAGTTTTGAACAACCACTTCATTTATTTGCAAGGGAATAGGATTGATTGCATGCTAGGTTAAATAGTTTCCACAGCATTTTGCTGAATGGATGAATATCCAGCAATTCTTTTGCAATTACTTGGGAGCTTCAGGTTGCTCAGAGCTATTGAAATTGGACAATTTAATTTGAAATCCCCAACCTGGCCATGTTCCCTGCAGCCTGTCCTGTTCAAATAAATTCAGAGTACTTAAAATATTTTAAGAGTTTTAATCTTGGTTATGGTTGGGCAATCTTTGTGCCCCATTTTCAGTGATACATGAAATTTTGGCAGTGCAGTTAAACTTGATTATGTAAAGCCACTCCTCAGAGAGCGGGTGTGTTTTCATACCCCTCACTTCTTCAGGGACAGGGTAAATTTCAAGTTGAGAAAGAAGGAAGAAGCACATGGAAATGGTTTTTGTTCTTCCAAGGACATAATGCTGTATGTTCTCCTCTTCCTGATATATGTACATCTGGGAAGATTATTGCAGACAAGGCATACTTACAGTTAGAAAGAAAGTCCAAAGCCTTTGACAAAGTTTCTATATACAAATTCTTTTCGTAGTGGTTATGTTCATGTGTCAAAAACTGAACTTAGTTGCTTTGCTAGCCTACTATTTCATATTGCCACTCTTGCTACACAATTTGGCAGATGATCAAAAAAAATCTGGCTTTAGGCTTTGAAAAGGAGAAAAAAAAGAGCTTCATAGGCTTGAATAACAACTTCAGATGCAGTCTACATGCAAAGAACACTTAAAAAGCTGCTCCAAACTGACAAAAGGAAAAAAAAAAAAAAAGAAAAACGATGTTTTTATTTTAGCTGTCATTTAAACTTTTTGAGTAATTTGCTTGTTTTGATGTTACCAAAAACATTAACATGTTTATATCTGTTGATTTCTTCTTACCTGTGGTACCAGTCTTTAGGCCTGATTGGAAAAAGCCAGCCTGTTCATGTTTTAAGCTCATGCACCAAAATAACACTTTAACTTGAACTAACATGAATCTGTTATGATCTAGTTTGGCTGAAGACTAAAACCAGTCCATCTAAGTGTGGTGCTCATGGGGGAGCGAGAACACATTATGAAACGTAAATCCTTTTAAATACTGCAGAAAAAGTTCCCAGAAAGAAATTCTGCTCTTTAATATTTTGTCCTCTGTTTAGGTTCAGGCAGTTTTTCTCTGTGAAACTTTTAATATCTTTCTCTAGGTTTCTGGTTCCAATTTCAAGTGTTATCTGCAATGACATTACCGCTTATATTTTTGGATTCTTCTTTGGCAGAACTCCATTAATTAAGGTAGGTGCTTAGGCAATTCCTCGCTAACAAGCTTTTACAATTTATAGCAATTTTCTTACTTGATCAAAAGCATGTTAATGGAAAAAGTACTTTACACTGTACTGCATGATTCACATCTTTGCTAAAAAAGCCCAAACTGACTATCCTGTTCCTGAAAATTTGTATATGGGAAACTGGGATTAATGCGAATGTGATATTGGCATTTCAGGATAATGCAGTTTGAGCCTATTGCATCATCATTTATAATTGCATTATTTTTGGATTTCAGATGCAGGTTTGGCTGCATACTTACTGCACAGAAACTGTAATTTGAAATAAGCCCCTAGGTCATGTGTGACTGCTCCTCTTGTTGACTGAGAAGGGCTCAAGCATTAATCTTCCTATTCTGGTAGAATATGCAAGACCCCACAGAAAGACATGAATTATTTTCATGATGTTGCCATGTTAATTTTTGGGGATTTAGTTGGTTCTGATACTAAAATGCTCTTAAATTGAAAATGTGATAGAATTTGGTGACAGCTTGGCACACTGGTCTCTCTAGCTAGTTGGTGTATTGGTTATCCAGTCTGTCTGCAGACAGCTGATGTCTCCTGAGGAGCATCCCCAGCAGTGGTTGTGTCACACCCGGGTTTCTGGCACGATCTAAAAGGGCACTTGCTTGCAGAGCTCTCCAATAGGGCTGAGGTGTGCTCATGCAGGTCCCCCAGTCTGCTTGAAGGGAGTTCAGCTGCTTAATCTGGGTCAGGTGCAGCCACAGGCCAGCAGCAGCCTCCAGACAGCAGCAGCAGATGGGATGGGAGCTCTCCCTTCCCTCAAACTGGCCAGTGGCACCAACCAAAGTGTGGCTTTTCCCCACCTTGCCTGGGACAGGCCATGGCCATACTCTTCTATTTATCACATTCAGTGGCTGCAGCTGCTGACATTCAGTATTTCACACCAACCTTTGAAAAACAAGGTAGGAACTTAATTTTCACAAACAAGATCAAGAAATAGAGTAAAAAGGGGTGCATTGATTTAACTGATGGACTAACACTCTCTCTTTTGTGCCTAGCTGTCTCCCAAGAAGACCTGGGAAGGGTTCATTGGAGGCTTCTTTTCCACTGTTGTATTTGGATTTATTGTAAGTAACCACAGGATATTCATAGAACCAAAGAATGGTTGTGTTTGGAAGGGGCCTTTAAGATCATCTCATTACAATCCCCCTACCATAGACAGGAGCATCTTCCACTACCCTAGATTGCTCAGAGACCATCTAACTGGTCTTGAACACTTCCAGGCATGGGAGTTTCCTTGTATAGATTCAGTCTTCATATTTTGACTTGAAATAACTAAATTTATCACTAATTTTATCTCAAACTCCTGAAAGCCTCAGAGTGAGTTAGGGTGGTTTTTTTTGTCTAGAAAATTCTGCCAATTAATTACTAGCTGGAAAGGCTAGGCAAGGTTTTAGCCTCTTCTGAATAGATTATATTGACCTTTTCTTGCTGTTTCTGTTACAGTATCTGGAATAGTTTTATCTATTAGTTGCATCCCTATTTTGAAATTGAAATTTATCAATAGCATTGATTATGCTTTGTGAAGTAGTCCTTCTGTGTTACATGCTTTATAATGCTATTTTTCCTGGAAAGCAATTTACTGTAATGATATGCACGGATGATAGTACCAGCATAAGTAACTGTTGTTATAAGTAATTTATCACCAAGTTCAGCAGAATTCATAATAGCCAAACTTAGTAGTAGAGTTAATCAAGTTTTAATGGACTAGTGAACTGCAAAAAATTCAGTGGGTGACATTTTTGGATTTTATAATGCAGAAGATACAATAGATACAAATCTAAGAAATAGAAAAAGGAAAACAATTTGGGAAATCATCACTAAGATCACTGAACATCTGCCTTGTTGAGGCATTCTCTAGTTTAAGCAGGCTGATTTTTCTTCATTCTTTGTCTCTTATTAGAAAGATTTTTTATTACCCTGAGCTTGTGGTGATAAAGCCATTCATTAAAGCATGATTTTTGAGTGTAATAATAAATGCCTAATTCAGTAGTTGTTGTTTTGCTTTTCAGTTTTCCTATTTTTTGGCTCAACATCAGTACTTTGTCTGCCCTGTGGAATACAACAGTGAAACCAACAGATTTGTTACAGAGTGTGAACCTTCAGAGCTCTTCCAAATGAAGAAGTACTCTGTGCCACCATTGCTTCAGCCCGTGTTGGGATGGGTAAGGAAAAAACCCAGGCTTTGGTTAAAATTGAAATCATGCTTCCCAGCTTAAATGGGTTTCCGAACCGTTTTAGCAGAGTATCTGAATGCTGGTAAAGCTTAAGGTTAAGAACTGAATCAATAGCATGAGCCTCTCCATTGCTCATATGGAGGATGTGGTCACCCAATGAGAATCACTGCTGGAGTCACCCGAGGGAACCTGCCTGTGTTCTTGAGGCCTGTATTCTCTTTGTGCTGCACATGGAGGCCCCTTAACCATTTTGCAGACTTATTTTTGAAGAGCAACCTTTGAATTTTTTGTAGGAAGTGGACAAAGGCTTGTTATGGCCTGAATTAGTGGCAAGCTGAAGTAAACTTGTAGAACTTCATTCTCTTTTCAGCTAGTGTGTATCTGCTGTTAGGACTGGAGTTTTACTCTCTTTGCCACACAGCATCCTGTGTGTTAGTGCCATGACTTCCATGCTGAGTGAACAAGTACTACCAGCAATAGTTACATGTCGTGTACTCTCCAGCCCTTTAAATATGTAAGCTAAAAATGCCTACAATTGAACATACTGAAACACAGTGTTCATTATTTTTCTTGTAGGAAACGGTGAATATGTACCCATTTCAGATGCACAGCTTTGCACTGTCAACATTTGCCTCATTAATTGGGCCATTTGGAGGGTTCTTTGCCAGTGGATTTAAAAGAGCTTTCAAAATCAAGGTATGTTAATGAATCCTGTAAGCCCCTAAGTTTTGGGTTGGTTTTCTCCTTGCTTTAGATAAATTGGTGGGTTAAGGGTTAGGGGTTTTTTAAATCCTTCATTGTAGTGTTTCTACTAAGTTGCAACAATGTTTTGGTTGGTTTTTAGTATCAGAAGCAGGACTTAGTTTTATCAGATATGTGTGGGTGTGTGTGTGTGTGTGATATTCTTCAAACTTAGCATAGTCAGCATGTGACTTCAAAGCTGGAAATCTAAGAATAATTTGGTTACATAGTTTGGTCAAAAATCACTCTCCCAAATAGTGTTGCAGAAGTGGTTTTAACAAGCAAGATGTCAGATATTACACTTGACAGGAAAGGCAATCTGTAGATACCTCAGAAGTGCTGACAGTTGTTTACCCTTCAGATTTTGGCTGGTTTTTACCAGTAGTATTGGTGTCACGGGCAGATGCTGGTGTGTCAGGCTCACCAAAGCATGAGATGTTTGGCTGCCTTGGCCAATACAGTGCTGCCTTGTAACAGGAGTGTGTATTGGCAATTTATGTGACCTGCTACCCTCTGTTTATTGCAAGGTGTGCACTGTTGCTTGTGGCAATGCTGTCCTTGGCTGGTATTAAATGGCAGCAGGAGTATGGCAAGAGGGCAGCCCCAAATTGCTCCTGACCTTCTTTATGTCTTGGTAGGACTGCTGTAATTCTTATCCTGTTGCTTGTTATTGTTCATGTTGTTGTTCCGTACGTCCACCAAGCTGGCATGTGCTTTGCACAGAAGCGTGTAAACCTCTCTGCTTGTGCTGAACTCCTGTACATGTGCTTGTACCTACCCCTCTTGCTCATGCTGGTTCCAGCTGCTTGCCCAGCACTTTGCTGGCCACAGCACTGTCGTACCTGTATGGCCATGTAGCAAAAGACTGTTTGTGTGAAGAAGGAATTTGGGATGAAAAAAATGCTTCTGAAAAGCAGCACCTATTCTTAAAGTCGAACATTAAAAAGTAAATTCCTTTTAAAATGTCTGGGCCCTGAAGTGATGACTTAAGGACTGTCAGGAAGTCAGGGATATTGTGGAATTGCTGCTAAGGGCAGTGCACTGCATGCCTGTCCCACACTGGACAAGACTAGTTTACCTGCTGGCAGTCACCCCACATGACTGACTAAGGTCAAGGTTTTCACTCAGAGAGGACATGAGTGAATGTGGCCAACAGAAAGGATGTCTGAAGGTATTTTGATTGATAAAGCTGTTCTATAGACAAGATAGGGAACACAAAGGTAGTGTATCAATCTTTGTTTGCATCAGCAATATATTTTTTTTGATTCTGTTAGATAAATTTCTGTTGTTTGCACATATTATGGTTTTTAACTATGGTAGAGGATAAAGCAAAAAAGGTATTTAAGAAGAGAATTAGATTCTGCAGAGGCAAGATACAACAGCCAGTAGCTTAAGAGGTTTGCTACAAAATGAAATGTGTATAGGCACACAAGTGTTCTCAGTACTGGTACACCTGCACCTGATCTGCTACTGTCCTCTTGTGCAATACTGTGGACAAATTGCTGCTTCTCCTCTTTTTCTTCTCACCCCTTGGCTCACCTTTGCACTTAAAAACTCCTTTAGCAAAGGAGCCTCTTGCTAACTTTTGGCTCCATATAGTGAAACCATGGCTTACTTGCAGCCCTAATGTGCTGCTGCCAAGTGATAACATCACTGTGTGTTTCGCAGGAACCATTGACCATTTTTTTTTTTTTTTTCTTCGTTCCCCTTCTTGTCCTTCACACCCAAAAGGATTTTGCAGACACAATCCCTGGCCATGGTGGGATAATGGATCGCTTTGATTGTCAGTACTTGATGGCCACTTTTGTTCATGTCTATATCACCAGTTTCATAAGGTATGGATTTGTTACAATATTAACTACTGAAGCATGCACAGGAGCTGTGCCATAATGAACACACAGGAGTTATGTTAGCATAGCAGAGCTTGCAGGTTGCTAAATAGGATTTATCCAATCACTTCAAATACAGGACTATTAAGAACGCAATGTCCCTGCCTAGGATTTGTGGTGGGTTCAAGCTATGCCTTAATGTTTCTGTGACTGCTGTTGAAGGTAACCCGTGTACCTGAAATACCAGAAAGTTTTGTGTAGCAGCCTATAAGAAGTTTTACTAGAAAGGTGTAGGATGGGGTTGCAGGCAGGAGGGTTGTGCAGGATCTGCTTTCCCTATATGGTTCCTAAAGAGCCTGTAGGTTGTGAGAATGCAGTTCTTCCCATGAGTTTCAATATTTCTGACTTGCTTGGTTTGGGATTTTCTGTTTAAGATGAAAATAGTATAGTTAAAGAAAGGAGATAACTTCCTAAAATACTGGTCATCTTTCCTGAACCACACCAGCTTTCAAGAAGAAATCATGGGAATCACAATTCTCTCAAAACAGACATTTTAGTTTCTGAGGCAGGGGTGGTTCAAGGGGCTGGATCAAGACATGCTCTTAGTTTTGTAAATGCATATGGCTAAATAATTATTAGATACCTAATCAGCAACAGATTCTTTGCCTTATATTTGATTCATCTTAGAAGTAGATTGTAAGTAACTGGCTAGCTAAAAATGAGGCTGATATTTAGAAAAGCTTGGTTTAATTTGCAGTTTTCTTTACTGACTTGGCCAATTCCCCATTTAGTTCAATAGTACATAGCTTATCTGGCAGGCAACAGATACTAAATGAAGATCTGCTAATAAAAAACCATTGATTACAGTGATAAAGGATAAATCAAGGAATCTTATTTGTCATAAGCCTTTTTAATAACCACATTTGACAGCAAATAGAAATGCTTTTTAGTTTCTGTTTATATTGAGCGAAGAGTATGTTTTGCCAGTAATGCTGGCCCGCTCATCGTGAGAGAAATCCATAACTAGGTGCCCTCAAGAAAGGGAAGGCATTGTTTGGGCACCAAGAAGAAATCTAAAAGACTCTTTGGAGCTGTGGTCACAAAAAAAAATATTTTTTTTTTCCTTGACAGGGGTCCAAATCCCAGCAAATTACTGAAACAGCTGTTGATACTTCAGCCTGAACAACAATTAAGTGTGTATAAAACCCTGAAATCTCACCTTGTTGAAAAAGGGATCTTGCAGCCATCTCTGAGAGGGTAGTTTGTCAAAACAGAGGACTAGAAGAAAACTCCATCTGCAAGAAGCCTGTAGAAAAACATTGCAAAAGTGCACATAAATAATGGCTGAAGGAAGAGTAGTTTGTAGTCTGGAAAAGGTGACTGTTTCCTGAAATCAATGTGAATGCTATGACTTCCTACTGGACACTAAAGATCTCTAACTCCTAAAATAATTCAAATGCTTTCAAAGTAATGGTACACATGCTGTATATTTTAGTTCCTGAGGCAGATGGCAGCAGTCTTTGTTCAGCACCCAGCCTGACACTCTTTGTATTTAAGAAAAAAAGTAATGAAATTCACTGTAAATTTTAAATGGATTATTTAAAGCTTTATATCCTAGCAATATGGTTCTGATCGCCAACAGTTACTGATGTGTAAACACATCAGGGAGGCAGTAACTTCTATATAGGCTGATGCTGAAATTACTGTAGGCCAGGAAACACTAGTTAGCCTGGTCAAAGAAGTACTTAGAGCCTGCTGTATCAGACTACCTGTATTTACTTAATTGTTATGAAGATTAAACCTAGCTCTGTTTTTAATTTAGCAGCTTTCTTATGAAGCTATTTCATGCTTTCAAGAGAAAAGTACAATTATGGAAATATAGCTGGGCATTGAAATACGGTTGGACAATTTGGGCTGTGGAGCTGCTTTTTTTGTTGTTGTTGTTAACATTACAGATAATAAACAAGCGTGTACCTCCAGGAGTAGAGATTACCTGAGAAAAAAGAATTCTTCAGCCCAATGAACAGATCAAGGAGAATCTGAAGTTTAACTCCCTAATTTCCATGGCCAGGCCAGTGTCTGAAGACAGTAATTCAAGCCTTATTCCTTGTGCCTCTTAACTGCTGTCTAGAATTGGGGTATTTCCTTCTTTTTGAAGGCACTTTGAGGTCCTGAGTAAAAAGTGAGGTTTAAGTGGTGTTTATCAGTGTGTTACTCAGTGAAAGCAGAAACTTCCATCTTATGAATGTGCAAAGTGCAAGACAGGATGTGTGATTCTTCTGCTGTGTGTTATTATTTATTAAGAAGATCCTGAAGCAAGCTTGGGTAACCACAGAGGGGTTTGAATGAAGAGTTTTTATAGAAAGCAGCTATTCTGTAGGCTTAGTGGGGTATATGAGAAGAATTAATGCTCTATTATTCTCAGTCCTAGTTGTTTTACAACTTTTTTCATCATGTAACATGTCTCGATGCAAACAAAAATATGAACTTTTTTGAAATGACAAAAATTACTGCTGTACAAGCAGAAAGCACAAATGCCAATTTTGTTTTCATATACTGTAAATTGATACAATTTAGTTTTTCCAACTAACTGTAAATAAGTTTCTCCACATATCAATGCCACATCTATGTGCGTGTACATAAATTATTAAAAGATGTGTGTGTGTGTATATACATATATATATACACTAAAGATTAAAATTTAAATGGTTGGTGCTACTTGAGGATACAACCGTGGAGGAAATCACTTGGATAGGTGATAAGATGTATCTATAAAATTCAAACTGCTTTTTGATGAACACCATATAGCTGAGACCACCATGCACTCTGTTTTGCACTTGGGCTTTTACATCTTGTGTATGGAAAGGCTCCCCCTTGTACATCCAACAAAATCCAGGTCTAAAGTAATTCCTGTTGATGTCAAGTATTGACAGAGTTAAATTATGTCTGACCTGGAGATTGCAGTACTGTATTGAAGGAACACTCCAAGAGGTGAAAAACATCACCTGCTGCTTGTCTGTCAGTGGCTCTGTGACTTGGCTTATTAGTTGGAGGGGACTGAAGTTCAACCCTCACTCCAGATAGAGCATAACCTGCAGTTAAAAGGTAGCACGGCTACCTTTGGCAAGGTGATTTAAAAAGAAGGGAAGAGAAAATGAGAGAGAAACCAAAGTAGAATATCTTGAAAAATTGCTTTTAGATGAGGCTTTGATTATGCATGGGACTCTGGTAGATGTAATGATAAAACGCAGCCCTATTGGAGCTAGTATATCTTTATCCTGGGTATTAAAAAAAAAATCTAAATATTTAAAATTTATATAGAGAATATATATGTAAAAGGGTAATTGTTACATCAGAAACTTGAAATTTTTAGTGTAATTTTATAGCATGTACAATAAGGAAGTTTAAATATATTTTAGTATTTAATACAATGGAGCAAATGAAATTAATTGCTATCTATGTGCACAATAGAAAATTCAACACTGCAATTCTGCTTTTCAATGTTAAAATGAAAATGGGATCACCTGTGAACTCACTTATCAATTTTCAAGATAGAGTAATAGCTTCTTTCTGGTTTAGGCTTGGTGTAAATATGGCTGAGCAGGATCTGTCACTGTGAAGTGACATCTATGCTTGGTTACTACAAACAGAATTTACCACACTGGCTAGTTCTGTTAGTTCAAGCATTGAAACACGATCAACAGGGAAGTTTAACTTTTTACACCACTTATTGTTTTCACTTGCACTTTTGTCCCAAGTGGCTGTAATTACCTGCTGAGCAAAAAAAGAAAAATGTATATTCTGTAAATATTGTAAATGGTATGAGCACATAATGTCTGTTTTAGTCTGACTGTTTCAATCTTTCATTGAAGCAGGTGTTGTAAAAAAAAAATAAAATAAAATCAGGACAGAAGTTCTCCTCTCTTTTATTTCCTATGTCATGTACAGTGGGTGGAATTTTCTTAACAAGAATTTATATTCCTTTATATTCCTTACATATGTGTTCTTAATAGAAAGTCAGCTATTAATTTCCAACCTTTTGCCCCTCAAGGCTTCTGACCATCCATGTCTGTTGCTGAAACTTGTACAATATGCGTCATGTCCAAAGATAGGCAAGCTGGTCATCTTTTCCTAAAGGTGCTCACTCCAACAATACTGATACAGACCTGTCAGTATTCACCATTTGTGGTGCTGATGGGGTGGCAGCTGGCAGCTAGTTCTCCTGCTTACCTATTCCTTCCCTTTTAAGTCTTGGATTTGAGGCGCTTCACCTCCTGAAGCCTCAAAAAAGCCAGGTAAGAAATGCATCTTATTTCTAAATTACCCAGACACTAACATCTGCTAAAGACTCACCCTCAGCCAACTGGACATGTGTGTGTGTGCTGTGCATCTCTTTGGGTTTTAGAAAACTTGTGGAGAAGCACAGAGCCTTCCTGTGGTCTGCATCTACTTCCTAATGGTCTTCTGAGGAAAGGAAGGGGAAAATTAGCAGTGAGTTTTCTCCTGCTAGACAGATAAGGTTTGGGACTGTTACTTGCATGGAGTCCTTTTGTCCAGCTAGTACTACTACCTGCATGTAGCTAAGTTGCAATTTCACTTTCTCTTGCAAGTAGTTTCTCGATTATAAAATGGATATCCAGTTCCTTGTTTAGCAATTTCAAATTGCATTAACTTAGGTGTGAGCTCTGTATCTGACAGGATGCCAGAAACAGGTGGGAATGTGTCACCCATAAACACACACCAAATTTAGGTTGGAAAACACCCTTGAGATGACCAAGTCTAGCCATTAGCCCAGCAGTCCAAGTCCTCCATTAATGTACAGCTGAGTACTACAGACACTGGGATTTGTTCATTGGATACATACTGACTTCTCAATACTGATGCTTGTTCCTTGATGAATTACAGGGACACGATTTGATCCCTAAAGGAGCAGGTGACAAAGACTGGTATTGTAAGTATTTTTTTAGCATGTACCCTTTGCAAGTGATTGTGTAAAGGCAACATATTTTCACAGGGAAGCCACGGTGTAAATCTTCAGCCCCTTTAATTGCCACCAGGTGACTTGCACTTGTCTGTGTCCAGGTGCAGTAAAAGCAATTTGCTTTCTCAAGTGGTTGCTGCTCCCATGTGAAGTGGCTGGGCCAGTTGTCCCCAGCTCAGCAGAAACCTGAGTTTTGAGCTAGTCCCATGCAGAGTTTTCAGGGAAAGAGGCTGGATTTTCACTTCTGCTGTTGGGACCCTGCTCTTTGATTGCAGGAAGTGAAATACTTGTGCTATCTGGTAGATATCTTGCACACCTCTAAAGAAAACATATGGAGAGCTCTGATTGCCCAATAGTGGCTTATATTACCTACCGAACTGGGGCTTATCACTGGGGGTTGTATGTTCTTGAAGGGTGTGTGTAGCTCTGCATACTTTGACCTTGTTTCTGATGTGACAAACTGTGATACAAGAATAGGCTATTCCAGGACAAGGAGAAAAGCAAGCTCTGCCAGACTCCATGCTCTGTCATGTCCAGCTGCACAAAACAAGTTTCTCACTTCAAATTCAGATAGAAGTAAACATACAAGAGCATGTCTGTTGGCCCAGCTGGTCCCATGGACACCAAGGAAGAGCCAGCCCTGAGTCAAGCATTGTCCGAGTGAGGGCAGGCCTGGCCCAGCCATCACGGGGAGCAGCACCCAGGCCACCTCAGCACCACCACACCCGCAAGCACTGGCCATGTACCATCCACTCCTTCCTGGGAAGAGCCCCCAGCGCCAGGAGTGCAGGCAGGAGCTTGTCTGATGTCCACACAGCCCCTTCATGACAGATCTCCTCCTCTGCCCCTGGCACCACGGCAACAACAGTCCCTGTTCAGGAGGGCAC
>WBMY01018119.1:0-12464 GCA_013397315.1 Donacobius atricapilla | reverse complement strand
CCCCCCCAAAAAAAAAATCACAGCAGAACTTGATATCTCTTGTTAGATAAATTCCTTCTGTCTGGTTCAGCTGAAGGGAGAGGAGGCCCCTTGCATGAATGCAGGCGTCAGAAGGTCTCATATTTGCCTTAAAAGCTATTTTCTTGTCTATAGGCTTACAGAAGATAAAAGAGGTAGGGTCTGAGAACAGACAGCAGCAACCCATGGTGCCCCCTGTAACCTTGTAAAGCAATTTAGGCCCAATTGTACAAAGAATTTCAATGACAATGACACACATATAGATGCATGGGGGATGCAGTAGCCCCGTGCCTCATTTTTCCCTTCTATGAGGGATGTAGTAGTTCCTTACCTGTATTTCCACTCTTTGTGGGTGCAGGGTGGTTACATGGGCTTTAAGATGTGGTGGGTGCAGTACTCTGATTTAATTTCTATTTTTGCACACTGCAGCAATATACTGTGCAAGTGAGTTACCAAAATAATCTGGAGCCCACCCACAATTCCAGATGAGAATGGATTGTTTTCATCAATTCTCTCTTTTTTTTCTTTTTTCATCCCACTAAGTCTACTACTCCATAGTTTACTGAAGCAGGGGGGGATGTACCTTCCTCCCCTGGCATAATGCAGCATGGCTCAGGAATACAGAACCAATTTGTCTGTGTGACAATATGAAAACTTGATACAACTACAAAAACAGAATTTTTTTTTCCATGCAAGTGACTGTTATGCTCTTCTCATCTGGATGAATACACACAAGTCATGTAGATGACCATCAACATAAAGTGAAAGAGTTGGTTCCTTTAGGCATGGGATTATTAATTTTTAACTTGGTACTAGTGCATCAAATGGCATGCAATTTAAGGGTAGAGAAGGTATTTGTATTTTTCCTTTAGACTGTAAATGGAACAGTTCTCAGACACTATTAAGTCCTTTAAAAAACAATTCTTTTTAAATTCTGTTATTTTGAAGCATGCCAGAAAACTTCTCAAAACAAACTTCATGTAATTTGTGCTTAAAGAAATGGAAAGACGTATTGGGAAGCTATAATAACAACTGCCAACAAATGAGGCAGGACTTAATGTTTTTCTAGTCTCTCCTCACCTGCCAGTGATGTTATCAACCCTTCCCCTTGAGAACGCAATTCATGGTGTCTGTGTGACACCCATCCTTTTTCAGGGCTACCACAGACAAAGAAATTGTGTCACCTGATGGAGGGGCTTTGGAACTTCTTCAAATCCCAGGACTGTCCAAGCATAAGTGTTGTTCTGTTATCTCCCTTTCTCCTCAGCCACTTTAAATCCATATTGTACTTGTGCATGAATAACATATAGTCTGCAAAAATATTGACTGCTACAGAATAGCCCTAGTTAGTAAGCAGAACCACCAGATCACAGAGAACTGGGATTTTCCCCCTTCTTCTCTGTAATGTTGATAAGTTATCGATTCCAATTCCAGCTGTATAAGGTGATTCTCTGTGGATGCTTTTCATGCATCACTCTGAGCTCAGGTCCTGAGGCACATCATTTCCTACTTTGCTGTCCATCCATGTCAGTAGACATAGCTTTGGAGCAGCTGCTCAGAGGGACCACAGTGGTGGGCACGGGGGGGGGCATGCTGTATGCCCCAGGGTGTTTCCTTCCCTCTGCTCCCATGGTTACAGCAGCAGAGGCTGTTCCTACTGCTGCCTGCAAATGCCATCCAACCTACTCTGCAGTGTGTCTGCAAATAGTTTGGGGTTGAGTCTTTTTTGATGATCCTACGGTTTGCCTAATATGTAATTTCCCGAATTGGCAGGTTACCGTACTCCCCTGTACTGCTCCTACTGTGGTGACTTCTCCGTATTTGACCCAAAACATGAATATTTATTCTTCTCTTGACATCTCCTGTTCAAATTTGATGAAGCACAGCTTGCTGCTCATTTTCAGAGCAGCACAGGAAAAGACTTGCCACAGAAAGCCTTTATGGTATGGTGCAAAGCTGGTGGAGCTGCATATCTTTTCCTGCTTGCCAGTGCTGCTGGTATGGCAAAAGGGCAAATCCCAACTGTGTTCGCACATGTGGTGCTTCCAGGTAAAAGCCCTTTTGCCTTTCTGCAACTGTGGAAAGACATAGATTCGAAAGGTTTCCACACATGGCAGCATGGGCATGTGAAGGCAGACCTTCCTATATGCTCTGAAAGATGCAAGAACAAAACATCCTAAGCAGCAGAGATGCACTTTTGCATCACCTGTTGGGAAAGCTGTTACCAGCAAAGGTCATAACTGTAATGCACACTCCAGTGTGCATCCTCTGTGGTTATAGATAATGTTATAGATAATGCCTGGCAGGTATTGCTGCAATGACTATGAAAGCGCAGCATAGGCCCTGGCCTCTCTGCTGAGCTGCTGAATTTTTGGTTCCATAGCTGGCAGCAACAGTAAAAATCACGGGCTTGTGCCACTGACAGTGATTTCTTGTACCTTGGGTTGGGTTCAATAAAAACTTCATACTTTCATTGTAGTTAATATTTTCTCAATCCATGTCAACATGCTTGTGTTCAGAATCTGACTCCTCTGAATTAGACAGTGGATGATTTCAGCAGCAAATTTTGCTAGGCAGCCATTTAGTTGATCTAAACCATTTTTAACATGGTGATTTAGAGGCAAGAGGCAACTTCTGTTTACTTTGTCATATCCTGAATCATCTGTGCTTGTTCTTCTTATGGATGCACTGTGTCATTTTAATAGAAGTACTATAGGTGAAGCATTTACACTTAGCTCCAAAAGCCCTTTGAATATTCTTGTAAGAAAAGGTTGCTGGATGATAGAGCACAAATTATTACTATTCTGGAGCTGACATGGAGATTTGCATGTCAGCAAATCGATCTGAAGTGCTTTGCAAGCACTCGATCTGAAGTGCTTTCTTTCAATAGATATTTCTATAAATTCTGCCCTGTTCCTGATGAAGAGGCAGTCTCTGTTGTCAGTCTCTAACCATAGGCTTGTCAGGTGTGATAAAGGCAAAGGAATATATACAGTGTGCATTGGCTGATTGCATATTGTCTGGAGCTGTGTAATTTTCCCACAGTTATTGCTTTCAAGTGATTTATTTGTGCAATTTCTTGGGGAAAGTCATCTGCAGGTTTCAAAATGCATAGTGTTATGACCTTAGGGATTTATTATCACGGTGTAAATGGGGACTCTCAGTGTAATCTATGAAACTACTTAAGGCAGTATGGAAAACTAATCAAGACCACTTTTAGAACTTGGACATCAGCAGAATGACTGCCGGTTTATATTAACATGCTTGACATATAAAATGTGACTGGAGAGCAGTTGATAGTCTAAGAAGAAGCACTGATTTGGATAAAAACAATTGAACATAAGGAGCAATAAACAGAAGGTTTTAGAGGTGTAGTGTGTAGAATTTCCTATGTCTCTTGAAAAGAAATGTCTTGTTTTCATCACAAGTACTGTCTTTTTCATGCCCTACAGGAAATACTTCAACTCTCATGGAAATAAGTAGGGAAAATAATCATAGTTTCTTATTCATTTTTGCCCTCAGAGGAAAGAGACCACCTTTTCTTTGAAGACTACTCATACTGTAATTGAACCAGGGTAATTACTATGCAAACAATATCTACCTTTCTCATAGCTTCAGGAAATTTATTATCTCATTATTTGTTTGCTTGTTTGTTTCCCACTGCCTGCAAATCACTGGCTAGATAAAGATTGGTCTGGTGAACCCTTTGATAGTCTGATCAATACATTTCATATGCAGAGTGGTAAGGTCCTGGCTGTAGGAAAAGCTGGGCAGTTTAAGATGGCAGCTTCTTGCTCTCTGATATTTTATTATTCCTTGGCTGTGAGAAATAAGCACCTTTCTGGCTAATGTGGAAGAGCAGGCCATGTGGATCAAGCTCTTTAAGTTGCCTAGAAGAAATCATAAGGAGTTTGCTATATTAGTCTATTTTTTCTTCGTTCTAAAACTTCATGGACTGCTGTTGAAATCTTTCCTTTGTGACTTGTTCTGCATTTTTGTATTGGTCAAACACCCCAAATTCAATAGCCTGTTCCCTGGGCTGTGGGATGGAAGCATTTTGACTTGTAAAACCAACAATTCTTAGCGTAGTGAAAAAATTTCCTTTCCAGAGCATGTATGGAGAAAAAGACAGTAAAATTACTGGAGGAACATGGATACGTTAGGAAAATGTAATTATTTTCTTTTTCAGTGCCTGGAAATATGGTGCTGTGATACAAGGAAGTAACTCTTGTAGTTTTACAAATAAGTGGTTGGAGTTTTGTTTCTCTCTAGTCCAACCTCAAGCTCTGCCCTACCTGCCTACAAGGCTGTCATGGGCAGCAGCTCCTTGTGTCCTTACTGGCTCCTTCTGAGGAACAAACTCCACATCAAACATGCTGGAGCTGTGGCAGATGACCTTCCCTCACCACTGCCTTTTTTTCAAGGTGGGCAGCATTGCTGGAGTGGGTTTTTTTCCAGCTGACACAGCATGTTTTATTTACTGCAGGAAACCTGTGTTGCTTGGTTTGATTACTTCAAATCATGGTCCTTTCTACTTTTGTTTTATTGGCCTGTTGGTCATGAAAGTGCAACATCCTACTGTTTTGTCTTTGTTGCTCTATAAATTACTGAATATTGCCATGTTTCAGCAATTCAGAACCAAACTTGTTGAGGTTGTAGCAAGCAGGTATTCTGCACTGGTACTGGTTTGAAAGCAAAACTGGTGAGAGACTCCAAGTCAGAAATACAATTTAATAGGAGGGGGGAAAAGGTAAAATAAAATAAGTTCAATAATACAACCTGTTAGTCAGGGCAGTGGCAGCAGTCCAGACGAAGTGGTCTTGTTGAAGCAGTGATCCCGTAGAAAGATCTGGTAGCTCTTGTCCTCTGAGAATCCAGTGAGGTGAGAGCCCACTGTGCTATCCCGGTTTATATCCAGGTGGGAATGCTTGGCTCCTCCTCATGGGTGGAGCATCTCAGAAAGGAATGATGTAATTTTATGAGTCATGCAGTGGGTCCTTGCCCATTAAACAGAGGTAACTCCCAGAGGGAGTTACCTGTGAGTCATACAGCAGAGCATTAATGGGCCCATTAACAGAAGATAGTCTGGAGGGTGGGGGCAAGGGAAACACTGCCCCACCTGGTTTCAACAGCTCATGAAGACAGTGATAAAATACATACCTTGGGCATATCTTACATCGTAACTTTGGACAGCACTTCTATGTTCTTTACTTTCAACTTAGAGATTGTATTTTCTGCTGACTGTAAAAAATGACAGGGAGTCTTTGGATGCTGAATATGTGACTGTTTTGATCCAGGTAGAGAATTCAAAAGGAAATCTTCTATTTATAAAGGAATAAATGCCAGAGTAGCAGTACTGGAGCCCCAGTTTGGGATCATAGTAAAACTGCAGAACCAGAGTCCCCAAGAGAGCTCTGACACTTACTGTTAAGAACGTAAAGATAAAAGTCCAAATAACTAACATTTGGGGTTACTTAATGCTTTCCTTTATCAGATCTGACACTACCGTTTCCAGTTTTCCATATTTCTGAAATGCTATGAAGGAGTTAGCATAGTTAGCTATGTCTGCATACAAAGAAGAAGAAGTAGCTTTGTAAAAACTGAAGGTGTGAATATCCTTTAGTTTTTCATTACTATCTGCATGGGACCTTTCTGCTCCTTAGCATCTCCACAGATACCTTCTCAGCCGAGACCCTCTCATTAACCCCCAGGCAAGATTGAGAACTTGAACTCCCATGCCCAGAGCAACCCAGAAACTTTCAAATACTGGAGAAAATATATTGTTCTCCATAGGTATCTGGTAAGTTCAGCTCGGATATGAGGTGTCCTTCATCTCTATACCTCCATCTGTTCTCTATCTGTCTATTTTCTGCCCCAATACCCCCCCAGTTTGCCCAAGGTGAGAAAATGTCCTCCCTTACACATTCCCAAGTGTGCTGATGCCCATCTCAGCTTGTCTGTAGTGAATCAATATTTGTGAGAGAAAAAACCACATGCCATCCTCTATTAGGTGTACACTAGAGAGAGAGAAAAGATCAGTATCTCCCTGTCTCTATTACCCTGTATTAACTGAAACCACAGCCTTCTTGACCAGTTCAAGTCCCATCTCAAATAAGGAATGGACAGCTTATAAACTGCCTGCATCAAACTTATTTGCTGGTGACTTGGTCCTTCCCCGGGGACCTGGTTTGGTGCCTCCTGACAACAGACAGTAGCAGAAAACAGCATTTTCCTTGACTGAGTTTCTAAGTTTCAGTCTACCTGCACCATCAGAAATGTCCATCCTCTTTACTTTAAGAACCCTAAGCTTATTTTTTGAGTGACTAAAAAACCCACTTTAGCATGTTTTATATGCTCCCCAGTTCCTCAGGCTCCTCTATCAGCAATTCCTTCCCACCCATTTTCTTAACAAGTATTATTTTGCAGGTTTTGCCACAGAAAATGATCTCACTGTCATCTCCTATACCTTAAAAATAAACCCGCCAGCCTTCACTCAGTTTCCCTCACTCCATCCTGTCATCTTTCACCCTAAAGCTTAATGAACTCCTTTCTGGTGTCTTAATGTTCATCCTTATTTCTGAACTGAAATACCCTCAACAGTGACACACCTCTGCTGGAGATCTAACTACATTTACATTTTTTCCTGTTAAGTGCCATCTCTGGAAATCTGATATATGAACCCAGACTCAGGGTATTTTGTACCCTTAGTAGATGCAAGCTAAGATTGTAGCATTTTTGGACAACTCTGAGGTAATTCAGTTAACAAAATTCAGTCCTTTGCCATTTCCTTACTGAAGGACACTTTCACACTTTTTTCCCCAGGCACTGAAGACAAGACCACTCAGTGTCTTTGTCATGTCCCAGCATACAAATGTGACTGTTGTTTCAGTGTGTCCCTCATTCTTACTTCCTAATTCAAGGACGGCCATACTTTGCTGCTACATTCTGTGTAGCAGCATTTCTGCGTCTATACAATTGCAGCTCTGTCTCAGGTTTCATCTTGTTTTGAATTACATAGGGGGACACTTCCACTCCTCTCCTATTTGTTAAAAATGCTGCTACTGATACTAATTTCTTGCCTTTTTAATTTAAGCATTTAATCACTTTTTTTGCGTGTCTTCACTGACGTTTTATTCCCCTCTTTCCAGAGTTATTCTGCATTTTTAGGACCTTTCCAGGCCTACCCAATGAGGCTATGAAACCAGTACCAGTCATGCCCACCCTCCTACTTCACCTTTTCTTATGTTTCTTGTCTGGGGTGGGCAAAGTTCCCTGTAACCCCAGCAGGGGAGGTCCACTGGGCGCCTCCTAGACTTGCATTGGAATTTCCACCAGTAGTAATGCCAGTGTGCCAGGTGGCACCCAGTGTGTCACTCTGGCTTGGCTTGTGTTTGTGCTGATGTTTTCTAGGAAGTGGCATTTGAGGCGACAGCTTTCCTGGCTTTAATCACCTAAAAATGAAGCCTTGGTAGCGATGTACTGCTATAATACGGACAATGCAGCTTACTTGGGAAGATTCTGGGTTTTCTATGTCACATAAGATCCTCCTATACAAATTGCTTAGGCTGACAGTATCTACATTTTACACGTTATTCTATAAATCAAATTATTTTCAAGGATCATGCTTCCCTTTTATTGCTCTTTTTTATTTGGGGGCATATAGTAGCTTTTTCTAAAATGTCACCTTAATTGCCTTCTGTGGACATTCCCTATAAATTATGACAAGCGCTTCAAAAGTAAAAGGCATATTTTTCTTCTATCAGAGCTTGCTCAACAAATTGCCTGTACCTTTTCCATGGGGCCTTGCAAAATGGTCAAGAAGAATAATGCTATTTAATTTATGAACCATTAATATTTATTGCACATGCAATCACAGGCATTTTGTGTGAGAGAGCTGGGCAGCAGTTCTTATAGTTGGAATAAGTTATATATTTACCCGGGCTACCCAAATAATTCATGTGGGATATTTTTTTGATTCTTTTATTTTTTGTGTTGACAAATTTACTGACAGAGGCCAATGAGGTTGGTTTTTTAAGCTTATTTGCTAGCTCATAATGAATTGCTCAAAAATTACTAAAAATAATTCAACTCCTTTATTATTAGGATTCTATAAGTGTGTTGAAAAAGGCTTGCTTATATTGTTGCACAATTAAGAAGCTGAATCACAAAATAAGCTGAGTTGGAAGAAACCCCCAAGGATCACCAGGTCCAACTCCTGGCTGTCCTAGAGTGACTTTACGGTGCCTGTATCCCCAGTCGTCTGTTCTGTATATTGTGTTCTTTGCCTTTAAGGTGATTCTTAGAGTGCAATTTGTTTTGAAAACTATGTTATCTCCTCACATGCCTCTCTGGGACTCTTTGGTGCAGCGGTGGCTCAGTTTGGATTGCTACAGGACAGCNTTGCCCTAAACCAGGACACTGGCCCAGCGTTGCATCCAATTTTACTTCTGAATTGAGATCTGCTTCTTTCCCCCACAGATGAGGACTGGGGGCTCCTTATACTGTGATTTGCATAAGGGAATCCAGAGACCCCAGTGTGTGATGCTACTGTCCCCAGACACACACCTGATTCCACAGTGTGAGGAATTGGTTTTGTAAAAACTTGCACTAGGGCTTAGCTTTATAGTGAATTCCCATGAAAACTCAGTGTGATAACTGGCCCAAAAGAGGGGTCTGGTGCCACAGGATCATCTTTTCAAAACAATGGGATTAATTTGGAGGCCTGCAGGTATTTGTGGAGCAGGTTTCCTGAAATTACATGTAACGTTTTAAAATTCAGGTTATGTTAGTTTCTCCTGATACATGTCTGCTCTTCTCAGTTTCTGAGGGAAAGTAATGTTATTTTCTTGAATCATGTTTTGGTTGCAATGTAAGTTTTATGTCCCAAAGTATTTTATGTGTCTTACTTTAGAATTAGCTGCTACAAAGAAGGTTCCAGCTGATAGATTACTTTGGGAGATGCTGTATGGCCTGAGGATGCTGTATGTCTGATAGCCATCAACATAGAACCCGTGGCAATTCCGAACAGTTTTGATTAATGTTTGGGGGGTTGTTTGGTTGTTTGTTTTTTAAATATAGTGATACTTGCATCTGTAACAGACTGGAGTCTGTGATTGCATGACTGAAGAGATTGATAGATGAATATTATTTCTAACATACTGATAGAAATACAATTTTTGTTTCCATGCAAATTGGAAACCTTGAAAGCAGCAATATTGCAGCCCATTAAGAGACTCAGCAGTGCACTAGTCAGAATTGAAGTGCTGCAGTGATACATTCCTGGCTAATATTGATGTAAGAACACAGAGATAATGGAAACTTTAACTTCATGCCTGTGTTATACAAAGGGATTAATTGTGATTTGGTGTAGGGTATTATTTTGATGAATTATTCCCAGTAAGATATTCACAGAACAAGAGGGACTTCAAGACTGGTGAAGCATAACATTCCTATTAGCTGTTTTGAGATCTGATTCATCTTTGTCTTCTGTATGCAGTCATTGGAGTCTAGGAGGGTGGAAATGTATACTTGGGTTGCGTCCAGGCAGCCATCCTCCTGTTGAGAAGAAGGCAGGCTCCCTAAAGGACTGTCCCTACAGTTCTCTGCTTCTGGTTCCTCAGTGCCCTTGTCCCATTAGTTCAGTCCTTGTACATTGGAAACCACATGCAAATGTCTAAATGTGTGTAAGGTAAATACAAGCAAGGGTGCAGGTTTAACTGCTTTGTGGATGCCAAATACATGATCTTGCAGAAACCCTTCCTAAATGCATTGGGACTTTTGCCTGAATAAGGGCAGCCGGAAACTGTCACTTGCAGTTTTTCTTACAGCCCACTGGAGCTGGAAAAGATTCAGGGATAACCTGGAATTGTTAGCAATAGTAAACTCCCAGCACATATGGCACACCAGAGTCCCTCACTTACATTTTTAAGCTGCACTAAAATGCCAGTAGTTACTAAATTGTGCATAGCGTCCATGACAGAAGTCAGAGCTTTTAAATAGAAAATGAAGAAAAAATTAGAAAGATGTCATCTTTTAATTCCTGCAAGACATGTCTGTTCTTTTGTGGAGCTGGAAGAGATTTCCTAGTTAAGTTTGAATAGGGAGAGCAGGGAAAGCAATGCAATATAGTTGTTGACAACTTCCCCACTAACATTTAACAAGCTGATTTTTCTGATGTGGAGAAATAGCAGCATTTTATTTGTTTCCGTAAGGGTGCATTAGAAGCACAAAGCTGTGCTTTTGAGTTATGAGTAAAGATGAACATTAATAAACAGGCAGGTCAAGAAACGCCACCATACAGAGGATTATGTTATTCCTTCAACATTTGTCACCAGATGCTAACCCTCCAATACATTTTGCTTTGAGAAATAGTTTTTAAGTCTTGCTTAGATCTGACAGCAGTAAAAGTCCCTTGTGAACTTTGAAAAGGCAATCTCAATCCAGCTGCTCTAGTATTTAGAGCTACACATAATGAAAAGTGTTGTAAATGACAGAATCTATCTTCTAATAGATTTGACAAATGCAGGGGCTCTACCTGTAAGGACGAGAGCTTTTTTAATTGACTTGCCAAAAGCAATGACTTCTGTGAATCGCACAACAAAAACAATAAAACCATGCAGCGATGCAAGTTGCTGAGTAATCACGCATCCTTCCAGTGAGAAGTAAATACCTTTTTGCTAACTAAATGCTATGTTCAAAAGCAAACCATAGAGAAGGCACAATAAACTTCAAAGTAAATCTGCTTCCCGGGTGTTCAGCACCAGGCTGCATTTACCGTGTTACTTCAGATAGACTGCCTAGCTCAGGCCCCTTTGTTTCTCATCTGAAACAGACTGTTCATAAGATCCTTCAGATCACCGGATGAGAGATTATTACTTGCACTGGAGTATTTTTAGTAACTTGCCAATTATTGCAGTCTTGATAAGGTGATCTCTCTTGCTTGCTAAAAAAGTTTGTCCAATTTTTTTCACAAGGCCTAAATAGAAGACNTATTTACTTTCCCAATAGAAACAGCCCTTTTAATTAGCATTTTAAGAACAGTGTTAATCAGGTAATATCATTTACCACTGTAGTCATTAGCAGGTCAGCTTCTTGGCAAAAAATCCTCACTGCGTTTATCTGTGTGAGCTTTGCTGACAACAGGGATTTTCTGAGACCACCTGAATTTCAAAAGGAAGACTTGATCCCAGAGAGAAATATTGCAGGGCTGTAGTGCAAAGCACCTGTTTTGTACAGGTTGCACTGCTCAGTGAGGGCATGGTGAGCGTGACCTTGATGGAGACTGGATCCTCTGCACCTGCTGGGAGTGTGGGGCCCTGGCTGCACTGCTGTGTACCCCAAACCCTTAGCTGGATGTAGCAAGTGAATGTGCACATCCCTCGAGCAAACATTAGTCTTTCAAGGGCACTACCTCTAGCAGCCAAGCAGAGAAATCCCCATTTCTCTAGCAAAGTCCACTTGGAAAAACTAAAACCTTCACTTAAACCTTAATAACAACAATCCATGGTATTTTTTGGAAAAGCCATTTTTCTCCCACAAATGCCTTTCTAGCTAGAATCGGGACACTGAAAAGAATAAATATAATTCTGCAAATCTCTAAATATACTGTCTGCAATACATTGATGTTAAGTCAGTGTACTGAAAACAACACAACAAACAAAAACTGCAGTGTCTCTCTTCGGCAGAAACCCAGGGATGCTTATTGGACAAAATTATCTGAATCACTGATCACTGATGGGTGCGTTTAACTCCAGTCAAAGCCAAAACTTCCTATTGTATTTCCTCTGTGCAGCTCCCAGCAATGTAGTCTTAGTAACAAGTCTTTGCACTTGACACAGTACAATTTGTTTGGTTTTTTTTTTTTTTTTGCACTAACAGCTTTGGTGTAAAGTGCAAGCTATGCAGATTTGTCTTTTTTCCCCTCCAACCTTTCTGCTATTAATTCCCCCTGCCTTTTAAAAAATTTGCTTTATTCTTTCTGGTTTACGATTTTACAGTAGTTGAAAAGATTTTGTTGTAGTGATTGTGAAGAGTATTTTTCATACAGAAAATAAATAGTAAATAGTTTCCATGCAGGAATCACTGAACAAAGTGGCACTACATAAGTGGCACTTTCTTTTCTATGTGACCTAGAGGCGTTATGGTCTCTCCACTCAATAGCTGATTTGTGAATCTGCAGCAGTGAGCTGGAGGAAATGGATAGTGTGGTAAATTTAGCCGAGAAGAAAATTTGGGGGTGAAATGCTTACTCTGGTCAGGAGAGAAAGGCAGAAAAAAAATAAGTGTTACGGCTCAACATGGGAAGACAAGTGTAGAGAGTAAGCAACTGAATTTCAGTCCTATCTGCAGAGGTTGTGCTGCTCCATGCCAGTCTTGTGCTCTGTCTTCTCTTTCTTTGGTTGCAATCTCTGTAATCTGGGGTTGTGTACATGTGTGCTGGTTTGAAA
>WBMY01018089.1:14135-24731 GCA_013397315.1 Donacobius atricapilla | reverse complement strand
CGAGCCGGGGCTCCCGCCGCCCTTTCGGCGCGGCGGGTGTCGGTGCAGATGCGGGATTACGGAACGCCCCGGGTGGGAAGCGGCCTCAGAGCTCCTCCGCTGGCCAGCGACGCTTCCCGCTGGCCCAGGCTGCTCCGAGCCTCGTCCAGCCTGGCCTTGGGCGCTGCCAGGGATGGGGCATGCTCTGGGATATCCATTCCGGCCCTCACAGCCGGGAATTCCTGCCCAATATCGCGCCTAGCCCTGCCCTGCGGCAGTGGGAAACCGGTCCCTGTGTCCTGTCCCTCCATCCCTTATCCTAAGTCCCTCTCCAGCTCTCCTGGAGCCCCTTTAAGGCACTGGAAGCGGCTCTGAGGTCTCCCAGCTTTTCCCCGTAAGGAATTAAGGTGTTCCGTCATCTCCATGGCTCCAAATTTATCTGAATGAAATGTTTTTTCCACGAGGGCTCCAGCTGGATACAAATAGTTGGAAACTAGGACTCCTCAAGTGTGGCAACATCTCCTTTAAAGTGCTTTAAAGCCCAGCAGCCCGAGATCTGAGTCTCCTTAAAGAAGGAGGATTTTCCTTTTTTCCAGAAAGGAAAATGTCTTAGACCATGGAGTGTGAGGAAATGTCACCAACAGGACCTTGGAGAGCTTGAAAAAGAAAAGTCACTAAAGGAACATTTGCCAACGGAATTGTCAAAATGGGGGTTAAAACCACAGCTGTGTTTTCCCTTAATTCATGGAATTGTTCCTTCTGGGAGCTGCTATTTTCAGCCTCTGGTGTGCTCCTGAGCTTCGTGAAAAGAAAAAGGATGAAGATTAATTTCCCCCTGGAAATAAAAGCCAGGAGATGGGTTTAACTAAATGAACCATAATATTATTTTTTATTAATGTCCTGTGTTCCTCTAAATCCCAGCAAATTAAAAGAGAGGCATCCCCCCAGGCAAACTGCAAATTCCACACCTGGAATTAAATCCTACAAAGGGGGAAATGTTGGGCTTAGGTGGGACTGGGGAGGGCTGCGAGGAGAGGGATTAATTGATGCCCCTGTGTGGAGCTCGAGGCCAAAAAGGGGCTGAAAATGGAGAATTAAATGATACTTTGGTGGCTGGAGGGTGAGCAGGGAAAAGAGTGGAGTGGGATGAGGGGGTGGTAGGAAAGGAAAGCTGGATGAGGGGGGCCAGGCATTAATTAACACTCAGGATTGAGCAGAACCGCGTGTAAAGTGAATTAAAAAAAAACAAAAAAGAAAAAACCACCCTGAACTGAGCAAGGAAAATGTTCCAGTAATCCACGTGCCAACCTGAGAGGGAAGTGGGAATGATGCCAGAGCAGTTCAACAACTTGTGCCTTGTGTCCTGGGAGCGGGGAAGCCTTTGGAGAGCTCCAAGTGTCTTCTTTCTCCCTGTGAGGTGTTCTGGGCAAGGTCAAAGGAATTAATAACTCCCAGGAATTCCTGCCAGGATGACGGCAGGGCCGTTCCTTGCTCCAGCACGGATCCAGGGGCTCTGCTCTGCCCAGGGAGCAGGAGGAAAAGCTGGGAGTGCCCCTGGAGGGTGAGGAGGAAGGGATTAGTAAGGATGCGTGCACAGGCTGAGGAGCAGCAGGTTGTGGTGGATGGAAGCTGGGTTTTCCAAGTGATTCCTGGCGCTCCATCCCTCTGGGAATGGTGGGATAAAGGCATTAAAGCCAGGCAGTTGCTTCCTCAGACTCTCCAGTGCAGGAGTTGAACTTGATCTGTGTGGGTCTCTCCCAGCTCAGGATGTTCCATGATTCCGGGATGAACTTGGAATTCTGACCAAGGTGTGGTGGTGGTGGGAGCACTGGAAACGCTTCCCACACAGGGATGTCTGGGAACAGCTCCCGTGATCCAGCTCCTGTCCCTGCCTCGGGTGCTGTGGCCTCGACCAGGAACTTCTGGGCTCATTCCTGATCTCAGGACTTCGGTGCTCCTGGGAGAGCTGGGAATGATGAATCCATCCCTGCTGCAGACCTTTGGATGGGAGCTGGGAGTTGTTTCACATTTAGCCTCCTAATTGCCGTGTGGATTCTTTTGCCATCCCCGCCAGCAGATCAGTTCAGCGCAGGCTTTGCTGCTTGCATTTTCAGGATTTTGGTTCTCCCAGTCATTGTGCTGACCGGGATTGAGGATTTTGGGGAGGGAATCCCTCCCACCTTCCCGGCTCCAGCCCTTCCAGGGGACAAGTGGCTTTCCAGCCGCCGATTTGTGTCCTTGGAAGGGAAAGAGTGAAGGTGGTGAGACCGTCCAGCCCGGCCCTTTCAAAGCAGGCTGGGGGGTTTGTAAGGCTCAAATCCCTGTTTTTCCTTTGTTCCAACCCAAATCCCCCCCTGCCAGCCCCCTGGGATCCATCCAAGGTGGCAGTTAAATTGAAGCGGGGTCATTTGAGATCAAAGTGGCTGCTGCAAACAGCAGGAACAATGAGGGGAAGAGAGGTTTTGTTCCCCTCAAAAAAAAAAAAAAAAGGACTGAAAATGTGCATTTACCTTCCACCCTTGGGAAACTGGAATTCCAGTGGTTTATAGCGAGCTGCAGGAGGAAATTCCAGCTGCTGTGCTCTTGGTCTCTTTAATTTTGTTAGGCAAATATCAACGTTTTTATTCTTTTTCTTCTCCTTTTCTTTTAGATTATAGTACCTATAGCCAAGCTGCAGCTCAGCAGGGGTAAGTAGCTTATCCTCCCTGTTTTAAAAAGATGTAATAAAAGTAAATCATAATTATGGTTTGGGGTTAACTCAGGTATGTTTGGAAATCCTGAGGGTTTTCCTGGAGCTTTTTATTCCCGTAGAATTTCAGCAGAAACCCTTGGGCTGCTTGAAAATTTGTCCGGTGATGCAGATTTGGGGCAAGATTATAAATGTCTTTACATTCATTCCACAGCTACAGCGCCTATGCACCTCAGCCAGCCCAAGGATATGCACAGACCACCCAGGTAAAACACGGGGAGGGGGTGGGATTCCTGCTCAGTCATCTGTTTTCCCAGGAAAACACGCCGCCGGGAGAAACTCCGAGCGGCAGCGTCAAAATCCGTGGTTAAAAGTTGTCTTGGAGCTTCTCCCCCAGCCCAAAGTGCTTTTTGAAAGTGGAAATAACCTCCACAATTCCCCCCCCCGCTTTTTTTTTGTTAATTTATTCAGTCCTGATCCCAGAAAAGCCAAATTCTTGGTGTATGTTTGACACCGCCACATTGGTGGGTGTTGTAATCAGAGGTGTAGGAGGGAAAAAACCCGGGAAAAAAGGGGGGAATGAATGGCCTTTTGGGAGATGGCAGGATTGGACAGAGGAGGAGGAGGGAATCAGTTATTTCCTGGAGTTTTTATTGCTATGACTGTTCATACTCTGAGTTGGCTGGACTGCAAAATAATGATGGTCTTTAAGAGATTAACTTAATGCTTATTTTTAACCTTTAGAATCCAAGTTACTACAACCACATTTGCCTGCAAACTCCAAGTATGTTTCCAAAGGTAAATTCTTGTCCTCAAAAAGTGCTGTAGGCTTAATTTTCCTTCCCAAGAGGAGGAAGACAGGCTCAGTGTGGGCTGAAAGGAAGGTGATGGTGACTTATTTAGAATAAAAGTCTTTGGAGACAACAACTGGAAGAGCTGCTCCCAGTTGTAGGTGAGGTGAAAGGTGGGAGCAGCATGACAAGGGTAGGAACAGGAGGCCTCAGCGACTAAAACCAGCTAATTAAGCACCTAACCAGCTAATTGAACACCTAACCAGCTAATTAAACCCCTAACCATGGGAAGTTTGCAGCGTTCCCTGCCTCTTGGAGGGAACTTCCAGGGACAGGGATGTGTTCATGTGGCTTTCCTGCTCCTGGTTCAGACCCGTGCCCTGAGTTCAGCAAGGCTGAATATCCCAAGAAGTCCAGGCTCTCCAGAAGTCTGAATTCTTGCCGAATCTGGAGGTTAAAGCTGTTTCCTCGAGCCGTATCCAGAGTTTTATCCTAAACCAGGAGCTGTTGGAAGCTTGCTGGTGCCTGGAGCATGAGCTGGTAGGGCATGGCTTGGGCAGCTGGTGACACTGCTGGGTGCAGCTGCTCCTCTCCTTTCCTCAGTGATTTTCAAGCTGGATTTGGAAACCAAATCAGGGAATGGGTGAGGTGAGAGCTGATCCCTCACTGACTGCACGGGCGCCGGAATGGGAGCAGCGCCACTGGGATACTTTGGGTGTTCCCATGGATCCCATCCTTCCGTGCCTGCACCATCTCCCATTTTTCAAATTGATGGCTGATGGGCACGAAAAATACTCCAAATGATTTAATTGAAACCTTCCACAGGTTTCTTTTATGCCAAAGCGGTTTTACACCGAAGTGACTTTTCCTTCGTGCAGTTCCGCCCTCGGAGCACTCCCATTCCCATATTCCAGGTTCTTCCTGGGACGGTGCCTGTGAGTGCTGGTGCTAGCTGTGAGGAGCTGGGAGCTTTCCTGTTTGCTTTCCACAGAGCAGAGGTGTGTGGTGACAATGTCAAGAGCCTGTTCCTTCAGTCTTGGCAGGGAAAAACCACTCCATCACCTCCTTGCAGAGCTGACCCGGAATTTCCCCGCGGCACCTAAAACTTTCACAGCAGCCTTGGCTTTGAGAGTGCTCAGCACCTGCAATTCCTGGGGGTCCCTTGTGCTCATGGATTGAATCTGTGTCCTTTTGGAGCAGACCTACGGGCAGCAGAGCTACGGGACCTACGGGCAGCCCACCGACGTCAGCTACACGCAGCCGCAGACCACGGCCGCGTACGGGCAGACGGCCTACGCCACGTCCTACGGGCAGCCCCCGACAGGTGAGAGCCCTGCTGGGCTGGCACAGGCCCTGAGGTCACCCAGGGCAGGGCCTGCCACGGGCAGGGACACCTTCCACAGGTCGCTGCAAGCCCTGGGCAGCCACAGCTCTGGGTTACCCATGTGACCGCCCTCCCCGGGAACAATTCCTGCCCAATCTCCCGTCCAGCCCTGCCCTCTGGCACTGGGAAGCCATTCCCTGTGTCCTGTCCCTCCAGCCCTTGACCCCAGTCCCTCTGCAGCTCTCCTGGAGCCCCTTCAGGCCCTGGAAGGGGCTCTGAGCTCTCCCTGGAGCCTTCTCCTCTCCAGGTGAGCATCCCCAGCTCTCCCAGCCTGGCTCCAGAGCAGAGGAGCTCCAGCCCTGGGAGCATCTCCGTGGCCTCCTCTGGACTCTCTCCAGCAGCTCCAGGTCCTTCACAGAATGGTTTTAGCTGGGACAGACCTTGGAGCTCATCCCATTACCCCCCCTGCCACGGGCAGGGACCCCTTCCACCATCGCAGGTTGCTCCAAGCCCTGTCCAGCCTGGCCTTGGGCACTTCCAGGTCTGTGGCAGCCGTGTGTGAACAGGAATAAAGGCACTGTGGAGTTTCCAGGGCAGGGTTTGGGTGCTGTGGGACCGAGCAGGACGTGCTGTGCTCAGAGCGAAGGGAACCGTGTCCCTGGCTGCTCCTCAGCCCTTCCCTTCCGTGCCAGTCCTGTCACTGGAGTGACACGTGCCTGTTCTGATCCTCTACCTTCTCCTCTCCTCTTGTGCTTCCCACAGCAGAAGGGAGCAGTCCAGGTTGGACTGTCCTGCTCACTCCTGCATGGAAGATTCCATCTCATCCTGTCAGAACGTGAGGTCTCCTTTAGTGGGAACGCTTGAGGTGTCACTTGGTTCCGGTGCCAAAGCCCTGGAGTGGCAGAGCTCACACAGGCAGTGACAGCAGGGATTTGCAAGGCTGCTCTTTGCAATCTCCAAACTCTCCCAAGTGCCATCTTCATGGATAAAATCCTGACCACTAAGACTTTCTAGGTGACTCCAACCCCATTATCCCCCCATTTCCTAAAGGATGAACAGCATCCTGCCCTCCACCTTTGCATGCCCCTGGTGGTTTTGGATTTCTTGTTCATTAATGCTCCATAAACTCTCCCAGCTTGTTCCTGGAGCTGGAATTTCCTCCAGACGAGTGCCTTAATGTTTAAAACTATTGAGACAATGTTTAATTCATGTATATTAATGTTTATTTAATGTGTGTTTGCGCTGAATATTCAGGAGGTTTAGGAAGCAGATTTTCTTCCCAGTGATTCCTTGGGTGCCGTGTCCTGCAGATTCCTGGGAGAGACATTATAAACATTTTGTAGCTGGAGTTAAACATTCCCAAAGCAAGGGAATACCAGGACAGACAGACACTGGGATATCTGGCTGAAGAGGCCATTGAGGAATTCTTCACAGGGAAGAGCTGGAGAGAAAACATTGACCTAAATTAAAGTATTTACCATCTTTACATGGATCAGGAAAATTCCTGCTCGTGAGGTCCATATCCATTAGCCAGTGTCACTGGGGGTTATCTACAGGGTTTTTTCTTTTCATTTAAGACTACCTAGACAAAAATTGGCAGCAAAAGAGGATTTGTGAACTTCTAAAATTCCTTTCGTAGAAATATTTATGTCCCTGTGACTCCTGCGGGCTCCAGTCCCACAGGGGTCACAGGAAACTGCTCTGTTTATGTTTTCCCTTCTCCCTTAAGAGGAGATTTGCTGGAGGAATAATAATAATAATATCAGGCTTTTTTTTTTTCCTGCACAGCTGCGCTTTTTTTTTCCTTGCTTTTTTTCTTGTAGGCAAAAAAAAAAAAATAAAGTTTCATTTTCTTTTCATCCATGAAAAAACCACCAACTTAGAAAGTGGTCAAGCAAAAGATCCTATCAGCCCACAGAGCAGGGCTGTGGCAGCTCCGGGCACGGAGCCAGGTTGGATTTATCCTTCCTCCACCTGCCTCTCCTTGAGGAGCCAGAGCTGTGGAAAGGAGACTGCAGCCCCTTCTCTCTCTCTCTCTCTCTCCCCTTCCCTGCCTTTCACGCTCAATAAACCCCTGGGCCAGACCTTGTCATGCCCTGAGAGACATGCAGTTCTTACAGTTGAATCCCAATCCTGTTTTCTTTCTGTACTGCAGTTCCTTAAAGCAAAACGATTTTTTTTTTTTTTTCCCTGAACAGCCCAGGGTTTGGGTAAGGTGTTGTTGAGGCAAAGGAAATCCAAGGTCTGTGTGGGTGCAGCCTCTCAGGATGGGTGGGAATGGCAGGGATGGATTTTTCCTTCCCAGCACTCTGTTATCCCACCTTGCTGTGCCTCCAGGACGCCCTAGGAAAGAGTTACTGCCCTTCTCCCCTCCCTGGGGCTGTGGGAAAAGGTGTCTTGGAGCCACCCAGTCACTTTGTTCAAGAGAGAAAAGGATTTGAGGGCAGCTCCCTCAGGTTAGGGCTCGCTGGGCACCCTCTGACCTGGGGCTCGTTAATCACTGCAGGGTATTAGCAAGAATTACAGGAGTAAATAAAGAGCATTTCGGTGTCCAGGTGGGGATCTCTTGGAAGTGGGAATTGCTCTCTAAAACCAGCCAGCCCCTGCTTCCCTTTGCCTGGGAATTTGGGGTATGGATATTGAAATTGCTGATGGATTTGGAATTAATGAACACACGGCTGCTGTAACGACCCCAAAATATCCCAAAACAGGCTGGAGAGAGGGTCACCTCTGCTTCCCTTCTCCCCTCACTGATGGGATATACACAGGCCAAGCAGGAGGCAGCTCTCCTGAATAAGCCTCTCTGGAAAGAAGAAACCTCTCTGAATCCAGCCTTTTCCGGTCGCTATTCTCTGAGGATCAAATCCTGCAAGCTTCTCCACCACCTGGAGAATTCCTAGCCTTCAGTAAGGGGTTTGTTTGGAGCCTTTGAGGGGAATTTAGACACTTTCAGCAGGTTACTATTCCTTCTGTTAGCTTTTTCTTTCACCAGCTTTCCTGCTGTGTCAACTTTCATCTTCCTAGCTGGGAGGGGAGGAGAGAGAAGTGATGTAACAGAAGTGCCACCCTCAAAATGACAGCTCTTGAGGGTTCCCAGAGTGTCTCAGCCGGGCTTGATTTGTGATTTCGACCAGTGGGATGGGAAATCACTGCCTTTCCTTTGGGACAAACCCTTCCTGCTGAGCACTCTCTTCCACAAGGGAAATGCTCCATCTAGAGCTGAAGCTTTAAAATTCAACATCTTTTTTTTTTTTTTTTTCTCTCCCTTTTATCCTGCTGCCTGTGCAGAGCCAGCAAAGCTTTTTGCCCCCAGTAACAGCACTGGGAAAGGGGGCCCAGCTGTGGGAGGAGCACCCTGGGGCTGCACATCCAAGTGGAGCAGCCCAGGGCAGGGCTGTGGCTGCAGCACGCAGGCTGCAGGCTGTACTTAGCCTTTTTTTAGTGTGTGGTCAGGCCTGTTAAAAGGAGGGTTTATTTTACTCCTGGGATTTGTGCTCCCTGTGGAATTGCTGTGTGGCCTCACATTCAAGTGTTTGGGCTGCACAGATTTGTCCAAATCCTTGCAGTGGGCATCATCTCCTTCACCCTTCTCAGCAACACTTTTCAGATAACAGCAGATAGAAATAATGACCATAAAAACTGATTTCCTAGTGATTCCTACAAGTTTTTCCCCAGTGGGAGTCCGGTTTACGTTCCCAGGTTGGCAGCCCTGGGATGGGGATGGGTTGGGAGCCAGGGCTAGGAAGAGCGAGGAGTGGGCAGAGGGTGCAGGCCGGCCCTGTGTCTTCATCAGGATCCTGAGGGTCAGCAGAAAGATGAACCTTGGGAGGTTTTTCATGAGTTTGCTGTGCAAACTTCCTGCCCTGCTCCTCCTGTTCCTCTTTCCCGCCCTGGCGTGGTGGCAGCTCCGGGAGCTGCGGTGGTGCTCCGTGAGGGCACGCCGCGTTCTGCTGCTGGAAGTGCTCTTTGCTTTGCAAATGAGGGAATTGGAATAAAATGCTGCAGCCCAATTTGCCTAAAGGAGAAGTGTGTCACAAGCCTCCCGTGTTTATTAACAATCAGAAGTGATGGAGAAGCTGTTGCCTTCACTCATCTCAGCCATGAGAGCATTTGGCTGCTGTTTTTGCTCTTTTTTTTTTTTTTGTCAGATTTGTTTAACCACATTTTTATTGCATTTTTATTGTTTTTCCCTCTAAGTCTCGTGTTCTTAATTTGAAAACTTGCTAGAAAGGTTGTTAGAAGCAAAACCCCAGTGTGTTCATGCCAGTTCACCGTTGTGACAACGCAAATGCCACTAAATTACACAGGAGCTGTTTTGGGATCTTGGATATTGTAAAACTGTTTGAAAGGAACTCTGTGAGCTCTCAGCTTTTTCCCTAAGCCAAACTGAAATTCCGAGAAAAGGGAAGGTACATAAAACATCAAGAGCTGCCTGTGTCTCTTTTGACCTTTTTCTCATATGAAAGCAAATGGAAAGTGCTTTTCTTTTGTTTCCAGCTTTACTGATTTAAAATAAGCCTTCAGAAATGCCTCTGAAAGACTTCCCAGGTCAGGTTTTGTGCCTTTATTTTTTGGAAAAGCTAAAAGGATGGGGCTGTACTTGCTAAATCAGTAGGATTTCTTTTACTTTGGAGCTCAGGGGGGTTCTTACGCAGCCTTTGTTGAGGAGATACTCCATGTCTCAGCCTGCCCTGCCTGAGCTCTGGTTGCTGTAAACAATCCCGGGTACTGATCCGGGGGTGGCTTCCAGAAAGCTCCTGGGATTGGGATTTTGGGATGCTGAGGGGCTGCAGGCTGAGGCTTCCCGAGGTGGGACGGTTCTGTGAGGAAGGCAGAGGGGCGGGATGGCCTAAGTGATGATTTTTGCTGTCTCAGGTGGTTTTGTGGTGGTAAAATTTTGTGTTAAGTCCCAGGAGCACCACAAGGGCCAGAGTCTGAGATATTTGGGAAAGCCAGAGAAGGAGTTGGGCCAAGGGTCTTAGGGAGAGAATAAGGGGGAATGGTTTCATGTGGACAGGGAGCAGGGTTAGACAGGATACTGGGAAGCTGAGGTGGGGGAGGTGACACAGAGAAGCTGTGGCAGTGTCCAAGGCTGTGGGCTCAGTATTTCTGAGCCTGAGGGAATTTTAGCTTCCTAATCGTTGCTAGCTCTTCTCCTAAGGGAAAGTTGTCAACAGTTTCCTTTTTTTTTTAAACATCTCTCTCCGTTTTTTAGAACAGGTTAAGTAAACAGTGTTCTTTTTCCTATAACTGTCCCCAGGTATTGTTTGCTATTCCTGAACCAATGGAGAGCAGTGTCAGTGCCATGGACCAATTATAGACCTTTTTACACAGCGTGTTCTAAAAGGAACTGTTGGGATTGTAAATAAATCCTTCTTTCTCTTCTGACAACTCTATGGAGCCAATCTATTTCCTGTCCTACCGTGACACAAGGCCAGGCTGGACAGGGCTTGCAGCAGCCTGGGGTAGCAGCAGGTATCCCAGGGCAGGGGGACGGGAGAGGGGAGCCTCAGGCCGCCTTCCAGCCCGGCCCATCCCGGCGCTGAGCTTTATTTTTTAATAAAAAACTCTCTGTTCCATCCTTAAGAAATAAAGCACGCGTGCGGTGTGTTGCAGGGTACAGCGCCCCGGCCGCCCCCCCTGCCTACAGCCAGCCCGTGCAGGGCTACGGCAGCGCCGCCTACGACAGCGCCACGGCCACGGTCACCAGCAGCCAGAGCTCCTACGCCGCCCCGGCCGCCTACGGCACCCAGCCCGCCTACCCGGCCTACGGGCAGCAGCCGGCGCCCGCCGCGCCCGCCAGGTACCGCGCG
>WBMY01018088.1:737248-749221 GCA_013397315.1 Donacobius atricapilla | reverse complement strand
GATAGAAGTGCATCTTCATTCCAGCTGTGTTCTGTTTATTGGGTCCTATGTGAAGAAAAAGCCTTTTGTTGTGTCCCAGTCCTGTTTCTGTTTGTCAGCTGAATTCTCCGAGGAAGAATTGGGTCCAAAGTGAGCTCATGTCAAAAGTCAATATATGCAAGACTATTAAAAACCTTTCTCTCCAATTTGTCAGTGATGTGTGTTGAATGTCCTTGTGTGACTCTTGCCAACAGCTTTCCTGTGGGATTGGAAGATGTTTCTAAATACCCTTCTTTGATAGAGGAACTTCTTAGAAGAGGATGGAATGAAACTGAACTGAAAGGAATCTTAAGGGAGAACTTTCTCCGTGTCTTCAGGGAAGTAGAAAATGTAAGATTAAAACCCAAACTGAATCTTGATTCTTATTAAGAGGGAAAGAGGAACTGTTGGTGTTTTGTTGTTTCTTTTTTGGGTGGGGTTTTTTGTTGTTGTTGTTGTGGTGGGTTTTTTTTAGTTTTATATGTTTTGATTTGGAGGGCTTGTTTTTGTTCAATGAGAGAGATATGAGGGAATGTAAGCACCTAATTCAGTAAATCCAAATGCTGGGAAAGAAACCAAGATGGCAAGAGAGCGTTAGCAGCATAAAGGAAAATGAGAGAGAGCAGACAAAGCTCTTTGGAAGTTTTCCTCTCTGCAGTAATCTGATAAGCACACATCAGTGACTTCTAAATGGAATCACTTCATGGTTTGGAGAAACTGTGGATGTACCAGCATCACAGTCTGACTGTGTTCGCTGGGGCAGGAAGGAATGTTGACTCCTGCAAATCAATTTAATTCTTGTCATGGGGTTGGGCTGCTGTTCAAAAGGCTTCTGCCATGCCCAGATCAGTAGCAAGCCATAAATATAACAATTAGATCACAATGAGATTTAAGTATAAATAGTAGAAGTTAATCCAAATGGATGAGGGAGGAGAGGAGGGAAGGAGACTGGGTAAGACTAGGGCCGCCTCAGTGGTAACTTTTACAAATGCCTCTGCTGAAACTTCCAGACTGCTTGCCTCCTACTGCTTTTATTTACAGGGATAAGTAAGTGGACATTACACACAAAGCCAAACAGACAACAGATATTTCACAGTGACCTTTCTTCCGCTTGTCTTTTTCAGGCATGTCAGATGAACAGAAATTAGGGAAATTTGTACTATTCCAGTTGACCTGCCAAAATATTTACATAATGCTGACATCATAGTGTGGCAGACTGACATTATGAAGGGGCTCAAATTCATCACACCAAACCAATCTGTGGGATTTAGTAATGCTTTTTCCTTTCTAAATTAGAGATGTTGAAGCTCTGTCTTGAGAGTGTGAGCTCACTTCAGGGAAGAAAGCTCATGAGTTTGTTTGCTCCATATGTAGAGAGAGCCAAGACAAAGAACAGCCAGACCTATGACTCTTGCCTGTAATGTATCTGTGCTGAATTCTGGGAAGTATTTCATAGGAATGCAAACAGCAGAATAATGATGTTGATTTCCTCACATTCAGATGTGGTTTTGCAATACCGTTTGAGTTGGGTAACTTAAAATAGCATTGAATTTGCTAGCTACATAAAGCTTTTTGCTGTTGTGCTAGTCTTGCTCTGAGGGACAACCTTTTGAATTTTTGTAGGTGCGGGACACTTTTGCAGTAATGGACATAGGCGAAAGTGAAATTCTGCAAGAAGTACAAAATCCCTGTCGCCTAGACCTTCGTAAGCCTCAGCCTCAGCCATCCAGGTCCTTTGGATTTCCTTCTGTGGCACAACCTTTTAGTCTGACACTTGCATCATGTTTAATGCTGTATTATGTATCATAAGATCTATGGAGTCTAGAGAGAGATTTATGGAGTACTCTGCAATGCAACTGCTTATCTTTCTGTGATTTGTTAATGGAAAACAATAATAAATTTTAATAATAATTTCTATAAATTCATCTGCATACTTGAAAAATAATGTAAATTATGAATGATGTAGCAAAAGCATTTAGAATTTGAAGTGATAAATTCTGTATCATCTCGGCTAGACCAGGACTAACATTGTAAATGGAAAATATTCACATTTAAAGAACAAATTCTGTAATACTTAATGCATGGTTTTGGTACTCGTATTGTGGAACAAATACTGGAGTCCAGAACCAGCAGTTCCACACAGGAACTAGAGATTATGATTAAGACATCTGTGCCAATAAGGTTTCAAATATTACTTCTTGTTAAACCATACAACTTCCATCAGTAGTTGATGGCTTACTCAGAGAAAACCATCCCCTGCCATACGGAGAAGAGTGCTTTTTTGGTTTGCTTGGGGTTTTGTTTTGCTTTTTAAGATGTCAAGATGAGTGACAAGCCTATTGCAGTTTGAACCGCATGCCTGCAATTAGCTTTAGAGACCCATCCTGCAATACTAAACTCTTATTTTTGAACCCTGACCAGGACAGTGGGCAACTGGACAGTTACTGAAGGGTGGAGGTAGATCTCTTACATTCAGGTGCAGGCAATGCTGTAGATACTTTTCTGTAATTTGAGGACAGCTGTTTGCAGCATTTTTCTGATGATGGGAGCAAGAACAAGTCAGGAATTCTGGTTAGTAAGAGGGTTGGGGAAATCTTTTTGACATTTAAACAATTATCCTTATCAGTAACATGTTTTATTATTTCATTTCTATTCTAGCTGGCTATAATCAGACCATGGCCAGTGGATGCAAAGACATGAGATTAGACAGATCTTTTTATTATAAATCTGCTGTTTTGGCCTTTGGAATATGTTTTGAAATACAGAAGGTGTGTGAATTTAGAAGCTCCTGTTGCAGAGAAGAGCATATTTTGAGATAGGCCTGTTCTTCAGAGGCTCAAAACAGACATTTTAGCCAAATATAGTGAGATTCATTATGAAATTATAGAATGGCAGCACATCTTTGTACGGTCAGTTTCCAGTGCTTGCTGGGAAATGCTTTCCCATGATACTTGCTCTTAATTGTTATTTTATGATACTAATTTTTCTTTACTGATATGACATCTACAGAATATAGCCTAAGTGTAGAATAAAAGCGCTGTAATTGATCTGAGGAAAGTATTTGTAAACACACAAAGTATTTAACAACTGAAAGAGAAAGCTGAGCATGAACAGGATGAAAACCCAGCACATTAGTTTTTCTCTAGAGGAATTTGAGACTGTTCCTACGATCCATTTCTGCACTCCATGTACAAGTAGGATTTCTGGAAGGACTCTGGTCTTTTATAGCTTCAAAATTAAACTTCATTAATTCTTTTGATAAGATGGTCTCCCTGATAAATATATTCTAATTATACTCCTGTATGTTACCAAATTCTTTACAAATCATGTGTAACAATCTAGTTGTACACAAGCCAACTTTTAAAGAATAGTTTCTCAATAAATACTGATCCTGGATATACACGTAGAAAAGGGAGTAACTGATTCAGAAGTCTGGCCTCCCTGATACTGCTTGACTGTCATCAGAACATGTTTTAAATGATGGTGAAATGATGAATTCAATAGGACAAATGCTTAATTCCCATAAGTACTTCTTCTAATAGGTTCATAAGCTGTTGGGAAACTGCCATCCATGGTCTCTTTTCTCAGAACTAGTACTCTGATATTTGTCCTCTTACACAAAATGTGAGATGCTTCTTTATTCCTTTCAGTTGTTTTCTTTATACTGTGTTGTCACTTTACTGCCTGCTAATTTTTACTTTTTTACCTTCCCACTGTATGGACTAAAAATATATATTCCTTTTCTTAAAGATACATCAAATACTTTTATATGACTTATCTATAATGTATTGCACTTACTTGTTGACTGCTTGTGCAATGAGTAATTTGTAACCTTTTGGCAAAACACAGATATGAAATTTCAATAAAATATGTTTGAAATTGTGTAAGGATACTGGTGTAATCTCACAAAACCGTATAGCTGTTTAGAGGCCTATGAGACCCTGAAAGAATCACGCACCCCTGTGGCAGAAGGAAGGCCAGAGTATCATGAGGACTCTGGGGCGATAACAGAGGGAAGGGTTGCCCCTTCCATGGCAGGCAGGGGAAATCCGAGTGGGTTTAATCCTGGATGTAGGCAGCCAGCCTCATCTAAACTCAGATACTGCGAACCCCATCCAAGCAAGTGCCCATGGGAAGGGATCAGTCACTGCAGTGAGTCCATGAGGACAGCGCTACCTGCAGCAAATCCCTGCTCACGCTGTCAAGGCATGGAGAACAAGGCATATGGGGAACCAGGCGGGCTGCCTGCATCAGGGGTGGGGTAACTCTGCCTCACAGCACTTCTCACAGATGTGCCCTCACCTAGAAGTTTCTTTTCCAGTTACAATATTAATTCAGAATGCTTCAAATAAGCTGCTTGTGTGAAACAAAATCAGAAGGCAAAATAAACAAATGGAATCTCACGCACTGATTATCCATGTTATCCAGCTTATTTAATAGATGCAGCTAATTTATTTTTCTTAAACGATCAAAACCACACAACTTGAAACATGGTAGACAGGCATCTTATTAGAAATTAATTTCAAAAGTAAAATCATGTAAGATACAGCTGTGAATGCTCTCAGAAAAACTAGTGACCCTTCACTCTGGTGCTGGTGTCTCAGCCCTGACAGCAACTTGTAGCATACACAACTCTGCATTTGTAACAACTCAAGCATAAAATGATTGTACTATGTTTTCTGCTTCCCAATGGGAAGATGACTCATACTGCAATTGAATGCCTTTGCCCTGCCCCAATTAATAACAGCCATTTGCATTGGTAATTTGAAGGCTTTCAAGTTCAGCTGACAGATTCTATTATGGCTGCTGGTATCAGTGAAGTACCAGATATAACTGAGATATAAACTTTGTAATAAGCTTTGTTGGCTGCCAAATGAAAGAATGCAAGTAATGACTCACACCTTCTAAATAATGAGTTGTGCTAACATGAATGCTGAAAATATTTATTACTATTTCTGTAAATCTCAAAATCTTTGTACTGTGAAGCACCTTAGGCTGATTTTCAAAAGACCCAAAGTTGAAGGTATCTTGAACAATTGAAGGCTCATGCTTTTACATATGTGATACAAACAGCCAAGAACTACAAGCACAGTATTGAAGCAGACTATTGATTTGGTTGTAAAAGGTTGGCGCCAGGGCCCTTCCCCTCGTACTGTCCCTTTCCTGACTAATAGACTGTAGCATCCACAGAAATAAATAACTTCAGTTTGTAGTTGTCTCATCTGGGAAAGTGGTGATGCTAGAAACCAAACCTCCGAAGTCTGCTGCTGCTCTGACACACACAACAGTTCTGTCACCTAAAATCGGAGTAGCTCAGTTCCTGTATCAAACTTCCACCCAGCAGCTGATTTGTCTGGGCCATGGAACGATTCCCGCATGTTTTACACTGGATACAAACTGCTCAGCTGTGTTTAACATCCACATTCCTTCTCGCATGTCACTGAGCTGCTCAAGCACCGTGCCAGCGTATTTCTCTGTTTCAAGGTCAGCAAACATCGTGCATTAAGTCCAATCACCTGTATGAATATGAGTTTGTTAACTTTGTTGGATTTCACACCCGAGGTTCAGCGGGCACCCGCCCCACAGAACGGACTTGGCGAAGCCAGGTGTTGCATCCCTGTCCCGTTGTGCAGCGGGAGCAGGGCCCCAGGAGCTGTGCCTGCTGCACCGCTCTGTCCCGGGGCACCTTGTCTCCCCCATCCCTTCAGACAGCACTCCTTCCGCCAGCTGGTCTGGCAGCAAACTTTTCCTCCTTCAAGGGATGAGTTTCCTGCTGATCGTGTCAGTGATGGGGTTAACCATGCTCAGTACTAGGGGAGGGGAGCAGTGAAAAAGCAGAGTGAGACGGCAGCAACTTGGATTTCTTCCATTTGCTATTGAAAGCAGCAGCTCTGCTTGCTCTTCTCTGGATTTATATATATGGAAATGATCAAATTGCTTCAAATTCTGAAAATGTAACATGTTTCAACTACAAAATAACCAGAAAGTTCTTCCCAGTAATACTGGCTTTCATTTGCTCCTAAGATTTGTTGGATTTAATTTGCAGACCCAGAGCAGTATTTTAGTTGATCTGCTGAACCATTTTTCAGGACAGACTGTGATCCTGGGTACTCCTACTTGGACTGTTCTGGAAGGCTTGATTCAGTGGTTCAAAAATTATCTTTTTTTTTTTCCTATCTTTTTTTTTTTTTTTTTTAATCTGCTCTTGATTTTTTTGTCTCACTGTTTTACCAGACTTACATCTACATAGAACAACTTGACATGGGAAGGGTTATTTGCTGCTATTATAATTATCTTTTTTTAATCTTCTGACACCAGAGAAATGAAAAAAGTTCCTCACTAAACTTCATGTTTATTTATAACTTCATTATGACTTTTTTTTTTTCCAAAGCAAAAGCAACAACAAACCCCTCCTTCCAAAAACTGTGACCTCAGAGAGGTATTGGACTTGGTTCAGTTGCTTCTGTCATGAGACAACAAATAGTGGAGGGGAAAAAAGAAACAAGCTAAGTAAACAAAGTTCAGCATTTATCTTACAACAGAAAAAATGCTGCTGCTTCTAATTAAGGCTCTGGCCCTAACAATCAGCACTCAAATGAGAGGGCACTTAATTTTGCTCTTTTGCTGTTGCATCTCCCCAGATTGTTTTATAAACTCCATTAAGATGATTCTTTCCTCTGTATAATGGGTATTTTCCTCTGTAGCCCTTTCTCAGCACCTGGTCTGTTTTCATAAAACATTTCTTTTGTTGATTCTGCAATTAAAGGAAAACATAAAGCCCAGGAAACAAGGATTCATGTTCCCCTGAGGGTTGTTGCTGAGAAATAAAATAAAGATCAAACTAAGTCAGATTAAAACTGAAGCTAATACAAGTTTCATCACACAATTCAAAAGAAGGTTCCTTTTGACTGGAATACAAATATTTGTAGAAAGCTTAATACAGCTGCGGATTTGGATTAATCATCCTGAGTTTCCTCTTGTAGATAAACACAGCATCTCAAGAATCTTGTCTAGGCCTGTGCTCAGTTTCTTCTGAGCCCTTTATTAAAAATTAAATAGTCTATGACAAATCTACCCATGCTAAAAATGTAACTAATCTGAAAATTGATCCAGGGTAGTATTTTTTTCCAGCATCTTAATTCTACACTAAAAATTACCGCCATGTTTTACAAGTTGGTTGTAGAAAACCTTGATACAGTTGTTCTTTTGAATGTGCAGAACCTGGGTGAGTAGGGAAGAAATGTTATCTCAAAGACTAAGCAACTTTTCAGTTTCTAAAGATGAGATTAAGGTTTCTTAGTAGAAATAGCTATTCTGTGTATCAAATACAGTTATAAATAATTTTACAAATGAAACAGAAGTTCCTTAAAGTAGATAAACTTTGAAGGTAGGTGGCACCAGAGTGTCCTCTTGTGGTCTTTTAATGTTTAAGCTGTGATGTTTTCTAGCAAAACAGCAGAACTTTCAGTTGTGCTTAACAGAACAGCTCCCGTCTTGTTACAAGGTGGCCTTTCTCCTGTAAGTGGCCTGTGGAGCACCGCACATTGCATCTCCTGCGAGCATTTAGTACATGGATGCTCAGGTCGTGGTCCTCTCCAAAGGAGCTCCTCCAGCCACTGCCTGCCCTTGTCACAGGAACTGGGTCCTGCTCTTTATGAGCGAGAAACCTTCACAGCCAGGGTTGCCAATTCCAGCCTTTGTCCACAAGGCTGCTGTGATCCTCGCATGTGGAGAAGCAGGAATGTGCTGAGAACCAAAGTGCACTATGGTGAAATGCTGGCCATGAACTGGCAGAATTCCTGCCAAGCCTGATGTCCTGGGAAACTGTACCTTGGCAGTGGTGAATTCTGTTTTGTTATTTTATTTCTGATGGTCAGCTCTTGGTTATTTGTCACACAAGTTCCACTCTGGTGGGAAAAATCTTTCAAAACAAAAAATAACAGTTATAGATTCCCTGTTGTGTTAGGGGCAACAATTGTAGAGATGAATTAAAAAAAAAATTAATTGCAATGTTATGACTTATTTCTACAGATGATACTTTTCACTTGGCCTTGATTCTCCTATTTAGAAAACATTAAACTATTTAAAATTAGGTATCCCTCCATGAAATTCAGGAAGAAAGGAAGATAAGAAAACCTGTCCTCAAACAGTTTCAAACGCTGTACCTATCCTTTAAACAGATGGGAAATCACTTGCTTTGAGAAGGAATTGAAATGATGATGCTTTTTGTTGTTTGATCGAGGGTACCATGACATGCTGCAAGCCTGGAAGTTAACAGCACTCCAGAGCTCGTGTACCAGGGCGCCCCGATGTGTGCACCACATCCCCCGTGAGGGCTGAACCTTGTCAGTGCCGCAGTGATGGCAATTCTGAACCTTGTCAGTGCCGCAGTGATGGCAATTCTGTGCCCACTCTCTCCTGGGATGAGCACCACAGGGGAACCTCCGAGCACTGCCGGCCAGGGAAGGGATGAAACTGGCTGCACACGTGAGCCAAGCCGGGCTGACAGCTGAGGATGTCTGCAGTCACTGTCTCACGCTGGGCTCTAAAAGCCAAGCTCCTTCTTTAATGCTTCAGAGGTGGTCACCTGCAGTAAAAAGTGTTCAAGGCAAACCTGACCCGACTCGCCTGCCCTGAGGATTTATATCAAGCTCCACAGCAGTTCACTGAACTACCCTTCTGGAAGACTCCGAGTTTCTCATACAGCCTTGAAGTTGAACACAGTTGTCTGCTGTGGAAGGGTACTGACCTTTCAGCTGGAGGCTTTACCTGCTTAAGGTACTTCACAGATATCCAGTGGCTTACTAATGAAGAACTGAACTGTGTCTTTGATGATATGATTTGTAGTTCGTACCAATTTAAAAGCAGTTCCTGGTTGCGTATCAGAGGGGAGATGATGGATTTGCTGATCTTTAGGCTGCTGATTCACTGATGCTGTAAATGTACACTAGAGTACTGAAAATACAGACCTTTTCTCTTCTAATAAGCCTTCTAATAATCTAATAGGATTCTGCAAAGCTGAACTCATAGTTTTTTGCTGTGAAACCACCAGGCTTCCTTTCTTAGAAGTGTTTTTCTCTGTTGATATTGGAGTGGGGTGTGTAGAAAGATGAAAAAAAAATTAAAATGATTGTCTCTGTGTTTTGTTTTCACTGACCAGTCTGTACCCTAATGAAACCATAATCCCAAATTCTATTTAGCTTTGTAAAAAAAGGTATTTTTCATCCCTTTTATTTAATGAGAAGATTGCAATGCCGTTTCAGGTAAATACTGTATAGTATTGTAGATCATCCAGGCTCATTCCAGCATAATATTCATATCAGACACCTTTTGAGCTTATGATGGCCAGTCATACCATTCAGAGTAACTGTCACTTATCATCAGAAAAAAAAAAAAAAAAGTAGTTAATCATCCAGGTTGAAATTGTGCTCTCTTACAAACCAGATGCTAAACGAAGTTGATATGGGTAGATAACTTCTCAGCTCTAAATATGGTCTTTCTGCAGGTCAGTAAAGAACCTTTGTCCTTGGACAAAAGAAATATTTTTGCTTCAATAGACTTGAATGGTTTCCTAGGGCTCAATTCTCTCCCAAGACATTTGGGTAGTTCCCATTCCAGAGAAGGGAGTTGCTGGTATATGTGCATGAGCCTCAATATTTCTTTAACTTTTTCTGCTCATGGGTTACAATCAGTACCACTGATTTTATGATACTAAAATGTTTTGTGATGGCATAGATGCAGTTTTGATGCCTGAAGAGTGGCGTCTCCTCACCACAACTGCTTTCAAAAGTGTCATGAGGGGAAAGCACTGAATTTGGTATTTCTTCCTGAATAAGCATGACTTCAAAAACATTAACTTTGGAGACTTATTTCTTACAGTCCCTGTCCATTTTTCCTAGGCCAGCTTATTTAGACCAGACACTTTCATTCAAAAACTTTATCAAGTGGAAAAGAGGAAAGGAGACTGAACATGAACAAATGTGCTTAATGGTGAATAAGCATCTTGCTCCTTTTCTATATAAAACTATTTTTCCCTCATCAATTAATTTCCCTGTTTTCTTGATGGGGTTTAGCATTTTAGGTCAAACCTTTCATGAAAACTAAGGAAACATAATTCAGAGGGTAAACCAGAAAATGCTACTTTTTGGCCCGTTGTTCTACTTTCCTCTGGGGGGAAAAATTATTGCTTACCTAAAGAAATTGCAAGTAAAATTTTATAGATCTCAGGGGACCACATTTACAAACATGTTCATTTTAGGGTTACTGGAAAAAAAAAATCTCACCCTAGGTCTTCAAGAAACTAGAGGTTTTCAATAGAGGAAATTCTGTTGGTTTTTTTTTTTTTTTTTTTCCAATCTTCTCCAAAACTGATAAGGCTGTTTACGAGACACACATGGCCACATGAAGATCCTTGTTGTTTCCCCCAACAGAGCAAAGCATGAAAAGTAAAATGTAGGTTATATGAAAGCATAGGAGTCTTAGAAGTCTTTCCACCTGTCTGATCAATACCAAGAGGTGTAATTACTCTGACTGGCCCCAGAGGTGCTCCAGCAGCAACCCCGTGTTAAGTGAACTGAGAGACCTGTACCCCCTTGGCGGCAGTCGCTCCTCAGCATGGATCCTTCATGCTTATTTCAAACCCCAACTGATTAAAAGTAGACTTATTAGTCAGTTCTCGTGAACAAAGCATTCTCCCTCGAGTTTGTCCCTCTCCTGCTCATTAGAAATTTTTCTTCCTCTCAGTGTCCTGGGGGTTGCTTTGTCAAAAAGCAGGACAGAGTCAGAAAGCTGGGGGTAAGGAAGTTCTGAGCACAGGAAAGGTCCAGCCTTAGCCTCATCCTCTGCTCTAAGCTTTGTATCTTCCTAGAGACTCCTGTGTGATCTGAAGACAGATCTTACATCTGTGCTGGAATGTCTTGTCACTGTACACCTATTTCTTGCTTATGGAATACGTTACTCTACAAAAATCTACAGAACTAGGTTGAATTGACAGTTCACAGTAAAACGTGCAAACTGATTTCTGGAGTTTTTTCTGATAATTACATAACACATGTAAAAGGAGATCCTTCTACTGTCAAGGCCAGTTTTCAAATGCCGACAATAAATGGCATTATTAACTACTAATTCACGTTTAAACTCCATGTGAAGGCCACCATATTCAAAATGAAGGCCAAGATACTCACTGCAGGCGCCAGCTTCTACAAATGTCAAGGCAAAGTCTAATTTTGCTCACTCGTGGGGAAGAGGCTGGGTGGCCGGCGTGTCCCGAGCTTTAGGGAGGGGATGTCACGGCTCTGCCTGCAGAGTGGGCCCGAACAATGGTGTGCGGAGCGGCAGCGCCCCAGCGCATCCCTCTGCTGCCCCCAGCGCATCCCTCTGCTGCCCCAGCAAGCGCCCGCTGTGCGCAGAGCTGCGAGCCCTGGGGCCGGCCCGCACGCAGACCCTGCAAACCTCCGCGGGCAGCGCCCGCCAGCGCCGCCACCGTGCCCCGCTCCCCGGGCTTCCCACAGCCCTGCCCGGGGTTCGCTGCGGCCGCAGCCAGAGCGAGCACAAAGGAAAGCGCGGCGCTGCCGCCGCAGGCACGGCAAGCGGGGACAGCTGCGCATGGCCCGGTACCGGCATCCTGCACATGGCCCGGTACCGGCCCCCTGCACATCGCCCGGCTCCACCACCCGGCCCCATGCCCGGTACCGGCCCCCTGCACACGGCCCGGTACCGGCGCCCTGCGCACCCCCGTCTCTCGGGGCGCCACTGCGCCTTCCGCCCCAGCCCCTCGCCGGGCTGGAACCGGCTGCTGGGAGCCGTGGCATCCCGAACCAGTACTTTGGCTGCCAGGCCCGGCGGCGCTCTCGGCTCTTCTGCCCGCACCACCCCGGCCCTCCGGGCGTTCCGGGACCACCCGGCTCCATCCCCGCCGCTCTCGGCGCATCGTCGCTGCCCAGCAAATGGCGGCGG
>WBMY01018088.1:601536-736964 GCA_013397315.1 Donacobius atricapilla | reverse complement strand
AGCGCGGCCCGCCCCGCGCACCCGGGGATGCCCTGGACGCGGCGTTCCCCGGAGCCAGCCCGGGGTTCCCTCCGCCGCCCCGGGCGCTCGGTGATAGCCCGGGGTGCAGCGGGGAGCGGGGCTGGCCTGGGGTACGGCTCTTATCGGTGCTCCCGCAGGCGGCCGTCTCCAGAGGTGATAAGAGTACGTGGAGATAGGCTCAGATGTTTTCAGTGGTCCACTGCCAAAATAAACGGGCGATAGAGAATTCAGTTAGATTAGCCGAATTTAACGGTGTCTGCTTTACTTGTTTATATCATCTTAAAAAACGCGGCTGCCCTGCGAGGTCTCTCCCGCAAACCGAGCCCTTGAATACTACAGCAAGTGCTTTGTGCCTGTGGCTCTCACAGCTGCTCCTGCAGGCAGGGCTGCTTTTTCTTAGGGGTTAATTTATTCCAATTACAGAAGAAGATCACGTAAGTAGGAGGGGATTTTGGGTGGTGAGAAGTACATTCTTTAACTAGGCAGCTGACATTAGTGCTCAGCCTGTCTTGATATTTTGCTGCGACTTTTAGATATAAATCACTTTAAATACAGTGAGTGTTTCTAGTGGGAATGTGAAGGACACTTGGATTTGGGCAGTAGTGTAGTTCTGGTACAAGGTTCTTTTAGCTCTTTGTGCAATCTGTTCTTTTTTTTTTTTTTTTTTTTTCTTCCTGCCTTGGTTATGTTTAGCTTTCTGTAACCTTTAGGAAGAGGATCTTCCCATGGGCTCATCTGATGAATCTGACTTACCCTCTGTGAATCATGCGTGACTCTAGGCAACAAAAGAAAAAGCAGTAAACACCTGGCCTGTTCTTCCTTGCCCGTACAGTCAAACTTTTCAGACTGCCAATGTTATTGAATGTACAGTAATCCCTGAAGGGAGCCTGCGCTGCTCAGGCCTGGGCTCTAAGGAAGGCCACAGGGTTATTTTGCTGAGTGATACTCAACTGTCATAAGAACAAAGTTCAGTTCCTGCCTCGTTAACTTGCTCATTTCTCTGAGAATATGTGTTTTAATCTCCAATATGTGTGCATTGCCAGTTTCTTGCTTTCTTTGTATCATTTTCAAGGAAATTTTAGATTTCGAGCACCAAGTAGCCGTTAGTACATAGCCCTAGTGCCCGTTCTTTCCCTGCCTAGTTGTGGGTGTTTTAGGATGATGAAAGGGAGGTGCTTTTCCCAAGCTGTCTATTACCACAGACAATTTGAGGCACTAGCCCTAAAGGCTGTGCAGGGCCTTTAATTTGTTTTGTAAAATAGGACTGTTTTACTCTCGGGCTGCTTACCATGGATTCCCCATGTGTATGAAAGTAACAGGTGTTTTTCACCCGTCTCGGCAGGTCGAGGTGGACACCTCATGGAATGCTTTTTCCAGTAGCTGGCTTTGGCCATGGGTTGGTAAGTGTGGCATGTGGAAGTTGCTCCCATGGTGGATGAAGGAAGATGAACTCAAACCACTTCTTATTTGGGTATGAGGCTGCCTGTAGGATGTGTGCAACCAACACACTAAAGGGTATGAACCGGGCTCCTGTCACAGTCCATCAGTCACTGGCAAGCTGTGGCCTCTAACGTGCTGCTGTCCCAGCTGCAGTGCACAACCATGCTGCTGGAAGTTAGCTGAGTCTCTCTGTTTTAAAGCTGATAAATATCAAGTAATTTCTCTACTAATATATGGTAGCTAGTTCTGTTTCTGTTTGAACTCTAACTGCCTTCCATTTTTTAATTTACTTTCACAGTAATTAAGTATTGTTTCATATCCTCGGGGTGAACGTATAAAGATACATGTCTTGCCTACCTGTACTGACAAGCATGTTCTTCCCCACTAGCCTTTTCTGTCTTTTCTTAGGTTTCTTGGGTTTGTAGCTCTGTAGAGGGGAATCTGAACTCAATCTTGTGTTACTCCTGTTGGTGTTGGTACTGGTTTCTACATCCTGTGCAGTTACCCTGGCCTCTCACGCAGGGGGTGTTGCTGATACGACACAGCAGAGGTGGAAGCTCCTGTTGAAGGCAGAGTGTCTCAGAGCTGTTTAACACTGGCTGCAGCCTGCAGACTGGAGGCAAGAGCCTTCTGTGGCATCTGATTATGGGGCTCAGGGAGGGATTTGTTTGTGTTGGTGATGCCCCTGATTCAAGATAAGAAACTGTTTGGCTTGAGTGCAGAGTTCAAGTTTAGGTTGTGGCCTTATGTCAGTGCACACAGTTGATATGGATCCATGGATGCACACAGAGCTGCCCAAGCACTGCCCATGGTCCAGGCTTTCTGTGCCATCAGGTAGCTCCACCACAGGCAGTGTGAGAAGGTGCTTGCAGTTGTTCTGGTGAACCTTCTGCTGGGAAGATTTTGTTTTGTCAGCTTGCTGTTGAGAACCCGATTTCAAGACTCGCTGGATGGCTCAGTTTGATTGGACTGGTTGAGGTGACTCAGTAAGGCCATGGCCCTTGCAGAGTGTGGTCATGGCGCTGTCACTGTTGATAGCTGCCCTGTAACAGTCTGCAAGGTAGTGGCTGTATTGTCCAGTACTCCTTGCACAATATCTTAGGCTGTTGCTTATGATTCTGATGGATTCTTTTTTTGGTTTGATCTTTTTGCTGCTGCCTTTATTTGTCATATCTCTATTTTTGAAGGGTTTTTTCTTTCTGAATTGGCTTTTTTTAGGACATCAAGTGATAGGGTGTCATCTAAACTCTACAGATGTGAAGCTGTTCTGCAACAGAATTTCTTGTCAACCATTTCCATAAGACATTAGTCAGTGTGCAATAATTTAGCCTTGTCAGATAGTTCCAGTGCTTGCTTATGAATAAAATCAGTCTTTTATTTCTAAGTAGGTTCCACTGAGTGCCGCTGCTTGTAATAGACTTTGACATCTTTCATTTAGTAAAAGAAGTACAAAGAATTATCCTGTGATCCTATGATAAACACTTGAGCCCTTCTTTATGGATCGTCAGGGATGAGAAATGTGAATTTGGCACCCCCTCTGTCTTTGAAATAAAGCCAGCATATTAGGTTGGGTACACAGGGCAAAAAGAGGAACAGTGGGGTCTGAATAGTGTTTAAAAAACCAAATACACTTTGCTTTAATAGGAATCTCAGCTCCACAGTCATTGTGCACCCAGTTAACCAAAGTGTGGCAATGTCATGTGTCCTGTGGGAAGTTATTTATCTTCCCTTGACTTTTGTGTGGAAGTGAGACACTAATCAGCTTGGTGTCACTAACTAGCTTTGGTCAGCTGCCACCCTTGGTTTTTGCCAAGAATTGCTCTGCTTATGTTCCAGTTATCACACGGCTGTCTCCAAGCCCTGAGTTCTCTAACTAGACTTGAGACCTTTACCTCGAGCTTACGTTCTGTGCCAGAGTGTTCAGTGTTCTTGTGCAGCAGCAGATTGTGCTGCTCATTTGCAGTGAGCTGTTTTGGAAAATGTGGGTAGAATTCTGGTGTGATAGCAGTGTGCTTTTACTTTAAACTTCCTGGTTCACTGCTTTAATGTGTGGTAACTTACTAGTAAAGATTTTCAGTCTTTTGCAAGACTTGAAACTGAGCTCACATGAAATGTGTCTGAAGATACTTCTAATCAGAACACATAAATCATTCAAAAATTCTTCTTCAAAGTGCTTAATTCTTACATGTAGGTGTTTTGGCAAGGTCCACAGATAAGATAAAATTAGTCACATAATAAAGTAGACACTAGGGCTAAATAGGACAACATAAACATGTCCAAATAGCATTGAAGTTGTCTCTAAGAACTTCTGCTGGCAGCAGTGTGGCTAAATGGCACTGTTGTGGGGGTCCTGGTGTGGAATATTGTTGCATAACCTCTGTAGCACAAGTGTCTTCAGCATTTTTTGAGTTGCCTAAAAGCCACAGAAAGAACTCAGAGGGAGGCAGCCTGGGGTGGAGTGGAGGCAGAACCTCTGAATTGTTTCAGAGAAAAGAAAGTAACCTGAGAATAGCAATACTGATGTCAGTGAGCAGTTTTTTCTGGTGATTTGTTAACTGTTCTCTTACTGAAAATGGGATGGAGATTGCATCTTCTTCAATGTAGTTGCATTTTGATGAGGAAGGGTTTTTTTTCTGTTCTGCTGGCATCTGGTTTCCCCTCTCTGAAAAGTACAGTGTGTAAATTTGGAGATATTAAAGGTGTCCTATCAGTGCTAAATATGTCAATATTTATTTCTTTTCAGAAAGGGTACTTCTGGGATCCACAGCAATAGTTATGGTTTTCTGTGCAGATCCTGAAAGGGGTCTTAGCAGCAGGCTCATACTTTAGAAGTCCTGGGAAATTTTTTGTTGTTAGGGCTTTTTTTTTTTTCCTTTTCTTTCCTTTTTTAAATTAAAAAAAATTTATTTTTTTTTTCTTTCCATTTGAGCAATCAGCAATTAGCAGTGCACTGATTGCAGTGCTCAATTCCAGAATACTTTTCTCAACAATACAGGTGCATAGAGAAGTGGACTCTTGCTTCAGATAAGGAAAGATAAGAGTTTGGCATGTGAAAAATGAGAGTGGAAAAGTACTTTGTGACATAATTAGCTGTTTTTAATAGCTGTGTGGGTGATGGAAGTGGTACATGCTTTCTTTATAACCTGTAATCAAAGGAATTTTTCTGAGGAGCTCATTTTCCTGGAGCCTGTGGTTGATACTTCTAGTTTCTTTTATTGGCTTGTAGTGTAGTAAGGTTTAATTTGTTAAAATGCTTGTCTAGGAAGACAAAAAAGTTCTTGTTGCTGCATAAACTGCTGATTTTTCTAAGCATGTCTCATACTTGTTCTAATTTGTGTAGTGATCAGGACCGAGCTGGAGAGGCTGCAGCTGTCCAGTACCAAGGGGATCATGGTGCCAGCTGCTGGTGAGCAGGAGCCTTAGCTAAATATAGGAAACCATGGGCTTTTTTGTGGGTTCTCTGGTATTTCAGTTATTTGAAAAAGCTCTGGGAAGAGTCTTTGTGATATGTCTAAGTGATGTGAAAGCAGCTCCCGTACCCGTGCGTGTGTGGGTCTGCATGGTGCAAAAAACTAGGAGAAGATTGTTAAAAGAACCCAAACAACCCTCTGTTGGTCTTTCGCAGCTGCAGATGTTTTGTGTTTTGGAGAACACCTGCATTAGAAGGCTAAGCAGTTGTACATGAAAAGATATGGATTTTCTACCTAATTCCCTCTACCTATGGTTGCTAAGTGGCCACTTCAAACTTGAGTTGAGACAAAGTTTGGGAATATTTTAATAATGCTGAAGTTATATCTTCTATACAATCTCTGAACTTTTCTGAAGAATTTTAACTACATTTTTGGGTTTCTTGTGTTTGTATTACATCTCTCTCTCATGTATGAAATTGATCTGTGTGTGTTATTTAATTTCCGCCTACAAATTTCTTGAGTGTTTCACTTCCTCAAAGGAAATAGTGACATCTGCTTTCTTTTCCCCGCTGCTACAAAATTAAAGCATACGTTTTTGCATGCTTTTCAATGTAGAATTTAATTTTGGCTTTTGCTCCAAAGTTCTCCGTAGAATGAAATCTAGGGTAGTTTGCAGTCTCATTGACTAGGAAATGTAGCCAAACATCATAACTGCTGTTGGCTGAGGCTGGCAACGAGCACCTTGAGAACGATCAGTTAGTGATCACTGCCTTGGTTTGAAGTGCATGTAACAGGATGGGGGATACCCAGTGCCGCAGGGAGAGGAAAGCTGCCTTTGGTGAGTTTCCCTTTCCAAGCCCGAGTTAAGGATTTACATCTGTTTCTGATTGTGATGCAATGAATAATGTGCAGACTGCTTTAAATTACAAGAAAATTGCTATTATCACCAGTATGTGGAGCAGGATTTCTTTGATTAAAGGGTCTGTGTCTTCAACTTGTTGGTTCAAGGTTGCTCTTTATACTTTGTTCTGTGACCTCAATTACAGAGCAAAAAAAGTGCACCATTTTGAGACATGATTTAAAGTCTGTTTGAATTACATTTTAGGGGTGTTTCCTTTGTCTTCAGTAATCTCTGAATCAGAAATTTTGCATCTTGTAATTGCACTAAGCTGATTTTTATAAGTTTCAGGGTTTTTTTTTTGTTTGATTTAGTAAAACCTCTTTCTTAATTATTAGTTTTCAATAGGCGACTGTTTAAATGCTGCCAAGTGATCCCTTAAGCAATGAGTAGTACTGTTCTTTTTCTTTCAGTTGAGCTGCTTTGGATGATTTCTTTCAGCATACTTGGATTTTGTCATGCATGGAGGACTGAGCATCTTTCACAGTGACTGCTGTAGCGATTGCCAAGCAAACAATATCTTTGTTTTCAGCAAGCAAAATAACAAAATACATACACATAAAATATTAGTCTTTTCACAGACTCAACTACGTGACAGTTAATATGTCTGTCTTTAAATTTAAAAAGTCTACACAAAAATACAGCCCTTAACAATGCATGTAGGGTAAACCTCTCTGGAATGTGAATATGACAACATTTTGTATACTGTAACTGCACACACACACACACACACACACACACACACACACACACACACACACACACATATATATATATGTAACTGTGTCTGGAGGTTATTTGGTACGTTGTTTACTGCCTATTTGTCCCCTATAGCTTTTATTTTAAAAACACTGTTTCACAAGTTTAAAACTCACTTTTGAACCATAAAAAGAGGTTCGTGCAGTGAACCGAGTAGCGTTTTTTGCCTAACAGGCTTTTAATAGGGCTTTAGATTTTGTGGTGGGTTCTAGGTATGGCTTGGGAAAGAGGGTTGTTTGCTTTCCAGCAGTCTTAAATCATGTCTGAGCAGCTGACGTACAGGTCAGAACAGTTTTGAGAACACATTTTTTCAAATTTTTGTTGCTGTTAAGGGTACCTGGTGGAGTTCTTTCTTAATCATCTTTTGATCTTCTTTGTGCTCTGTAGGACAGAGAGATGGAATTTGACATGCAGAATAAAGTGCTAATTGCCCCAAAAAAGCTTTTACTCAATTAGCTCATGGATGAATTGGGAAGTTTGATAAAGTTGGCAGTTGTGCTTTGCTGACTGGAGGCAGCTTTAGACTTGTTGGACATGTAAATGAAATGGCATTTTGCTGAGCAGAAGATGAGAGGCCAGTGCCAGGCAGGGCTGGGCAAGGGGTGAGGGAGGAGGAGGCTGGCACTGGTGAAGGCGTGGGCATCGTCCCACCTCTGTCCTCATGGTCACAGTGCTGCTCCAGGAAGCTCCTTTGCGTAAGGCATGGTGTGCCAGCATTTCCACAGGTATCCACCTTTTGGGTTTGCCTAAGGTCTCCTGGATTTTTGGCCCACAGGTCCATCCTCTTGAATGCAGAATGCTTAATTTGCCCCTTTCTCTCCACGCAAGTGACCTGCATTGTCCTAGAAGCCCAGCTCTTTCATTGATTGGCACATGGTCTGTACTGTCATGAGGATGCATCCATTGATTTCTGTGAAAATGAGTCAAAGCAGTGAGGTGCTGCTGGAGGCTGGCTGGCAGGGCTCTGTGGTTGTATAACCACCCGCTGGCAGAGGAGCGGTGACGCAGAGCTGCGCGTAGGGCAGAGGCACGCTCTGCTATGCATAGGTTGAAGGTAATTATGCCTCAACAAAACTACACGGGTTCCCTGCAGTCTAATTACCAGCCTCCCATTTCATCTCCTACCGGTACCCAGCAATTTCTTCTGTTTAGCTGAGGGATTTAGAACACCATTCAATCACTGCATTCTTATCTTGAAGCAGACCATACAAACTTCTGACTTTCACTTCCACGTCAAAGGGAAAAATGGATTTTTATGGTGTGCCATTAGAAGCTGCTCATTTGCTGAGTTAAGAAGGGCAAGCTTGTTGAGACTTGCTCTTGCGTACTTTAAATTGCTGATTGCTGCAGTAAAGCACAGTTTTTATGCCCTGGAGTATAATTGTTTTCCATAAAATTATCTATAGCAATGCTACTTTGTTTTATGACCCTGTCCCTGCTTGCAAGCTGGGTAGCCCTGAGCTTCGTTACTGTGTGCAAAGTCCGCCTCTGGATTTCCATGTAGGAGGTCAGATCTGAGTCAGGACTAGGAGTAATTGAAGAGGATGCTAGCTGCTGTTCTGATGGAGGACAGCACATTACTGTTTCCCCTTTGCCTTCTACCTTTGCATTCAGGAGCTTTGTCTTGCTGATCCTCTTCTAAACAGTATAATTGATCTTACTTTTTCTACTTCTTGCTGCAGTATATATTTATGTCCAGAGCTGACACAAAGGTAGAAGTTGGTTAATTGTCTTGCAGGTCTGATTTTAGAACCTACTGCACCTGTGTATTTTTGGCTTTGTTCTGCTAAGGTTTTAACTGTGATTTCACAATGTGAAGTGTTTGGCAGTAGTACCACTTAACCACCTTCCATCCCAACATGCCACCTCAACAGCTTCCCTTCCTTTTCTTTGATTCCTGTTTGTGTTCTGCACCCTGTACTGGGGCACAGCTGTTTTGAGAGCATCACAAGCCAACCCTTGCTTCAGCTTCTGCACGGAGGTTTTATCTTGACTTCTTGGCCAACACAGGCCACTCGCTCTCCATGTGTTTCTGTATTCCAGGAGATGTGGTGATGTTGTCAGGGGTTAATTTCTGCAACATGGTAGCCAGTCATGGTATCCTGTATATATCAGGTGTACAATCAGCTATATCAGATGTACAATCAGCTATATCAGTCAGATATAGCTGAGCCATGATGGAAAATCCCAATTCTATGTTAACAGACAGTGGGATGACTATATTCCTTACGTTAAGATGCCTTTTAGCTCACAGGCAAGGAGCTGTAAAGCTGTAACTCAAGGCAGTGCAGAGAGAATTATTGACTTGCAGTATTTTGCCTTTGCCCTTTTAAGACACTGTATTGTAGAGTTTGTGGTAGGAACATACATTTAGCAGGAGCAAACTCACTATTATACATCTTGGAGTGTTTTCTGACTTAGATTGTGCTCCAGCTGCCCAGTTCCTGACTGGTGAAGCAGAAAAGTGATCTAATGTTGCCGATTACTCCTTGACGAGTTTCTCTAAGCTAATACGTTATACTCACTTTGCTCTGATGCTCTTACAAACATAGGAACTTTTTGTAAAAGGATGGAAAAAGCCACTCTGGCTTCTCCAGATACCGGACTTTGTCTTGGTCTGTGCCGTGTAGCACTGTGTGAAATGCGTTGTGCTGTTTTGGGAGTCTTGTGGGCTCTTTGTAAATATGTGTCAAAATATTTGTATTTTTGAAGAAGGGTGGTTTGCTGTTTATCGTGTGCAATGTCAGAGCTCTCTCCACCCTCTAAAATGTTCAGTGGGAAGGGGTGACTCCCTTTGCTTGGAGAAGTCTCATGCTGACTTGTACTTTCTGTAAGTATTATGACCAGAGTTAGTGAGTTTTGGCTGTTTGTAGCACTTCACACTGAAAGGTCGTCCTGGGATTTCAGCCCTGAACTCTACACAGGCTTAACTTTTTTTTTTTTTTCTTTTGTTTTCCCTTCCTCCTTAAAATGCCCTCCCGCTTTCCTTTTTCCTTGGCTTAAAAAAAATCTCTCATGAACTTTTGTTTTCACATGGAACTCAGTACTTCTCAAATGTAAGAAATACCTGATGTTCAGCACTTTCTGTATGAGTTAACTAATGACATTCAGGGTTTCACAATCAGCTTGTAAGTGGTTACCAATGTCTTTCTGCAGTCTTCCAGGCATGGATAGTAGATAGATGTCTGTAAATGTACATTGCGTATACAGAATATACATACATTGAAATGTTCAAAGTAATTAAATCTCCTTTCTTCTGTTATTTTCTGCATGTCTGGAGCATATTTAGCATCCTGGCTCTAACCTTATATCTTTCCACTTGTTCCCTGTAGGAAGTTTTTTGAGCTGGTGGCAAACTGGCTTTTAATGGTCACTGTCCCCACGTGCTTTCTCTCACTCCAAGGTCTGTGCCTGTACAATTATTTCTTTGGCTTATGTTGAGCTGGAGGAGAGAATAGGTATGTCCAAAATTGTGATGTGTGTTTTTTGGACTTTTTTATTGTTGTTCTCTCTTTTGTACTGTGAAGCCATGGTCAGTTGAACATGTACAGGGCTGAAAAGAATGTTCCGTATTTGTTATCAGAAAGAAAGGTGAATTTGAATCGAACGTTGCATGGAATCTGCATACTGGTCTCATAGATGTATGTTGCAGTCTTCCCGAGAAAGTGAGAACATTTTATAGCAACGCAAGAGGCTTTTCCTGAGGCAGGGAAAATACCAGAATGCTGCTCCCTAAATTTTGATAGAGGGTGTGCTGTATCTGAGGTGCCCTGGTGCCTGTGAAGGGGTGAAGTTTCAGGGAGGATAAACGTGAGAAATAGTTTTGGAGTTGTTCCACATGAAAGAACCTCTGAAGTGGATTACAGTGAAATAAAGGTTGTTTTTATAGTGATTTTTTTTTCATCTGGCATTGACAAGTCATATTATGAAACCTCCCAAGGGATGTGAGTTCCTATATCAAATTTCTCAGAAGTGACTTGGCATCTTTAATTACACAGGTATTCCTGGTGACTGCACCTACCTTACCATGTAGATAAGTCCCAGTGAGGTGTGTGCTGGTATCCAGAGGACTCCTTGTGAATGGGCAGAATGGTGGGGGCTCTGGTAATTACGAAGTGCTTAGAATCATTAAGTTAGGATTTCTTGTGTATCGTACATAAACCTCCCTTTCATCCTGCTGTTGCTAGGGTTTTTTTTTTTTTGTGATCTTGCATGTCGTTCATCCATTAATGGGTCATGATATTCTAATGTATTGAAGATGGAAAGAAACAGATCACTGTTTTCACTTGAAAGCTGAAATGCCTGCAGGGCTAATGTCACAGGGCTACACTGGCCTTAGCAGGTTTAAAACCCTGTCTGATGCCACACTCAGCAAGCAGCAGATTTGTGGCACGCTTTTCTGAGTTAGTGTGCAAACAACTGCAATGCCCCTTCAGTGTGGCTGGGCTTGGATTTGACAAGTAGTGTTTTCTGTAGGATCCTGATATTTGTATATTTTCTTGGTGTTGAAGGGATTATAACAGTGTTGGCTTAGCTTTCTGTAAGGAACTCGTGCTTCCTGGAAGAGATCAGCCCAGTTCAACATTGCAGCCAGCACTTTGTCCGAGCAGGTAGAAAAAGTCCTTTTGGAAATACAGTATTGCTAAAATTGTCAAATCCTCAGAACATCACAGAGGAAGCATTTACTAAAGCATGTGCTAAGAGCTGGAAGAAGAATAATGGTAAACCAAGTTACTGAAAATGTCAAAGAGCTATTGCTAAAGGGTAAGTACTTTATGTTGATACTAGCATGTAGAAAGAATTATAGTGTTCTGAAACTATCAGTGTATCTTAACTGAAAAATAAAGTCGTCGTGCTTTCTGAAACACAGAATTAGTAAATTGTTAAATCCTTCGAGTTGTGTAGGGTCAGACAACTTGATGGGTAGGGCTGTTCTCTAACGTAGTTTTGCAAAACACAGAAGTTTTCACACATTTTAATCTAGGGATAAATCTGAGATATGCGCTTAATTGTATACTTAATTTTGTACGCTGCTCCAGCCTGTCTGTTGCATAGGGTGTTGTTTGGGAAAGTTTTGGCTGTTTCTTTCTGGCAGAGCGCAAGCATGTGCCATCTTTTGAACTCTGAACTGGTTCAGAGGAACGACTATATTATCGATAATACAGCTTTTTGTTTTATTTTTTTGGGGTACAGTTATGCTTTGTGTTACTGGCTAGTTGTGTGTTGCCTATGGAGAAACAAGTATTTCTGATAGGCTGGTTTTTTATTACTGCTTAAAGTTATCTTTATTTTGGACTGCTGCTGATGTTGGATTGAGATTTTTGCCAAATTGCTGAAAGTGAGTAATTTAAGAAAAGAAGCAGTGTCTGATTTCTGTTAATGAAATGTCAAGGTAGTGATATCTGCAAAAGCATAATTGTGCATTGAATTACTTGGTATAGTCTCATGAATGAACCAAGAAAAATGTTCCATAACAGTTCTGAGAATGAATAAGAGTTTTGTTTAGTCCAGCCACATGTGAGGAACCACATGAATAGAAGCAGACTTGGAAGGTATTTGAAATCAAATTCTTGAGTGCATGTTTCTCAGGTTATCCTAAAATGACAGTGTCTTGATTTACTTCAGCAGTACTCTTGAGTGCTTGGCTGCTGAAATGTGGAGATACCAGGGTTCTTGGACTGCTGGCAAAGTCCAAGGAAGACTGCTGAGGTTTTTCTGTTTCTCAGCAATATTCAGACCTGCGTGTCTTGATGGCCTGTGAGTAGTGATGAGCAGAACACTCTGAGCGTCACATAGCCTTTGGGAGCAACAGTATGAGCATTATCCTTATTGACATCTGCGAAACGGTGTCTCAAGAACTGGTAAAAACAAACCAAACCCCCAAAGTGTGATAGAAATGGACATGGACAGCTTTTTATATTAAGATTTTATCCATAAGGCTGTGAACAAATGTCCTTAAAATAATCTGACTAATAAAACGTGATTATGCAATAATTTGTTTGCAGCAATCCCATTGTTTCTCCATCTTTTTTTTTTTTTTTTCCAGTAGGATACCTACCTTGGGTGTATTCATTTGCTTCTAGGTCTTGTGAGAACAGCTTTCTTCTGTGTCTTGTGAGAACAGCTAAGTGTAGCAAACCTATTTTGATTTTCTGGTAAAAAATCAAAGTAAATTGTGTCTTAATTACCACTTGTGTAGAAATTTGCAGAACATATTGACACATGAAAATCTGAGAAAGCACAAATGAATCAGAACAGAACTAACTTGCTTTCCAAAGTGGGATGAATTTTGCCTGCCTTGAAACATCTATAAATTAGGGTTTTATTTAGGTTAGGCTCTCTTTAGAGGTAATTTGCAGCATGTCAAGGTGCATGCACAGGAGAGGCACTCCGGGGGTCAGTTAATTGAGCCATCTCTTTCTGAGTGAGAAGTGAGCCTGTGTGATCAGCTGGGTGTAACAGCCTGCTGTTTGGATTGCTCATAGTCAGGGAAACCCAGAGCAACTACTCGGGTATCAACTCTGATTTCTAATCTTAGATTCCAGTGTTACTGGTAGATGAAATATTATAAGTATGAATATTTTTTTGTTGTAATAAAGAAGTCAGATCAAGTAGTGTTCCCTGTGCATGAAAATGGCTCAGTTTGTGTGCTTAACTGTCACAGGTTTTGTGGCCAGTGGTATTTGTGAAATAGTGTCTGAATAACAGCAAGATGTGGTGTTAGCTGCTAGACAGGCTATTTCATAACCGTGTTTGTTACTGTGGTGTACATAAAGGAATCTGTACATGCACAGTACAGTTACAAGTGAGATACTAACCCTTGTGCTGCTCCAGCAATTAAATTACATTGAGAGGAGGAGTGCTGGGCTGTCCTTTGAGCTGGATTTCTAGGAAATACCTAGAGGTTTGTTAGGTATAAAGGGGTCAGTGTTTCTTGGTCAAGCTGAGCATTTCAGTTCCAACTCTGACTTGAACTGTGATTCGCACTGAAATTATTTGAAGAAATTTAGTCCCTCACTTAAGACTTGGTACCTGAGGCAGGGAGGATTCTGGCAGCCGTGCATGCCATCCTCACAGCAGTGCTGGACCTTTGTGCGGCTGTGCTGCCTGCAGAGCTGCTGGAGGCTGTTCTCCTGAGGTGCTGTGGGCAGGGGGTGTGTGCCTCTGCCAGCTGGCCTTAGCTCAGCTGGGAGGTTCCTGTAGAAGCAGAGCGGCAGAAGTTTCTTGTCAAAGTTCAGCCCTCTTCAGAATTTTTCTTTAATGTTTCAACCTTGCTGTAGCTTAATTGGCATTGCTCTGTTCACTTTGTTATCTGTGTGGGCCAGCTGAAGGCTGGTCAGGCGCTGTCCATCTGTGCCTTCAGCACAGCTTAACTTGCCAGGTAGATAAAGTTTCCATACGAAGTAGGTAAGCATCTCTGGGTTAGTCATGGCCTGATGAAAGAATCTGTAGGTTTTTTAAGATGGGCTAATGCCCACTTCTTTACCTGAATGTGATGAAGTAGGGGAGTGGTGTTTTTTGTAGGGGAGTTCAGAAACTGGCAGTGGAGAAGAGTGAAACCTTGACAAGTTAAGTCATGCAACTGCTCTTGCCACCTTCTCAATGATATTTTAGTCAGGCAGAGTAGACCTTATCATTGTGAAACTTCCTGGTCTTTTCTTTGGAGTAGTCTCATTGTGCCTAATTGTTCAGCTTTCATTTATCCTCACTAATCTGTTCTAATTATTTTCATATATGTCTTTTGTTTGTAATTCTCTTTAAATTCTGGTTTTCATCCCTCAGTTACTAAAGAAAACACAATGGCTTGCACAAAAGACCTGCATTCAGCATGCTCAAGCAGTGCAACTGTGTCTGTCTGGCCTATCCTCTTCCAGAAGGAAAGCAGTAACATGAATAGTGTCCTCTGTGTTCTTAATCCTTTTTATTTTATTTTTTTTTTTAAGTAAAGACAACATTAACCTTTTGAAAAAGAAAAAAAATAAAACCAGTCAGTAGAATATCTGCTAGAGTTTAGTCACAGTGTTTTTTCTTGACTGTGATGCAAAAGTTTGGACATCCATTTATTGCTTTTGTTCTGTTTCCTGAGCTTGTGTGTTTGTATGTGTGGGAACATGCACACTTGAGGGTTTTAGGTTTTGTTCCATGGATCATCTCTGTTTTAAGGAGCTCAGGTGATCCACAGGATCAGGAATTTGTTCTCTGGACCCATGCCCATATCTGAGTAGGGGAGTAGAATGTTCAGGGAACTATGCTGGAGATGTTTAGATACACTGTATAGTTGAAGTGGTGGCTGCAAATAGAATTGTCTGGTTTGGGAGAGAAGTGGTAGCCTTCAGAAATAAAATGCCTTAATTATCGAGAGATAATGAAGACTGAGAAGCAATGAAACAAGTGAAGAGGAAACATTAGCCTACTTGGAATACAGCTTGAATACCTCAAAATTTGAGATTAATTAGGGACTAAGGCAAATAAATTATTCTCTGTTGCAGAGTATTTAGCTCCCTCTTTGAGAAATGTTCCTTGCAAGTCAATCTTGCACGATGAAAACTAACACCACATAGCTACTGGCCAGGACCAAAGAAAGACTTGGTAACTAAGAATGCGGAAATCTGTGCGCATGTCACAGGATGATGCTTGCCCAGGAGACTTCATGCTTCAGGATGTGAACTGCCCTCGGGTGAAGCTGGGGCAGGAATTCCCCAGAGTAGCTTTCCGCGGTCACATCCGCTCCCTTCCGAAACTGATGGACATAACGCGCTCTTCCCATGCAAGTAAGTCTCTTTGAAGCTGCTGCTGTTGCTCATTGGCAGAGAGAATATACTGGACAATTTTCTTTTCTTGCACCGTGGTGTGTGTGCTGTGCTGCACTCTGGTCTGTCTTGTCAAAGTCCAGCTGTGATGGTTGTTGAGTTGGAAATGGTAGTTTGCTGGAGGTTTTACTCCTGAATGGAAACACAATATGAGAAGAGAGAGAGAGAGAGGATTTGATTTAGAACATGTCTGTAAAGGAGAGATTGCACTGAACGTGCAGCTGTGATGAAGATGACGTTTGGCTGTCCTTTGATTAGCTGTATTTAAGTTAGCAGGGTAGTAGCCTTGAATTAGCACACAGCTCTGCAGCACCAGTTCTGCTTATTGGTGGTGTGGAACTAGGATGTCATCGTAAAGAACTTGCATGTGAACTTACACTCCTTCACTTCCTGTTGCAAGTGTACAGTGTTTGAGAGGGACTTTAAAGTGGCACTTCACTAGGACAGCAGGAAAGTTCACTTTATTTTTGCATTGTCTGCAGTGATTCATATGTATGTTATTTCAGGACAATGGAGCTAGTGCTGTGAATATGGTAAAAAGCCAGTTGTACTTCTCTATCATCTGAACCATCGAGAAGGAAATGTGCCCTAGCAATTGCAAAATCAGTACTTTATTTCCAGTCACTAGTTCTACTGAATTTTCTATTCAGTTTGGGCCTCCTGTGTGCAGGGTGGTATATATAGCCAGTATGGCAAGGAGACCAATTTGTAACAAAAATCTAATGGGAAGGGTCTGAGTGATGCCTGAACATATAAATGGAGAACAAGAGAAAAGATGGAAGCTCTTTAGGGAGACAGAGAGAGGTCCTCGGAACAGATCAATTATGAAAAATTGACTAGGGGTAAAATGAAGATGCATCTAAAAAATAATACCAGTTAAATTGAAGATGCATCTTCAGTCATTGGTCTTTGTCAGGCTCAAGGAGATGGTATGAAGTAATCTTTCTGAAGTAAGGAGAGGTTATGTGGATTATGGTAACAAGGGCATTTTCAAAGAGCAAAGAAATGACCATCTTGTTTAAAAAAATGAGATTGAATGCATGAATGTATCTTGGCAACAGTGGGATTTTAAACATAAAAAGGTTGAGAGTTTCTTTAAGTGTTACAAGTAAAAAACACCCATTATACTGACTTGAGACAGTGATAAGGTAGGGTTCCTGATGGAAGAAGGAAAGCTAAGGCAGCAGAAAATTGCTTTAAAAATCACTCAGTGATAAAAAAATAACCAGGCTGATATTTCAAATGTTCTGTCACTAGAACCAGTATATAGGATTTCCTGTGTAGGAATGGAGGAAACAAACCAAAGTTGCTCATGACCTTGTGTTTGGTAAGTGTAAGGGTGAAGATACTGCAGAGACCAGAGTCTTGAAGAACCAAGCCGACAGTATTTCTGTTGATGTCATAATTTGCACCATCATTTGTGTCCTATTTAATGAGTAAAAGGTATATGGCAGATAACTCCATTTCCTCAGCAAAAATTGTAAATGTACTTTAACCACAAGTACGGGGGGACTGCAGCACACACTGCAGCAAAATTGATCTGGTATATTCCAGTACAGGCATAACAAACACAGCAAGCAAGCAGTTCTTGCCGATTTTTACCTTTGCTAAAGTTGATAACCGTTTGATTTTGATGCTGTGTTGTTAAGCTTACTGATGTTTTTCTAATAGTGTAAAAAATTCTACAATTGCAGCTGAGTGAGCGTCTCTTAAGTGTAGGTGGGGTCAGCAAATAAGCTGAGCCTCCTTGTTCAAGGCAGCTGCTCATCAGCGTTCTGGGGTTAGTTGTCAGAGCTGTGAGAAAGGCAGTAAGCAGGCACATAAACACTATAGGCTGCTCTTCTCATATATTTTTGGTCAGCTAAGTATTTACTTACAGAAGCTTAAAAATCCCTCTGTTCTTTGTGAATATTGTTTTTCCAACACTTTTGTTCAAAGCACCGGTCAGCAATTTCCAGAAAATTGTGCTGCTTTCCATGCATGCCTTCCCCTCAGTAAGAGTAGGACTGAATGTTCTCATAATTTTTTGGCTTATAACTATTACTTTTGTAACAGTGCAGTTTGTGCTGATCACTGTGAGTAGGGGAGGACTCTTCTCTTTGCCTGTTAGGTTAATTTTAAAAGTTGATTCAAATTTCAAAATGCAGAGAGGTTTTCACTTGAATTCTATTAAAATAATTTAGTGTAACCTCGTTGAATTGATTACAGTAAGCATTGAAAAGGTGCACCCAAGAATCCAGCTGTTTAACCTCTTGCTTTTTGGTGTATTCAGTGTACAATATTTTAACTTGCAGTATTTTCACTTGAGATAAGAATGTCTTTTTCTTTCATTTTTAATTTCTGTAGTGGTTACATCTTTTGTAAATAGAAAAAGGTATTCCTTGGATTAATCCTTTCTTAAGGAGATGCTCTTGGAAATGATTCATTTGTACTGGCTGAGAGAGCAGGGAGTGAAGAGGTACAGGCAAAAGAAAAGACTTTCTGTTTGTTGAGCAGAGGGTAATGGGAGACATAGGTCCAAGAACGTCTTTTGAAAATGGAAATCAATTTAATTTTTTTCCCCTCAGAAGTTGTTTTAAACTATAGTGCCCTTGGTTGGTTTTTAAATTATTTTTTGTTACTGATTGCTACAGAAAGCTCTACTGATCTTCCATGCTCTTTTTTTTTTAAACATTGTTCATTGAATTTGGGAATGCTTTGGTTTTAAAGTACCTGATATTAGGTTTTAATTTAGAGGTATAAGAGGAATCTGAAGAATGCACAGCTTAAATGTTCAAAACATAGTGAGGGTAAAAGCATGAGGGTGTTGAATGTCTGGGATTAGTAGGCATAGTGAATAACAAACAACATTTAAGAACTAAAAAGGTGCTTTGAAGGCTATTTTACCTGTATTGCCATCACAGAATCTAGTATTTGAAGTATTCATTCTTACCAACTCTATCTAACTGGGCTGGACATGCAGCTCAAAGGTTGCTGTTATCATTGGCAGTGATTTCGAAAAGCACAGGAGCTGTCCTAGTGCTTGTCCCTGAAACAGTCACAGAAGTGAGCACTAGAGAATAAAGGCACATATAGCATTGTAGCTGTGACCCTACTCATAAATTTTACTTTGAGATGGCTTTTTATTCTATTTTAATGAAACAGAGGAGTAGAAATAGAAATAACTCTACCTTGAGAGTAACACCTTTGGTACTGCTAACATTGTATGAGTTGAGATACTAAAAAGAAATATATTCAATTAACCAAATGAGCTTATTCCCTATGGATTCTTCAAGGTTAGTGTCTCATTCTCTGCTTATCAAAACCTGTTTCTTGTTTTCTTCACAGGTCATGGCAACCATAAAGAAAACAGTCCTTTCCTAAACAGTTCAGAAGCTGGCAAGGGAGGTGATTACTATGACAGAAATCTGGCCTTGTTTGAGGTAATTTCTAGCTGCTTTTTTGTACTTCTGATGTGATTTGTGGTCTTCCATGATGGGAGGGATTGAGCACATCTTTCTCCCCCGCCTGCCTTTTGGTGGGTGGCCATCTGTTGTCAGGGTACCAGTAGGCAGAGAGATTCTGTGTGGCGGCAGAGCTCAGGTATGCTGACGGCTGGGTCTGTGAGGCAGAGTTGTAACTCTGTCTAGCTGTATCCATCTGGAAGGAAGGAGGGGCAGACACTCCTGCTGGCGGCCTTTTCCATGAGCACAGGACCACACCAGGTGTGCAGGCTCTTCTGTGGGATTGAGGAGAGAGAGGATCCATCAGGATCCCCGGGGCCATGCTCCTCTGCTGAACAGGAGGTACATGTTGTCTCAACCCCTTTCTGCAAGGAATTGTAATCAGGTTTTTCAACATGTGAGCTGCAGGTCAGATCACAGGAAGGAATAAGAAAAGGGGTGCTTGGCTCGTGTCACCCCTTTAGGGATGACCCCATTTGGAGTCAGTTTCTGCACCATGTACAGAGCACATAATGCTACTGATCCCACCAGAAACTGTTCATGGTGATACCTAAAGATATGATAAAGCTGAAATCTTTCTCATTTGGTATTTATTTTCTGTGTGGAAAGTTGTTTCTCTTTACCATGCATTCCTTATTGTGCTATCAGACATGCAAGACCTTAATTTCAAAGGGAAAGGGAATGATTTTGTTCTGAGGCTTTTTTTGTCCCCTCTGCCCCCAAATCAGAAACAGAAATTGGATGGGATGAGTATGAAGGTGGGAGGCCCTCTGTGCATGTGGCTTTTGGGAATTTTGTCTAGATCCACATGAATCTAACATAGTTTGGAAAATGTAATAAAATCATCAGTGTGTGTACATGTCTACAATGAGCAGAGTTTAATCACTAAATCTCTGATTTGTTTGGCAGCTTGACCTTTTTAAAAGTATATCTGTTGATGTAAGTTGACATTAGAGATACATGCAAGGTACACATTCATTTTCTCACAGTCCTAAGGCTCAGATTTCTTCATTGCTGTAATTATGCTTTTCAGCACCTAAGGAGAATAATTCACATGGTGCAGACATTTTGGCATGGCCTTTTCCTATCAGAGTTGCTCTCCTTTCAGAAAATTAAAACCTTCTCATCAATGGTTCAAGCACAGTGAAATACTCTGTCATTCCCTGGATGATTTTCTTGGTATGTTCCCTGGTAGCCTCAGGCATGCCCAGGAAGGCGTGATCCCAGCCCCTCTTCAGAAGTGCTGTGAACTGCAGAAGTTGACCTGTTGTCTTCTTCCACAGGAAGAACTTGATATACGACCAAAAGTGTCATCTCTGCTTGGCAAGTTGGTCAACTACACAAATCTTACTCAAGGTGTCAAGGAACATGAAGAAGCAGAAAGTACTGATGGATCGAAGAAGAAAGTATCAAAAGTAAGTCAAGATTCTCTCCATTTCCAAAACTGACGAATGGGATGATTCCCTGTGTGATTTTTGGGGAGCTGGCCTCCCTTCTGCTTTTCCTTAACCCCTTTCAGGAGCCATGACAATGTTGCAAAGCAGTGACACAGAACCTGTAGGGAACCAGCTCTTACAGAGAGTTGGGGCCGATGTGGTGGTTAAACTGTGCACTGCAGTGCAATTCCTTATGCTTGGTGTTGATTTAGGTAAGAAGGGCATAGGCTTTTAGTGGGATACAAATAAAAACTGAACCACCTCCCAGCTTTTTCCTAGCGCTGTTTTAGCTGCCCAGTGGTATCTGACACATCTCTACAAGCCTGGTATGTAATGACACGGGGATTGCAGGAGACAACACCCATTGTTGGGTGGAGGTCAGATTGGACGCCCTGGGGCAGCTCAGGAGTCATTCTGGTGTCAGGCACTTAAGCAACTGAATTCTGCCCCAAAGCACCTGCATTTAGATGGTTGGCCCCCGGGGCTGGCCCTGGAATGACTGTAGCAGGTGAGGTTTGATGGCTGGGGGTTGATTTCTGTCAGGAGGGCAGCGTGTAACTGTTCCTCTCCCCTCTGGCAGAGCCGTAGGTGCTTTGGTTACTGCTGCACCTGCAAGTGCTCTGGTTGCATTTTATGGCTTACAGGCCTGCCAGTTTGTTTGCAAGTTCTGTCAAAAGAGGTTTCCAAAAAAGCTGAGATAGCACTTGAATTCTTCAGGTTTTATAGCACTGCCCTACAAAGCTTGAGCCATTTCAGAAAGAGATGGCAGTGATGATGTTGCGAACCAATAGTGCTCCCAAGGAGCATGCATGTTACCCCATGCTGAATGCTCTTACACTCCAGTTCCTTACTCTGCAGTTTTACACTGGGGATAACAAAGTTGTTTTGTCAGCAAAAGTGAAGTGTAAAATTCAATTTTATTTGAGACCACATGCTCTAAAAGTGCTGCAATATTGTGGCTAATTTGACATCATGACAGGACTGAGCTAAGGTCATCTGGGTGAAGTAGCTGCATTCTGGTCCTATAAGCTGACATTAAAAAAAGTAATTTAAACATTTTAATTATGATTTTCTTTTGTGTGGTACTTGGTATTATGCTAATGGCTGAGTCTGGTCCAAAGCTTTTACCTTCACATTACTAATAAGGAATGTCAGCCTCATCTTTGTTTTAGTATGCTTTTGCTGGGAATAATGTCAGGCATCAGATGCTAATAGGGTATTATTGCATAATCTAAAATAATTCCATCCTCTTGCTATCAGCAGCAGATTGATTATTTCCCTGTCAAAAGTAGAGCGGTGGAGGATACAGTAGATACAGTTCTTGTGATTTTGAGGAAGTTCTGATCACTTTTGGTCTTTATTTCCTTATTAATTACCTGACCAGAGTATCAGGGTAAGATGCAGAGCAATCTAGACGCTAGTCCCTTGCTTCCCTGATGGAAAAAGAATTGGGAGAATTCGGCAATGGGACTTGTATAGTTTACAGTTGGTTAAAGCAAATGTATATAAAACTTTGCAAGGTAAAAATGGGGCAAATACCAGAAAACTGAGAACTTGTTTTCAATCCCTGGTCGAGTACTATGCATGGTGTAATGTTAATATTTCTACATTTAGGCATAATTCATGTCTTTTCAAGCTGTTTACTGCCATTAAAAAGGACTTACTATCTTTATTAAAGTTTTGCTTCTATGGCAAAATGGAGTTCAGGTTTAATAACTGTGTTTTCCTCAATTGTGCTTTCCCATGTCCCAAAAATGTGTGTTCACAGACTTCTCAGATGTTTTTTGTAGAATGGGTTTGGTGACCTTTCCAAAAGTGACAGTATCATGCTGTATTAATATCTCAGTGTTTTCTGTGTAAATACTGCAGTTTCCTTAGGCAAACCTTTGTCTGCATGTCTGTCTCTGGGATTAATTATATCAGCTGCAATATCATAACTGCAGGTTGAATTTCTTCTCCCTCTCTTGCCATAAACAATATAAAATTTTAAACATCATGCAGAATATAAGACAATTGAAAACCTTGGCCAATAATTATAACCATTAAACTCAGGAAATTTGAAAACAGTAACTGGACAAGGGTATGGATTGAAGGTATTCAGAAAACGTGCAAACGAGATTCTTCTACACACTTCTTTTTAATCATCTTTGAAGTATAAATCACTGTGCTGCTGTTACCTTATCCTTCCATTTGAGCATGAGAACAGAAGTCTGGCAGTTCATTCCAGCACCAGCAGGTCTGCTTTAAGTGGCTAAAACACTGTTAACCCACCCGTGAGTGCTGCACTGGGTGTGCTCAGCTGGTGTGACGGAGTGACCTGCCTGTCACTTGCTGGAATTGGCATCTCAAAGGCAAGAGCTGGAGCAAAGCAGATGAGCAGGCTCTAGATCTGATATTTAAAAATGAGCTGAGGAAAGCAATTCTTTCAGTAAGTGGCTGTAATTCTCTGAGCAGGTAAGACAGGTCTCTCAGTGAGGACCTTTTGGGACCTAGCACAGCCCAGCCTGCCAAATCATATCCTTTCAGATTAATTTCATTTCAGTGCAAGACATCTGAATATGAACATATTATCTTGTCTCAACAACCCCACTAAATACTTTTGGTAGTAGCATTCTCTGTTAGGTACACATCAGGTAAAATTGACACAACTCCAATGTAATAAGTTGGAAATTGGGCTGCTTTTTCTTTTCTAAATACGGCCTTGCAATAAAGCACTTAACAGTCACAGTGCTATAGAACTGTCCCCTTCTCATGATGGAAAAAATTAGACTAACTGTTTTAGTTCATGTAAGGCAGTTCATTTCTGTGCTGCTGTCTGTCCTCATGCTGCAGAGCAACTGTGAGAGCTGTCATTGCTGATCAATGTCCCTCGGCCCTGCAGCCAAGTGCTTTAATAACCCATCACACTGGCACAATGGAAATAGTGTCCTTCAGACTCAGATCAATATTTACATAAATTGTGTGTCTGCAGCTGATGAGAGTGAACAGAAACATGATCTGCATTGCTGAAATTGAGACTGTGTTCGAGATTTTTCTGTCCCTTCTTGGTTGTTCTAAAGCTGTGTTCTTCAAAATGTCTCTTCTATTTCCTTCATGCAGCACGGGGTGTTACATTTTTTCATGTGGTTGCTGTTGAGGCTGAACGTAATCATACCCTTGTTTCAGGTCACATTCTGTTGAAACTTCAGTGCTGGTTTAGTATCACTTAGTAATGATTACATGCTATAAAAAAGGATCAAGTCACTGCAGATTACTGTTGTTAAATATTTCTGTGAACAAGCTGGTTCAAGTAATATTTGTAAATTATTCTTTCTTATGAGTGTTTTTTTTTCCCATAGGGTAAGATAATCCAGGCTAAACTCTTATGCCTGAGGTACACTTAGTAATTCTTGCTTGGGCAGACACTTCCTAGGCTGCTCTGCTCTGCACTGGTCTCACAAGTGTGCAACTAATGCACAGTTTCTCTTCGTCTGTGGTGGAAGTGAGCTTGTAACTTGACAGGCTTAAGAGGCCGCTCAGGAGGGAGGGGGAGAAGATGATAGAACAGTGGAGCAAAGCTGCAGGGACCACATAGAGCAGAAGACAGGAAAGAGCTGAGCTAAAGTTGATTCTTATGCAAGGGAAGCAGGTGATGGGAGGTATGTAAAGAGCAGGCTGAAATCTCACCTGCTTTCATAGTGTGTGGAGGACTGTCACGTAGAAAACACAATTACCATGGTCCATTTACTTCTCTTGTGGAGGAGCAAGAGGATGGGCTTCTTTCTTTTTCCCAGATGCCAGTTTTGGCAAACGCTTTAACTCCTTTATCCTGAGATACCCACATGTCTGATAAATTCACTTGATGGATTCAGAGATCTTGTGAGGGAGGGACTGATGGATGAATGGTCAGATAGATGATGATTAAATTATGTGGAACGTGTCCTTGAGAGGCAATGTGTGCATTAATGTGACCATGGGAAGTCCCTGTGCTGGGCAGTATCTGCCCAGTGCCTGGCAACCTTATTTAGTCCTTTCTGAGTTTATGTTTATGGGGTTAAAGACAGCGTGAATCAGATGAAAGTGTTGTAATCGAAAGTATCTACACCTTCCTTTCCTTGAGGAAACAAGTAAGTACACTATAAATAATACTCCATGAAGATCCTCCTCAATTATAGCACTTGAATAACTCAGTAAAAAAATCCTTACCTTGCCCTGATCAGGACACTTCTGTAATGAGTGTCATTTCTGTTACTATCAGACAACAGTTCATTTTAGCCTCATACATAATCCTGGCAAAGCTGATCAGGTTCGATGTTTAGGATGATGTTTTTTTATAAAATGGCAGGTGATGGTTTTGGGAATTTTTTTTTTTTAGTGTTGTGGCACTGGAACAGCTGAGGAACAGCTCTGGCCCCATGCTTGCAGGTCTCATAGGGTAACTTCACTGCAAACCCTCAGCATGTGGTTCTGTGCTCACTTTCCTTCAGGAGGTTCACCTGAGCTGTAGCATGTACGAGAAAAGTCTGGCTGATCTATTTCAGCTTTAGCCACACAAGGAATTCAAAGCTGACTTCAGAAAATTCAGTCAGCAGCTCCTGGCACTTCTAATGAAGAATGGTTCAGATCATGTTCTTGGGCACAGTTTTGTTTCATGTCTGGCAGGGCAGGTTTCTAGTGCAGAGGAGGAAATTCTGGATTGTAACATGTAATTGCAAGTTGAAGCACAAAATTCCTTGGTTGCTTTTGACCTGGTGATCTTATAAACATGTCATTCTTTAGGAGTTTTGCTTTGTGTAGTGAAATACACTCTTGAATTACCTTATGTAAAGTTTTTGGCACACATTTTATTGCTTGTCTTACATACTGTTGCTGTGGGTTCATGACTTGATTTGTCTACAAAAGTACTATTTATTTTTGCATCTAGTTAATGCTGTGTGGAGTCAAATTTGAACAAGTTTTGTCATCTCCCTTTAATATCCTTCTCATTTGGATGATTGTTCAAGGGCTTCTTTAAATGCTGTCTATCTAATGTGTTTTGGAATTCATGTTTATTTATGGAAGGGAGTATGAAAAGGGATGAGCTTTTCAGAAGTGACACTCTATCCCCCCTGTGTTTTAGAATTCAGTATAATTTTAAATGCAAAAGGAAACCTTAAAAAACAGAAGCAATGAAATGTCTTTGCAGGAAACCACAGAGATTTGAGACTCTGAAATGCTGCTGGTGCCAGGTGTATCAATGCAACAAACATTTTTATATTCCTTGGAATAAAGCCCTTAGCAGTGGCACTTTGATGCCATTATTTTAGATGATTATTTTACAGATGCTATGTGGAAGGCCAGTCATCTGCAGTTCTTCTGAAGTCACGTAACTTGTGTTTTCTCAGTCACTGTTAAAAGTAATTCGGAGTCTGATGCTGACATTGACCTTAAGGAAGGGTAGAACCATTCATTTTATATGGAATATATAAACTGGAAGAAAATATATTATCCATGTCTCCAGATTGCTTCCAAATATTTTCTAGTTGTAACATGACAAAAAAATATGTTTTCCGTGAAATTAATTTGCAAACTCTGGGCAGTAGGATAAGGATATCTTACTTGGGGTCTGCAGCTCTTGACACGTTTCATACTAAAAATTCTATGGATCTACAAAAAACCAAATAAATACATGTCCTGTTGTTACTAGTCGGTGTTAAATACTGAGGATAATTACTTCAATATGTGACAGGGTCAGCATTTTGTTCAGAAATTCATGATTTTGGAATTTATGTTCTGTTTTGTGGCAGTCCAGCACAACAGTATTTGAGTGTGTTTACCTTAGGTTTCCCAGGTTTTTACCCTTTAAAAACCTGAACTTTGGGGCCTCTTTGGTTATCTCTGCTTTGAATAATTTCAGTTAATGAATATTAACTTTTTTTTTTCCAGTCACCCAGCATGGGCACCCTGATGGGGGTGTATTTGCCATGCATGCAGAATATCTTCGGGGTTATTCTCTTCCTTCGGCTGACTTGGATGGTGGGAATGGCTGGAGTTCTTCAGTCCTTCCTCATTGTGTTGCTTTGCTGCTGTTGTGTAAGTACTTAGGTACAGTAATGCATGTGCCATAACCCCTGTGAAACTGCTGAGAAACTTGGGGAGGCAGCATTGTAGATGCTTGTGTAAAGAAAAGTCAGATTTAAGCCAGGCACCTTTGCCAAGTTCGTAGCTGCAGGATTTTTTTAATTTTTTTTTTTACTGTTACTTCTAAAGTGGCAAACTGTAGTGTAAATACAGTCTTATGAATAGTGTTTGTTCAGCAAAGAGCTGTTTTCCATGCCTGCGCCAGGTGAGGGCTGCCAGCTTTGCTGGAGCAGCCTTGGTTGGAATCGCAGCTCTGCAGATGGAGGAACACCTGCGTTCTCTTATCTTGCTTTGTCTGCAGACACCCGCTGTTTGACCTGATAAAGCAGGGGCCATCTCTCAAACAGAAGTCTCAACAGCTCAGTGATTAAATTCCCGCTGCCCTTGTTTTCTTTTAGATAATGACAGGCAGAATAAATAGAAATGCTGTATGGTATATGCAGTGGCAGCTTTATTTTATCAAGAAATAAGATATGTTTTAAAAAATGTTGTTGACACAATTGCTTCCTTTTCCCTGTTTTCCCCAGACTATGTTGACAACCATATCAATGAGTGCAATTGCCACGAACGGTGTTGTTCCAGGTAAGGGTAGTTAGCAAATGTCTCAGTTGTGTTAAAAAGGTAAAAACAACCCCAAAACCTAAGTTGCTACAAGATGTTAACATGGTTTTATTCTAGAGAGATTTGCTTAATCCAGAATACAAATCCTGGATTCAAATCTAGTATTTCTTCTTGTTATCAGTCTGGCTAAAAATCAATTTATTTGGTTTTTCCCCATGTGCTAGCAAAAAAGATACTTAAGTTGAACCTCAAAATTGCAGATACACTGTTTATAATTCTGTTGTATTCTTTTTGTGAATATTTAAACATTTATAGCAATGAATTATAATTTTACTCTCACTTTTCTTGTTTCACAGCTGGTGGCTCCTATTTCATGATATCCAGGTCATTGGGCCCAGAGTTTGGTGGAGCTGTAGGGCTGTGTTTTTATTTGGGTACAACGTTTGCAGGAGCCATGTATATCCTTGGTGCCATTGAGATTTTATTGGTGAGTAGTAGCAGAGTAATCATGTTTGAAAGACAAATAACACATGGAAAGTGCCCCAGTATTCTTGTTCCGTACTTGCACACGCATTTACAGGAAGAGACTGGAAGGTCTTCAGTTCCTTGGTGTCCAGTTCTTTACCTCTAGTGCTTCCCTGTGGAAGCTGCACACCCTGAGTATGCAGCCTGGGAGCTCTTCTGACAGCACAGATGAAAGTGTGACTTAATCCAAGACTCACTGGTCTTTGATAAGGTTGGCTCAGTTGTACTGCTGACACAGAAAGGGCTGTTAGCTCTTGACTTTCCCTGTAAAAGATTCCCAGTGAGGAACATGCTGCAGAGTGCAAAGTGATTTACATTTCTAGTACAGGTACACGGTCCCAGGCAGCGTTCTGTGCTGGTGTTCCTCCAGCTCACTTTTGCTTTCTCTTGTTTCAGACATATATTGTGCCACAAGCAGCAATTTTTCATCCATCTGGTGCCCACGATGCATCCAGTGCCATGCTGAACAACATGAGGGTGTATGGCACTGTGTTCCTCATCCTGATGGCAGTGGTGGTGTTCGTGGGTGTGAAGTATGTGAACAAATTTGCTTCCCTCTTCTTGGCCTGTGTAGTAATATCCATCCTGTCCATTTATGCTGGAGCTATCAAGTCCATCTTCGATCCACCTGTATTTCCGTGAGTAATATTTTTGGATGAGGGTTGTAGCTTTGCCTTTGGGTCTGGAAGTTGGGCTTCAGTGTAGGTTACTTAAAGCTTGTGCCTGAGACATTGTCGGAGCTACTTTTTTTCTGTGAATTACTTCCAATATTTTTAGCTGTGTATAATGACAGTGTGCAGAGCTGATGGAACTGAAGCTTCTGAGGCTGAAATGAACATATTGTTACACTTCTAAAACTGTTTTGGTAGAAGGAAGTCTCGTGGTGTGGCTGATGGAGGCTGACACTGCTCTGCTTCCTGCACAGCCAATCCGGTCTCTTGGCCTTGGGATTTGAGTGATGGTGGGTTGTTTGTGCAGTTCTTAGGGAGCAGTTTGGCAGGTCCTTTTCCCCCAGGCCAGTCAGACACCACAGACTGCCTTTGTGGTTGGAAATTCATGGTGTGGTCAACTCCTTGCTGAGAAACTGGGCACCTCTTGGGAGTGTGGCGTGGGGCTGTATGAGGCTCCAGGAAAACTTGCCCTGCTCTGTGAGGAGCCTGCCCGGGACCCAGCACCAGCTCCTTGGCATGTTGGCAGCTAAACATGCAATCAGCTTCTTGAACTTGGAGCAGCAATAATGTGGATGTATGTTTCACCAGGAATGCGAACTGTATTTTCTGATACTGCTGACCAGAGATGAATGGAATGGAAATAGAGGAGTTGGATCTGCATAATTATTCATATCTTGAAATGCTGTGACCATAACTAAGTACTTGCAGCCCTCAAGTGTTCCCTTTGGCTATTTAAGGCCCAATGATTTAGTGTTTTACAACAGTGAAGGTTTACAGCAGTAAAAGTAAAACAATGGCTCTACATCCTCCTCATTATCTCTTGGGTTGTTCTTGAATGTTTTCCTGTCCTTCTTCCTGGCCTGTATTCCTCTTTTTTTTTTTTCCCCTGAATTAGTAAGATAGCGTATTTATTTTTAATTTTGTAGGGGAGGGCTTCTTGGAAGTTACAGTTCACAGGCTTGCAAACTGTGCAAAAACAGTCCTGTGCTTTCCATTTTCCTGTCTTCAGTGATCAGTAAGACCTGTGAAACAATTAAAATGGAATTAAAATTAAAGTGGAAGAAACTTTATTTTCCTGTGGGTGTTTTCTGACAGTGGGAAGAAAAGCTGAATGAACTTTGGGTAGCAGGAAGCTGTTACATTACATCACTGTCCTGTGGAATTGTCTTTTGACAAGTGGACTCAAAATTTTTCAGTGCTGAAATAAATGATGTTTGTGGTTAGATGAAATGCAACAAGCAGTGGCAGATTTTAGCAATTAAGCACAGTATCTGCTGACAAGAACCTTTGCTTATTGTGATTTTAATATGTGTTCCAGTGTTGCAATATAGAAGCTGGGTTAATGAGATTCCAAATCTTTAGATATTCTAAATATCTAGTAATTTGAATTTTAGTGCTCTTCACATTTCTTCCACTCCAGTAGTTCTGTTCAATTAAAAAAAAAAAGAAACCAACCCCAAACAACAAAATAAACCAAAAATTGTCCTAATTGTTCCCTTTTATTGTTTAGGATAAATCACTAAAATTCCATAAATCAAAGAAGTAGCTTTATACCTCTGGCCCTTAAATTGAACAGACAGAGTATTTGTTGTGCTACAACCATCCTTTTGAAGGAGAGAAATGTTGTAGCACAGTAGAGCAGCTTGAAGTTTCCACATGATATGAACAAAAAAATATAGGCAAGCATGGTTTTCGTTTTCCTATCCAGTAACTCTGGTGTTCGTGTTTCCCTTCCAGGATTTGCATGTTGGGTAACAGGACTCTCTCAAGAGATCACTTTGATGTTTGTGCCAAAACTGTAGTTAAGGATAACATAACTGTGGCCTCTAAGCTTTGGGAGCTCTTCTGCCACAGCACAAACTTAACCACCGAGCACTGTGATGAATATTTCCTAATGAACAATGTCTCAGAGATAGCAGGAATTCCAGGAGCTGCTAGTGGCATTTTAATAGGTATGGTAGAACATTTTTTTTTTCCCCTTAAAGAGGAGGCATGCTGAGCAGCTGAAATGGGTCAAACTCTTCCCCGCTGGTTAAGAAAAAAGGAATGAAGAAATATAATTACAGGGAAGAAAATTATCTTCAATAAAGTCCAGTCTTATTACCTTTAAAAAGAGGAGATGGAACTTTTGTCCTGATACAGGACTTGTCTTTGGTAAAACTGATTAAATTTCCCTTGTTCATCTCATAATTTCAGCATGAAGTCAGCTGTAATTTTAAGTTGTACTAACATGAATAAGTTATTAAAATTTTTCAGAACTCTGTAGTGACAGCTCTCTACTTCAGACAGGTTAAGATAAGAGTACTTGTATAGAAATAGTGTGTCTCCTTTGTCCTGAATAAAGTATAATTGAAAAGTGTTCATTATTGAAATGAACACCAGAGAGCAGCTGCTTTGTGCTGAGTGCTGGAGGTTCCCATTTTCACAAAAACCAGCAGTCTACTTTCTAAGATTACAAGAAGACTCAGCATTTGTTAGTGAAATTTCAAATGCGAAACATTTAAAATTTCTGTAATTCTTCCACTGACTGAAGAACAAACCCATTTCTGTCCAGAAAAATGGTCGATATTGCTGCTTTGCATTCTCTGAGCTACTGTGTGGTATGGTGGCTCGTAAAAATATTCAGTCTATTTCCTTGGGTTGAAACAGGTATGAGGTTAAAAGAATGTTACATTTAGAGATGATAAAGTTTAAATTGGTTAGACTTCTGTAGACTGTTGATACATATTTGTGGTTTTCCTGTGTTGATCGCTGAATTGCATTTGTAATCCTGAATTGTAAACCCATTATAATGAGAACAGGTTTGAACTGAAATACGCTTTTCTTTTCTGTGGTGTGATAATAACCTTGAAGACAACTTATGGAGCAATTATTTGGAGAAAGGAGAGATCCTGGAGAGAGCACATCAGCCCTCTGTGGATGTAGCAGGCCAGAAGAACAACCTGCACCTGTATGTGCTTTCAGATATCACCACGTCCTTCATGGTGCTGGTTGGCATCTTCTTCCCTTCAGTGACTGGTGAGGATGCTGGCCTGAGGGGGCCCTGGGGCTCTGAGCTTCCTCCCACCCTGTGAGCTTACCAAAATGTCCTTTCAGGTATCATGGCTGGCTCAAACAGATCAGGAGACCTCAAAGATGCACAGAAATCCATCCCCGTTGGAACAATTCTTGCCATTGTCACCACATCATTAGTCTGTATCCTTTTAAAATTACTGGAGTGCTGGTACATTGTGTCTGATTTCTGGAACTGCTTTCAGCTCACCAAATTGTCAGTGCAAGTGTGATTGCCCAGTGGAAAAAAAACCCAAACCAACAACAGAATATTAATCCTTGAGCTGAAAGAATTGTAATTATTATCCTGTTACTTTCCATCCCCCTTTTTGTGGTGAGTTCTTTCCTTTTGCATTCTTATTGCTGTACTTTGCTCCACAGTGATCAGTAGCTTTTCAGGCTTGTGGTGTACTTGGAAGTTTTGTGTTTTTTTTTTTTTAGGTTGCATTGAAACATTAAGATGAAGGGAGGCTTTAATGGGCGAGTTCATAAATTTCAGTTCCTTTTTTTAAAAAAAGCCTTTTCTTTGGAGTGACTAAGGAGTATAGGTTTTTTTAAACATTTTAGAGCAAGATAACCTGGAGTCAAAAATTGAATTAAATGTTCCCAAGTGTTTTTTTAGGAACTTGGCTTAGGAAAGACTGTCTTCATCTCTGCTCTCCTGCTCAAGAAGAGATGAGCCAAGATCTTCCAGCTTTATCTAGCTCTTGGTGTTCTAAAGGACAATTTATCAACATAGAAAATTAAAAAAAAAAAAGTCAGAAGAGCCTTCTAGTCTTACCCAAATGGCTGCTGGCCGAGATGGTGCCTCTCCTGGAAGTTCCGCTGTTTCATTCCTGTTTTTTGCCAAAACAGGCCAAGCTGTAAATCGGGATCCAGCTTGCCTGTCCCAGCTCTTCAGGAACGCAGCCTTTCCCTGCTGTCACTTTGGGAGCTGACCCTGTACCAAGCACTCAGCGTTTCCCGGGGACTTAATGAATATTAGAACAGGTCCCAGCCTTACCCCCCAGCTCTGCTGGCAGCTCAGGCCTCATCCAGTGGGTAACTGGATGTGTCCCTGTTCATGTGCCCCCCTGGGGGAGGCTGGCACTTTCAGGAGCAATATTTCTACTTCTATTGCAGTTTGTAACCTATAGTTCCATTTCAGGTGTAGAATTCAAGATTTAACCATTTGTGTGAACTTAATTTGCAAGATCAGAAACTTTACTGGAATGCCAGGTCCAAAAAACCTGCATCCCCAGTGCAGAAGCAGTACAGTTAATAATAGAAAACCTGATAGTCAAAGACTTAGTGGCGATGTGAATGCCAACAGAGATACAAAAAAAGAATGTGCACAGTAATGGTTTGCTGTATGTTCAAAATATCTTCAGACACAGGAGGAGGCGAGAGAAAAAAAAGATTTTAATATCAGCTTCTGTACTAGCAGAAGATTAAATTGACATTTTTGTATAAAAATGCTTAATTTGATTTTGTCTCCTTTATCATAACATTTAAACCTGTCCTTTTTAAAAACTGAAACTTAGAAGAGCCTTTCTCTGTAACATTAGAAGTTACATGTGAGCAGTGAGACATTAATTTCCTTGCCAGCTTCACCATGTACTTCTGGAGAAGCTGGAGTGCAAATACCACGGGATGGAGGCACTTACTGTCCTTTCCACAATACTTTCATCTGCCATGTCTAAATAAATTCTGCTTCCTTAGCACACCATGTCCTCCAGACTTCAGTTGTGTGTTGTTATTTGGAGCCTGCATAGAAGGTGTTGTCCTGAGAGATAAGTAAGTGTTACTGCTTTAATGCTCTCCTTTGTTTTTCTTGTTTTTAAATTTTTTTTGCAGTGTGTGTTCTTGCCTGTTTTGCCTGCATGCCCCACTCCTCCCTTTGTTGTTGTTCTTTTGTTTGTTTGTTTGTTAATTTTTTTTTCTTTCTGGGTGCCTTCTAAACCATATTTGTATGTACTTTGTATGCAAATTGTGACCACTGTTTTTGGAATCTTCTTGTATTCCATTTGATATTTTCTGGCCTGGTACCCTTAGATTTTCCATCCTGTGTCTTAGTTCTTGCAGTTTTTTGGTAATAGTAGAAAATAAAAGTTGTGATAATAATACAAGAATTTTAAAATATGCATAGTGAAATGTTGAAATCAAGCTGCAGACACTTCCAATCTGTATATCAGAAATAACTCAGATTATTTGCTACTTTTTGCATTTTTTAGTTAAGAAAATAATAGAGTATTATTAATAATATAGTATAACATATTAAAATATGGTATTATTTGTTGCCTTGATTTTTCAGCCTTCTCTTTGTGTCTCACAGTTTCATAGTTCTTAGGTAGTTTCTCACACATGGGTGTTATAAATAGAAGCAATGTTTTCCTTTAGTCAAGGTGGTTTACATTCTTTGTCTTAGAGCTATGGACAGCTGATGGACAGTTGTCTTGACCAATGGGATGGGGAGAGGTGTCAACCTTCTCCCCCAGTCCCTGGCCTTTGTAGAAATACTACAAAGTGAAGTCAGATTTGTAATAAACAGTTCATTCTTCTCACCAAAGTGAGTATGTGTGTGTGTGTGTGTCCAACAACGACAATTATTAATAATAGTATTTAAATGACCTGTTAAAACTGACCCCAAACCCGCAGACATGGGTCACAAAATAGTCCTTAGAACACGGGTGCCTGAGTGTGCTCCTGCCTGCAGGTACGGCGACGCGGTGAACAGGAACCTGGTGGTGGGCACCCTGTCGTGGCCCTCGCCCTGGGTCATCGTCATAGGCTCCTTCTTCTCCACCTGTGGGGCAGGTTTGCAGAGCCTCACCGGGGCCCCCCGCCTGCTGCAGGCCATAGCCAAGGACAACATCATCCCTTTCCTCTGGGTTCGTACGCCTCCAGTGCTTTCTGCTCATGCTGCCTCACCAGCCGTCTGGCTTCATGCTCTTAAAATCAGATTTGTTCTCTCCAGTTTGCCCAGCGCTGCAGTGAGGGGCAATATTCTGTATTTTGATGGGTTTTTTCCTTTTGTTGAAAACAAAGAATACGTTTGAGGGTTTTAATCTAGACTTATGGGGTAATTTTATCAAGATGTCAAACATCTAATTCTGTGAAGCATGGCAAGCCATTAGAATAATTTGGCTCCTTGCTCTAGAGAAGGGAGTATGTAGGACAATTACTGTTGATTTCAAAAACTGTAATTTGCTTTTTTCCTATTACAACTGTATGAAATACCTGGAAGATATGCTTAATGTTTCTCTTTCTGCAGATCTTTGGTCATGGGAAAGCGAATGGTGAACCAACGTGGGCTCTTCTGTTAACAGCATTGATTGCTGAGTTAGGAATCCTTATTGCTTCACTTGACATGGTGGCTCCAATTCTATCAATGTAAGAGACAGCCTGGTTACCATCTTGCGGGGAGGGAATAGAAATACTCTTTGAGTTTTGCTAGTTTGATTGTCTTTCAGAACTGTATCTTGAACCAGTAAAGCAAATTCCCAGAGCCCAAGTTCCACTTCTGTAATTTCTGTGAATCCTCTGACTTCAGGCTCTACATGTAAATCTATTTATTTCTGCTCTGGAGTATTCTGTGAATAAGCAAGTTTTTATTATATTTTTGTTTGATTTGGAAAAAAAAATTAATTAAAAATTAATCATAGTTCAGGCTAATAAAAATCAGAGGGGTAGAGGGACAGGGCATGTGACAGAGCAGGGGGATTTTGACTAGAAATCAATAATGTAATTTTAATATATGCCAGGATCTATAAATGTGCATGCTAAAAGGTTTTTCACTTTTATTTTGTAGGTTTTTCTTGATGTGTTACCTCTTTGTTAATCTTGCGTGCGCGGTCCAGACACTTCTGCGAACCCCGAACTGGCGGCCCCGCTTTAAGTATTACCATTGGTGAGTGAAGGGCTGGCACCCCCTGAGCCTGCAGTGTGCCCCTGAGAGCCCTCTCCAGCCAGGCAGGGAGCATCTTTTATTGCTCTGGCTATCAGCTGTGCACAAGAGCCTGGCTCAGATATGTCATGGCACTAGAGTTTCTTTATAACAACAGGATACTAAAACTGGTGGGACTGGGGAGATCCATTGGAGGCTTTACTTTTGTTGCCAGTTCAGCATAGACAGTTTAAAGAAAAAAAGAGCAAGAATGTAATTGACTTGTTTTTTAAGCTTTTCTGCCCCACCACTTGTTAATACCTTTTCTTTTTGTTTCAGGGCACTCTCATTTTTAGGCATGAGTATTTGCCTGGCACTGATGTTCATTTCATCTTGGTATTATGCTTTGGTAGCTATGCTTATTGCAGGCATGATTTACAAGTACATTGAATACCAAGGGTAAGTAATAACTGGATAAGAAAGGGTAGGAAGGAGGCTGGATTTCTTTAATGTATTATCTCTAGACTTCACATTTGGAAAAGGACTGTCCAGAAATGACTTGGAGGGTTTTCCTTATTAGTTAATTTTTGTTTTCATTATTTTACTGTGTCACTGCTAAACAAAAGCCCCTGAAGTACTTTTTTGTTCAGCCTGTAAAGATGTTAGGTGAAATGTGAATCACAGGAAGTAGTAAACTGGTTGGGATCTGTCTGCTGTGTACTGCATGTGATTATTTCAGACCCAGAACAGCTGATGCCAACCATTATATTCCAATTTATCTGGTGCAAAGGTCTGTCTAGAACAGTCCTTGAAAAGTTGAATCTGCTGCTTGTGTTGCTGGAGGTCAGCACTGGATGGAGTCAGGCTGTAGTGTGGCTTTAAACTTAATTTGGCCTAATAACTAAATTGGGTGTTGAAGTGCCAGATGTTTGTATATGCTTGGGAAGCCTTCTCTGTAGTATTGGTTACAAATTAGGCCCAGAATGGTGGTTCATCATATATATTTTACTGAAACATTTTCACCTTTCTTACGTCATCTGTGATATCGCAGGCATTCACGTACAAATGATAAATGTAGATGACCCACACATGCTGTGTGTGATGTTATTAAACTCCCTGTAAGGTGCTCAGATCTCTATGGCCCGACTGTAAGTGTTCAGTTAAGTGCTAGTGGAGCCGTGTGTTGGCTGAACTGTTTGTTCTTCACAGTGCAGAGAAGGAGTGGGGTGATGGCATCCGGGGCCTGTCGCTCAGCGCAGCGAGATACGCCTTGCTCAGGCTGGAGGAGGGCCCTCCACACACCAAGAACTGGAGGTACTCGTCCTGGACTGCTGAAATGGCTGTCAGGGGTATCTGCTTACACGAAAGGAATTAAACTGGACTCTAAACAAGACGTGTGAATGAATTTAAATGCCCAGAATATTAAAAAAAAGGTGTTGAGTTTGCAGTAAGCTGTCCTGTCACTGCCAAGCCTTGCTGTGTAGACACTGTACGGGCAGACCTTTAGTGCCCTTTGGATCTTTAACTGGACTCCAAAGGGGTGAATTCAGGAGTGAACCTGGGGAAACTGGACGTCTGTGAGTACAGAGGTGTAGAGGCCAGGAAATCAACGGTGGCCAACATTATTCCTTCTGATGTCATCCCTTCTTGCTGTTGAACACAGATTAAGTGGGCAAGAACCCTCCTCTTGGTGGGCATTACACAACCCTTGGGCTTCGAGCAAGAGCAACAGGAATCTGTCGAAGACAGAGTTTTATAAATCTTTTTATACTGGCTCAGCCAGACAGAAAGCAACTCAACTGATTGTGTAGCAATGCCTTAAGAACAGAAGGCAGGTGGGATCTGTGTTTGGATGAAAATATTTGTGTTTTCCTTGTGCCAGGTTTCTGGATACAGAATACAGATATTTTCTTGGCACAAGTATCCAGATAAATCTGGGTGAGCAGCCCTACAGTATGGACACTATGTGTGCTCCAGTAGTACTGAAAAGAGCCTTGAAAAATGTGCCTGTAAAAAAACACTAATGCAAGCCTCTCAAGCTGAGTATATCAGCAGGTTTTATTGCTGTCAGGAGGATGCAGCAGCAGAATTCCCACAGTTTCACATCGGCTTTTAACCAAGAGAAACAAAATATTTAGTAAAACCCCTCCAATGTGTGAGATACAGAAAGAATGTTTCAGAGTTAATATTCAAGCACCGTCTAAGTGATGAGAGGCAGCTTTTTACATGTGTTATTGTTAAAGCTTTAGTTAAAAAATACGTTATGTTTTTTTATTTTCTGCAGGCCTCAGTTGCTGGTGCTTCTGAAACTCGATGAAGATTTGCATGTGAAATACCCTAGACTGTTAACATTTGCATCCCAGCTGAAGGCTGGTAAAGGTTTGACTATCATAGGATCAGTCATCCAAGGGAATTTCTTGGAAACTTACGGAGAAGCCCAGGCTGCTGAGCAGGTCAGTGTCCTAAATCCTGTGGTAGAAAGGGGGCGTTACGTGGGCAAGTTATGCAAAATTTTGTTTCCTAATCATACGTGGGAAAAAGCATCTTAATACGGTTTCCATAAACACAGAACAAGTTCAGCAGTACTACGGCTGTTCAGTAAAGGACTTGCATGCATGTTTCAGCTGCCAGTTGTGCCTTTGGGAATGCAGGATCAATACTCAACGTTTGTAAACAGCCTTACTGCATAAAACTGCCTTCATTTATGGGAAATATATACTGTAGAAGTTCCTGTATGCTGCTTAATGGAGGGAAGAGGACTATTTAGTTTTCTGAATATTCCAAGTAAAAAATTTTTTAACTGAAAGAGTAATAAAGTACTGGAATGGTCTGCCCAGGGAGGTGGTGGAGTCACCATCCCTGGATGTGTTAAAGAAAAGATCGGATGTGGCTCTTGGTGCCATGGTTTAGTTGAGGTGTTAGGGCTGGATTAAGACTCTGATCTCAAAGATCTCTTCCAACCTAATGATGCTGTGATTTCAGTAACTCTTAAACTTAGCAAATGTGTTCTTTTTCAGTGTGTTGATAACTTTATTTTAAAAGCATTGAAGGATGGTCCTGAAAATTTTTAAGAAATTACTTAATCTTCCTCACTGTGTAGACATGACATCATAGCCCTGGTTATCTCTGTATAGCATCAGCATATTTGGTTTCTTCCCCAGAGGCTTTTTCTTTTTTTGCTACAAAAGGAAAATGAATTCATGGGCTATGTGTTGATCAAGTTTATTTAGTTTTTAAACAAATAAAAGGTACACTTGCTAGTGTGTGGGATTTGGTGCTTATATTTGTAAGTTTAATATAACACAGCATGTTACATGGGAATCTGAAACTGGAAATCCAAATTAAGTCAATTGACCTTGGGTTTAAAAAGGTGAATGTTACAGGATTAGAAAATGGAAAGTAAAATAGTAACACAGGTATCACTATCTCCTACTGTGAATAAGAGATGATAGCACAAACCAAAAAAATCTTACTTTAATCTGATAGAATGATTATGTTTGGAAAGAAACTGTGTTTTAAACAAGTGGGTGTTTTCTCTTTTGTTTTATTAAGGAAACCTGATGAGCAGAACTTCACATTGTAATACGCTTTACCTATGGACATGTGAACCAGGAATTTACATTGTAATCTGATGACAGAGAAGTATTAGGAGTTTCGCTTGGAAAGGAAAACTGAGATTTTTTTCCTTGTCTGTCTTACAGACTATTAAGAACATGATGGAAATTGAGAAGGTGAAAGGATTTTGTCAAGTAGTTGTAGCCAATAAAGTTCGAGAAGGAATTGCCCACTTGATCCAGTCCTGTGGACTCGGTGGCATGAAGCACAACACTGTGGTTTTGGGGTGGCCCTATGGCTGGAGGCAGAGTGAAGATCCAAGGTCCTGGAAGACATTTATAGGTGAGCTTTAAAGGTTCGGTGTGATCAGACATTGTGAACAGAGATGTTTATTGCACACATGGTACACACAGGGGATTTTAACAGAATCCTTATAAGATTGGTTCTGAGTTAATCTTTTTTTTCTAGTGTTGATGGGGAAGCAGGTATTTTCTCACAAAACAGCTCTGTTTGAAATACCAGTTACCAGTAGGTAAAAGAGCTAAGAAAGATCTTCAGAGATGAATCTAGCAGCTAAAACTCATGTGGCTAGTGAATGGTTAAAAAATTATAGGCTTGAGACATGCTGATTTTGTGGCAAACTATAATTTGTTTCTTAGATAATCTCTGTTTTGTCACTGGTTCTAACCTATTCTTCACTAATGGATAACACTCCTCTTGCCTCAGTCTCTCTCCTTCTACTGTGGTCCAGTTACTTAATCAAATTAGAACAGAGCAGATGCTGTCTCCTCATACTTATCTTTGAAGGTTGCTGCTTTTCTTTTGAGTGGGAAATAAGCCTTGTGTTCCTGTGAGTCTGCTTTATCCTGGCTTTGTCACTTGGACTGACCTGTCTGTGCAAGCCATACTGTACATACTTTCCTTTATTTAAGTGATTACTTTCACGGATTGCTGACACTTGCTCAGTGAATAGCATTTTTCTAACCACAAATGGCTCTTGCAGAACTGGAAGTAACTGTGTTCTTCCCCTCCTGGGCAGGTACTGTTCGCTGCACAACTGCAGCTCATCTGGCTCTGCTGGTTCCCAAAAATGTGTCTTTCTACCCCAGCAACCACGAGCGTTACAACGAAGGCAACATTGATGTGTGGTGGATTGTGCATGATGGAGGCATGCTGATGTTGCTTCCTTTTCTTCTCAAACAGCACAAAGTAAGCAGCTACGCAGAGAATGTCCCCCACCTATTTCTGCATTCTTCAGTTAAAAGAAACGTGGTCCAGTTGTAGAGCCTGTATTGAAAAATGAGAGTGGATATGTTGCCAAGTTTCTGTTTTGTAGAGCAAAGTATTATTGGTTCAAATAACTGAGAGTTTGTGTTCCCTCACCAGGTTTGGAGAAAATGCAAAATGAGAATTTTTACTGTTGCTCAGATGGATGATAACAGCATCCAGATGAAGAAGGATTTGGCTACTTTCCTCTATCAACTCCGAATAGAGGCAGAGGTAGAAGTGGTAGAAATGGTAAGGGAATTGAGCCCATTTTTCACTTTATTATGCATGTGGTGATGTTTGGTTATGACTTGATTACAAGCACAATATTTGTCCTTATTTCTGCAGCACAATAGTGATATCTCAGCATATACTTACGAGAGAACTCTTATGATGGAGCAGAGATCTCAGATGCTGAGGCAAATGAGGCTGACAAAAACTGAGAGGGAAAGGGAGGTATGTCATTTGTGGTTGTTCTCTATGGGCTGCTGAGGGGGCTGGCACAAAGCGCCTTCCTAGTAGTGTGTTACTTCGCTTCTGCTTAAATTTAACTCCTGTGCTCTAAAGATGTAAGGAAATAGCTTTTAGTGTAGCTTTTTTTGTTTCCCAAAATTGCATGTAGCTCTTGTTTTTTTCTTTATCTGGGATATCCGGTATTTGTCTCAATTTTTAGCAGATCCTGTTTTCCTACTGAAGATGTCTTTCCAGTTTGGACTTATGGGACACGTGACTATGATGTCTATGATGTGTAGCTATGAGAGATGATCCATCTTTTCTGCATGTGTTTGTCGAGCTTTTTTTTTTCAGTTGTCAGTTTTGGGCTGGTCTTGTCTGTTGTTTCTGACCATGTCATGATGTCATTTTTTCTTGTATAGATACAGGCTTCTGTCAGTCCAAATTCTGCTTGGTTTACACCCATCAAAACTGTTAAAACTCAGTTTGGTATCTTAGACTTTCAGCTAGGGCAGATAGCTGGTATCAGAACTCTCCTGAAGGCTAAATTGAGCGAAAATAAAAGATACAGTGGAACAACAAGTCTATAATTATTTAAAGAGCACCAGGGAGCATAAAATAGAGTCTCTGAGTTCACTTTGTCATTCATGTGGCCTCCAGGCTCAGCTTGTTAAGGACAGACATTCAATAGCACGTCTGGAGAGCCTCTACTCAGATGAAGAAGATGAGGGAGACCCTGTTCCTGAGACTATCCAGATGACCTGGACAAAAGAGAAATGTGATGCTGAGAAGAGGAACCGAGGCAGTGCTGTGGGAAGCTTTAGAGATCTCATCAGCATTAAGCCGTGAGTCTTGTCTAAGTCTACACTTTGCATCTCTTGAAGCTCTACATGTGCTGTCCTTTTATTATCTTCTGTTTCCTAATCCTTGGTTTGGACTTGTGCTATGAACATTGAGACCTGGCTATGAAAAGACAGCAGTTAGCCTCCCCAGGAATCTCTAACCAATCAAATATGCACATATCCCTCAATATTTCACTTGCTATAGCCAAACTCGAAATTGGAACTGTTAAATCCTGTAACAACTTCCCTCTTATCTGCCAAACACCTCAATAAAAAACACTGATAATTTCACTGATATAATCAGAATAGAAAAAAAAAACCCAGATAATTTCACTGTCTAGTGTGTAGTTTGGATGTTTAACACATAAAGGAAGAAGCTGTGGAGATGGTGCTGAATGACTTGGAATAGTATCTGTGTGTGATAAACCCTCTGAGACCTGCTGCCGCAGGAGCACTGACATGTAACAACAGCTGTGGTACTGTGTGTGCCCCGTGAAGAGTGAGAAGTAAAGGTCTATTCTGGCTTTGTGTAAAACTCTGTGAATCTCCTGTGACTTCTTTGATGTCCTGCATCTCACATGAAGAGCTCAGTCAGTTTTGCATACTTGGCAAAGTTCCAGATTTTTCTTCCTCATAAATCAGAGTTCAAATCTGTTTTAGGCTGAATCATATTGTAGACTATTCTGCTGAATTTGGTGTTAACAACCTGTACTTTTTCCTCTTCCATGCTTTCAGAGGGTGGGAAAACTTGTAAGTTTGTTATTTAAATTAGAAGTACATTAAGATGATTGAGAGGAAAGACATAATTTTCTCAGCTAAAAGCAGGAAAACTATGTGTGCTAATGGAGGAAGAGGCACTGCAGTTGAGCAGTCTTAGCAATGTTTTAAAGGGAGCAGGATTAGCTACTTAAGCTAGGTATCATTGTAAGTAGGATGTAACAAACTGCAGGAGTTGTCCTGATGAGAACTAAGGATAGAAAACAATTCCAGCCTGAACCTATTTTCCCAAGCAGAGTATGACACAAGCAGGAGGAAACTTTAGTCATTTAGAGAGGCTCCCATTCCACAACACTGCTAGGATGTTATTTCTGGCAGTTTCTGGGCACTAAACAAGCCCTTTCTTGTAGCCTACACCTTCAAATCACTGGGGAGATGCCAGTTTTAAATACTGCTTTAGGGAAAACCAAACCTTTAGTTTTCAACTCCCTTTCCAAAACTATGCATAGCTAACAACTGTTATGTTCCTGCTGCTGCTTTTTCCTCACTTCCTGTAAACATAATCTGGCCTCAGTGTTGTCCCTGGCTTTCTGAAGCTGATGTGGTAAAGACAGAGAGTGTCCTTGCTCCAAATTAAATAAGAACATGAAGTAACAGAGAGGTAATTCACAGTGGGTAAATTATTCTGTTAGCATAATAAACACGGTTCTTCCCACCACATCTTCTTTCTGTGTATATAAATTATCTCTTTGCAAATCTGAATATTCAGAAGAGCAGTCAGGTTACTAAAGAGTTTCACTCATCATGCAAAGCTGAATCAATGAAACCACAGATTCATAGTTCATTTGTTTCTACAAATACTTATTTTTTACTATATTAAAATGAAGACAAAAGCTGAAGTGGAAAAGCCTTGAAAGTATAAATATATTATTTTTTGATCAGTTTATTTCTGTATTGTATTTCCTTTTATGTTACCAAAATAATGGTTGATTTCCTGTTAGAAGGAAATATTCCCTGGCTTGAAATCCCCAAATGTTACTTTTGAGTTTCGTTCCTGCATGAATTGATGTTGTTATTTGTTAACATATCCCAAATAATTAATGCTTTTACCTCTCTTAACCTGGATTCTTACGGAGCAGAGGAGTATGAGATTATGCTATTTCACTTTTCTCCCCTTACTTTTGAACTAAGTGGCTGCTCAAGTTTGAAAGTGTGATTGAGATTTTAAAGACACCTGGGTAGAAGTGTTTCTTGTGAACAGCCAAGCAGAGAGGTTGATGAGTGAGTGTCCTGAAGGAGAGCTTAACATGCTTCCAACACTGCAGGAAAGCCCCTTGCATGCAGCCTGCTCTGGGCTGCCATCCTGTGTTTCCCCACTGCGTGCCTGCAGTCTGTGGCAGCCCAGCCTTTCTCTGGAGAGGCCGACTGCTGCTCAGTGCCAGGAGGGAAGCGTGCCCGGGGAGGCTGGGCTGGGGATTATGGTGCCAGGCTCCTGCCAGGCTCCTGCCGGGCTCCTGCCAGGCTCCCGCCGGGCTCCCGGGCTCTGAGGGAGCGCGGTGTGCCGAGTCCGGAGGGTGCCTGGCCCGTGCTGGGGGAGGCCCTGCAGTCGCCACTGTGCCTGCCGCAAGAGCACATCCCCCCGTGCAACTGTGCTTTGACTCCTTATGCAACACTACATCATCTTTATCAGGTGGGCTTTTTGAAGAGCAGTGTAACTTCCTGAACTGGGGACTTTACTCAGGTACGGCTAGTCCGCTGGTTTTAGGATCTCTGGAGTCAAGTCTTTTGTATCTTCATCATAAATTTGGAGGAAAATCACGGTGTTGAGCTGACATTTAACAGAGTGTTTAGGAGATTTGAGTGTGCTTTTAAAGGACCTTCTTAAAAAGTCAGTGTTCAGAGGCGTGTTTCTAACAGTAAGTCTGAATGTGCTTCTTCTACAGGAACCAGTCTAATGTCCGAAGGATGCACACAGCAGTGAAGTTAAATGAAGTCATTGTAAATAGATCCCACGATGCCAGACTTGTGCTCCTCAACATGCCTGGTCCTCCAAAGAATACTGATGGAGATGAAAACTGTATCCTTTCAGGCACGGCCTGGGCCACACAGAAGGTTTTTCTTTGATCTGTTCTCTTGAATTCATTTGGCCGCCAATGCTGTTGAGCTGTAATGTGTGACAAAATGTCCCCTGAGTGGGGGTACTGGCTTGTGTCTGTAAGGCAGTAATTGCTTAAAGGAAATAGTGCCACAAATTCACAGTATTTTGGTACTTAGAGTGATGTTGTTCGTCACACAGACACACACAGACACACACACTTTGGTGAGAAGGCATGAACTGTTTATTACAAAAAACTGACTCTATTTTATAGTATTTCTACGAAGGCCAGGGATTGGGGGAGAAGGTTGACACCTCTCCCCATCCCATTGGTCAAGACAACTGTCCATCAGTTGTCCGTATCTCTAAGAATAAGAATGTAAACTTTCCTTTATTTAATAAAAACATTGCCTCTGTTTATAACACCTGTGTGTGAGAAACAACCTAAACCATGAAAACTGTGAAACAGAAGAGAAAGCTGAAAAATCAGGGTGGCACTTAGAGGGGTACTTGCACTGAGTGGGACCAGAGCTGAGGGCTGTGAGCTGGCGCTGGTCTAATCCCTGTGTGTTTTGATTTTGATACTCTTTGTCCTTAACTTTAGTGAAACAGACATGGAATTTCTCGAAGTCTTGACTGAGGGTCTGGAGAGAGTATTACTTGTTAGAGGCGGTGGCCGAGAAGTCATCACCATCTACTCCTGATTTAGAAGCTTCTAACCCTGGTCTACGTTTATCTTCTTGGCCATTACGGACATTCCAGTTTCAAAGGGAGAGGAAAAAAAGGTTTTTTGCCTAACTTTCTCCTCATCCAGTCCTGTTCATTGTTTTTCCGTTTGCAACATACATATCTTTTGGGATTGCAGTATTTGTTACACCATCCAATTAGCAACATGAATTGTGAAGCTGCCACATTATTCAGTTTCTGCTTTGGTGCCCCGGCCTTTGTGCATGTAGTTTTAACACTAAACCTATTTTTAGTCAGCACTGCTACGTGCAGTATTTTTAGTAACTGTATGTAAAGTTAGGACATGAAAGCCAGTTACTGTAAAAAGATTTAAAAAGCTTTTTATATTAGGTTTGGGGGATAGAAGTGCATTATATAGCAGCTAGTTTCTGCTGAAGTTCAGCTACAAAGCATTTTCTAAGAGCACACTAAATTGTAAGAGAGGACTGAAAAAGCTTTCCTTTTCTGGGTTTATTTCCAGAACTAAACTCTCAGTATTGGGTAAGAATTTATACTTTTAATACATTTATTGATAGAGATTTAAATAAATTATGTTGATATAGTTGAAATTATGTATGTAGCTTGCTATAAGTTTTGTTGCTTCTGAGACTTCAGGTTCTGTGAGGCCAGATCCCTATTTATTTTTGTATTTATTTGTCAGAAATATTGGATACGCAGATACAGACTGTTTAGGAGAACAGAGATCTCACAATAAATTCTGAATCACCAGTGGATTGAAGGAGAAGTCCTGTGCAGTTCTTCCTTGCTTTAAATTTCTTGCAGACCATCCATCAAAAGTACATTAAGCATGTTGGAGTCCCGTGTAGGGCCAGGTGCTACGCTGCACGCACAGCGATGGGATTGCACTTGCACAAGTACAGGGGACCTGCTGCTTCATTGTATGCTTTATGTCCTTAGAGGGGAAGGAAGAAAAGAAGACCTGTATTAACCAATAAGTCTCTGGAGATTTTATCAAGCCCATTGAGTTGTACTTTATGTACAGAACATTCGTATTTTTTCAATAAAATGTTGCATACACTTTGAACGTGCTCTCTGTTCTGTGTGTGAGGGTGGATTGTGCAGGAGGAGCCTCTTCCCTGCCCTGCTCCAGCTTTGGCACTGCCGTACCCGCCAGGTGAGGGCCAGGGGCTGGGGCCGTGTTGGTGCTCACCCAGCTGGCACAAGGACTGCACAGGGGAGCTGCCAGCTGGGACTTGAGAGCAGCTGGGTGTGTGTCTGAGGAGAAAAACCTCTGGGGCACTGCCAGAACCCACAGGCACTCAGAGCTGCACCTGTACTGTTCAACACACACGGGCTGGTGCCCCCTCAGGATTTCTCTCTCTCTGGGAGTGTGGTTGTGAACTAACATCCCAGGGAACTGGAAGAAAGGTGGGGATTGACATTTCTGTCCCATGGGCTCTTGCTGGGTGGTGTGTTAGTTCTGCTGTGGTGGTACTCCTGGGTGTTTCACTGATCACAGCATGACCAGTTTGTCTGAGAGATGCAAATCTGAGAAACTATCCAGGCTTTTAACTTAATAAAAATGCTTATCCTAGGAGATTTGTAGTTAAAGCCTGTTTGTTCTCTCTGTAAAGGACATACCTGATGGGAACAGGATGGTATTCATCTATGCCAATATCCCTTTGAGACGACAGCCAGGAAATACCTCTGGGGTGTGCTCTCTCTTGGATATTTTTTTATTTTAACAAATCTTTGCCTTTTTGATTTTGAAAGGCAAAATTAATGTCATGCTTTCAAACCAATGGAAAGAATAAAGCTTTCTTATTTGCAAATGCTGTGCTATTTGTACAGATTATTTTTACATTTTCAGAACACTGAGTAATGGAGTGCAAGTGTACAGCAATTTTGATAGTTAATACCTATTTGCAAACATTCTTTTATAGAAGTAATACTATGAAAGCTTTTGTTCCTCAGACTTACTAAATGTGATCTCATTCAAGCACTCTGAGAAATACATACACCTGACTCCACCTCACAAAAGGGTTTCAGTGCCATGTTACCTGACCCAAGCAACCTGTTTGTCGCTTGTGTTTTAACATCAAAGCAACCAAGTGAATCTCTTTACAAGTACAGTAGATTGGGTTTTCAGAGGTGATTACAGACCACGGGGACTGAAAATCTCCACACTAATTCAGCATTGTGGGGACCCTAAGGATTTTATAGATTCCAATTATTAAAGACTTCATTACATCCAGAAGAAGGTTCCTAATAAGTTCCTCTGAGACTTCGTTCACAGCACGGAAAACAAAGTAGCATGGAAACGATCACTGAAAAAAGTTAATTTCTATCTGAGTCATCTTCTGTGAGGGTACCTGAGTGGTCACCTTCCATTCTGATTCTATGCTGGGGCCTTTTTTGGCAGGGAGATGAGAACATAGCGACTGAACCACAGCGTGACAGCGCTGATTTAAACTCTTCACCCGCTGGTATAAGGAGTCACACTAAAACATCAGCGGCGCACTTTTAATGGTTAGTGAGTTGTTGGGAAACACTCCCGTGGCGGCAGGGAGCTGCCTTTGCCGTGCCTTGGCCCCGCGGGAAGCTCTCCCCGCACAGCTCCGCNTGCCCGCGGAAAGGTCTCTCCTCATCGCCCTCCTCCTGCCCCGGCCCCGCTTCTCCTTTTCTCATCTGCGTCATCCGCAGTAATTTTTGCTTCTTCGGTAGCTCCCCTGGGAAGGGCGAAGCTGCCTCAAGTCGTGCTCGGGAGGTTGGAAGTTCCCACTCCGTTCTGGAGGAATTGTCCTGCCGCACGGCCTCCGGCGCGGCTCTGATGGGGAGGGCATCTCCAGGCAGGTGCTGCCCGGGCAAAGTGCTGCTTTCTCTGGGGAGTGCTTCCCCAGGTGCTGCTCTGGGCTTCCCGTGTCAGACAGCACATGGCAAGCTGGGGCAATTCAGAAACAATTCGCTAAATGCAGCAATTAATTTGATCCTGCTTTTAAATTTGCAGTTATGATCAAAGTTATGATTTGCTTTCTCTTAGACAAACATCCCCCTCCCCCAAACTGGTTGATAAGGAATCAATTGCTGAGGCTTAAAAAAAAAAGAAGAAATTCACTACAGGAACCTTATAGATCTAAGCAGAATATGTAAATAGTTCCCATCAAAATAAGCTGGCTGCAATCAGGACTGAATAATATATTTTTATTTGGCTCTTTTCATGTCCTTCACCAGGGTCCACACAATCTGTCCCCACAATATAACTCTTTGTGGCTTATCTGCTCTTTTCTCTTTCAAGGACAAGTACAATCAGCCTCCTCAGAGGCCAGCTGTGCTGGGGTGAAGGGTGGCCCTGCTTATTGTTTATGAACTTTAAACCAGCACAGCTCTTGTCAGAGTGGCTTCAGCTCTGTTTTTCATAACAATGTGTTTAGTTGGGCTCTACTCATTACCATTTTTAACAAATTGCTTGCATTTATGGAGATACTTCTCACCTCAAAAGAGCCTATTGAGGCGGTCAGCCAGGCCAGTGAACTAAAATGAACATACTGAAAACAAAAAGCAGAGAGAAAGAGAGATAGAGAGAGAGAGACTGGCTTTCCTCCAGTCTGTCTCTTAGGTGATTCAGTTTAACTCTCAAGCCCAGTTTCTAAGACACTAAAGATAAAGCTGTGTAAAACTCTGCCATGAGCAAAGCTTAGCAGGTATGTTAGTACCAGAGCAGTGCATCCTTTCTACAACACTGGGTTTGGTTGGTGTTTTTTTCCGTTTGTTTTTTTGTTTGTTTGTGTGTTTGTTTTTCTCAGGTTTTAAAATCAACTACTTCAAATAGGCCTTCTTGTGTTTGGAGACAGAACCCACCCTTCATCTACTTTATGCTTTTTGCCACCTGCTGTGTCAGTAATTAATGAAAACTGACATAAGCCCCACATCATTGGACAAAACAGAGGTATTTTACTTCAGTGTCTGTGCAGTCAGGCCATGCATCCTACAAAAGCACACTGAGAGTGGATAACATTGGCCTGGAACTCAGCACAGCCTTAAGTGGCTATGTCCAATTCTGATGTTTGCGTCTTCTGCTGCCTCATGCACAAAAGCTTCTGACTTTCTGTATAGGCTGTACCTTGGTACAATGGCAGCCCAGAATGGTGGCTTTGGAGGAAAGAGCTCATTGCTTCAGTAACAGTTAAAAGATTTTTCACTCTGAAGGCCACTTGAGTCCTATGGGTATAAACTTATATGTAAGATCAGGGAGATTAATTACGCATACAGATTGTGATCTAAAGCACATGACAGCTTTTAATTGTGCATAAATGAATTTTATTTGAAAACTGCCATGCAGATCTAGTTACTTGAATTGTGTCGGCAAAGATGAGTACTTTTGGAAAGGAAGTGGAGGAAGAATAGGTATGTGATATAAGAATACCAAGTCATAAGTTCTAGACCATGTGCAAAGGAATACAATGCTCTAAAGCATTGTATTTATGTCCCCGCATTTCCCCCTCCCCTTTAGCTTTCCTCTTATACTAAGAGTGGCCTTTGTTTTCCTGAAACACCAATTTTGCACAAAGTCAGAATGTGGGAAGACAGATAGAGATAGTGCTGAAGACAATCTAGCCCCTGATATTTGCAGCTGTATTAATTACCAAAGAGTGACCAAAATTAATTCCAAAGAGTGGAACAGCCCTGCCCTCCCAGCTATGGGTGTGATAAAGAGTGAGATGGCTCCTAGAGGGTCAGCTGGAGTCTGCTGGCCGAGCTGTGAGGAGGAAGGGGCAGGAGGTTGTGTGAGGGACAGACAGGGTAAGATGTTGTATGAGGGACAGTCAGGCTTAGGTGACTGGGCTAGGGACAGGGAGGAGCTGGCCAGAACTGCAGGAGGAAGAGAGAAGGAGAGAAAGAACCAGAGCTGTGTGGAGCTGCCCATGGGAGCACAGAAAAGGTGTGAGGGACTTTTAGGTAACAAGGTGCTGATGCTCAAAGCCTTCTTTGGTGTCAGTTGTACCTCCTCTGTCATCAGAATGAAAATGACAGTGGAAGTGACAGAGATTTCTTTACTATTGTTTCTTACCTACACAGAAGGAACAAGTTACAGAAAACTTGTTGGGAGGCTGAAGTTAGAGGTAGTCTTATTTCTGTGTTAATTCACCTCTGTCAGAGAGGTCTGCTGAGAGAACAAATCCTGTTAGAATTCCCAGTAGTTGTTCAACTGGACATCTGAGATTATGCTGAGTTTATTTCAGCTGGACTATGTGTAGGGTGTGTTTTAATATTGCAATTCAGTGCTGTAGGGTTCTGAAATGACTAGATTTGCCTGTATGATTTTTTAGCTAATACAGCATAATGTGCCAATGTTTTATCAAGTTTTATCAAGTTACACTTAGTGTTTCAATCCAGTTAAAGGGAGGCAGCTTTTAGCGCAGAGTCTGTAAGGAGGAAAAAGCCACTCATAATCTCTTCAAAGTCTAATGCGATTATAAGACTGACCCTCCTCACACCAGGCTTAAGCATCAAAATCTAATTAGAATGTCATTACTAACCATATGCCCACAATCAAATCCTGGGTACTGCCAATTGCCTGTCAGTATTTTTAGGGAAACTCAATAATGTCTTTAAATTGGGCATACAATGTGGCAAATCTTTTAAGAAGCAGAGAAGGCAACTTAGGAAAAAAAATTTAGAAGTCGATAGTCCTACAGATAAGAGGCACAAAGGAAAAAGTTCACATATTTTGGCAAGGTTGACCTTCTGTTGATGCTGACATTTCTTTTGCTTCAAGGTACTAAAATGAGCCAGGAAATTGATCTCACCTTTGTAACGAAAGTATTAGAAATGCTTCAACCCCAGATGACCAAGTCATTTGTAAACTGTCATCATCAGTACATGTCAAACACTTTTAAAGAGACTCCAGCTGCAAACCTGCTGTATTCAGGTACCTGCTCTGTGACGTCTATACATTTCTTGGAGATAGTTCACAGAAATAGTTGAACTCCTCAGGAAACAAAACTCATGTGTCATCATCCTAGTCTGGGCCAACTTTTCAGTTAAATGTTGGATTTTAAAATGAAGACTGGATGATCAGTTTAAAGTCAGAAATTACTCCAAATTAATAAATACTATAAGTCTGAATTACTGGACTAAAATGGAACCTGGATGAAAATTGAGGTACTCTTCATAGGTTATTTGTACCAAAAATAAAACAAACAAACAGGAACCCTAACAGCTCACAGGTACCACTGCCAAGTCAAAGGAAGACACCGGCATTTTTCTTGTTTGAACTCCTCAACATGATTAGAAACTTCACTTGGCAGCACAAAAGCATGATCTTGCTTGTTACTTGATTCTGCTTTTTTTACAATTGAAAACAAAGCAGACAGTAACAGTCTATAAACCCATCTTATATTTCATATTCCCACACCAAAGGGAAAGGTGCCTGCAACTGAGAGAAGGCTGTTACTGGGGTTCTGGTTGTTGTTGCTATTTGTTTGCCTTGTTATACATATATATACACACAATAGTAAAAAACTATTATTCCTTTTCCCCTATCTTTCCCTGAAAGCCCTGTAATTTCCAAGTTAAAATAATTTGGAGGGAAGGGGGTCATATTTTCTTTTGCAAGGGAAGTTTCTGCCTTCCTTGGCAGACACCTCTCTTTCAAACCAAACCACCAGTGGATGCTGCTAACAGTGCCTTCAGCTGACAGCTGCTGCTCAGAGATGTGCTATCCCACTTACCTAGCTGACTCTTTTGTGACTTCTTGAGCAGCCAGCATCACAAGAAATATCTACTGAGTTAAAGATGATATAATTCACACAGCAAGTCTAGCAGTAAAAAAGTACAGAGCAGGAAATGGCTGCTTTCAATTCCTGCAACAGGCCCTATCATTTGATAATATAGTAACCAGCAGTCCTTTGCTTGACTGCCTTCCAAACAGTTAGTTCATAATCTGTTCCCTTGTTAGACCATGTGCAACACTAAGGAAATAAAAGGTGGCAACTTCTAGTAAAATACTAAAGTTCTAGTTTGTCTTAAAAAATACTACAACAACAAACAATCTTCCATTGCTTTCCCAGCAGTGAGCAAACTGTATGAACAGTCTTGTTTGTCCTTTTTGCATGGGATTAAAAAAATGAAGCTCAATTCCCTCAGCTGAAGCAGACCAGATGAAAAGCACAGGGAAGGATCTGCTTCAGAACTAGAAGACTTAAGCTTTTCAATGTGCTGTACAGCCTGCAAAAAGAGGGGAAACTGCAGAATATATCAGTAATAATTTGGTGTTAGTTCCTCTTACAATGTCATATTCTCTATTCATGGTGAGCTAAAGGGTCTCAATCTCCATTCTAAACACTTCTGTGGAGTAGATCTCATGAACTGAATGCAAATTCTTGAAGAACCCAAACAAACTGCATTTTCTCTATGAAATTTTCCATCAATTAGAAAACTAATCTCAAGATAAATTAAAGTAGTAAGCTGTGCACTCTTGAATGTGGTGCATGCCTACAGGCCATGCCTAGAGTGCTCACCTTGTTTCTGCTGCTTATTGGATAGACCAAGTATTTCCTTCTGTGATATGTGAAAGCAGAACTCTTCTGCAGTTTCAGAAGAGAGCAACGAATTGTCAGAATGTCAGGAAGCAATGTTTGAGCTTGGCTGTAGCTTGCTTGAGCAAGTCAGTGCAAATATCCCTGTGACACCGTGAGAGGGATCGTCCATGTGTAGGTGTTAAATGGTGCCCTTGGAGCACTGAGCTGTAATCACTTAGACAGCTTGTGTGTAGTTGTGGCTCCGCTGGCTGCAAACTTTCTTAAATCCTTGTCCAAAGAACAACCAAATTAAATGGGACCTGTGTAGGAATAAATACAATGTCCATTTTTCTTGCTGTGTTCATTCTTTGAGAACACTTGATGTATTTTATCACAAAATATGTTTTGAGATTAAACACAAAACCCCCAGCAAATGCAGAGGTTGTGTTAGTTCCAGTTGTTCACATGGACATAATGGTTAAGTTGAGACAGTTGTGCTACTGCTACTGATGAATATGCTAAGTCTTCCCTCTACCTTGAATGATACAGCTGATACTCAAGCAGGCTTGTAGGTATTAAAAGAGAAGGTGGAGACAGTTTTAAGTTTTCTTTGCACTGGCAAATGGCATTTGCTATAGGCATGTTACCTGTGAATCTAATTCCAGATATTTAAATAGATGGTAGACACTGACCTCTTGTTACTTCAGGCAGCTGGTTAGACAGGAACATTTAGGAAAACAGCCTTGACTGCTGGGATCTGGATCTCTTAATGTTTTTGTTCTCTCTGTTCCTTTGTACACTGCCTATTGCTTTTTATAGTTGGTTGGAGGGGAGAAACCAGATGCAGTCTTTCAGGAGATTCATAAAAATAACCAGAATTTAAGGATTTGATTTTTAATCAGGACACCTTTGGGGCCCTTCAAGGATGCTTTCATGGCAATTACAGAAGATTGGTGGGAAGGCAATGGCAGGTCACAGGATCTGAACTACAACTAAAGATTGCTGTTACTGAACGAGGCACAACGGTGTAGCCCTGAGCCCTGTACCTTTTAAAGCCGTGGCAGATCTGTTTGCAAGGTGACTACTTGTAGATCAACAAATTAGGGGTTTAGATAAGCATTTAGCTTCTGCAAGCTCGGTTTCCTTGCCAAAGCTGTCACCACCATGGGACAACTGTCGGGTGACCAAGGGTTTTGGTGGCTCAGGCTGTTTGTGCCTGGGAGGGGGGTGCCGGGTGGCTGGGAGTGCCCCAGGATGGCACAGGAGGGCACCTGAATCCCTGGACACTGGGGGAGGGGAGCTGCATGGCATGCTCCATACAAGAGAGCTCACCTGAGCAGAGACTGAAATATATACTCTGAAACTCAAGAGATGGTAAATAAATCAAATAGATTGCCTGCTTTGCAACAGGCACTGTGAGGGGTTAGTTTCAAATGATGGCAAGCACAAAATTTAGGTGCTCTAATAGGAGATTCTTTTTTATTGTTATTTTGTTATTAACAAAGAGCAGTTTTGTGCATGTGGTGGCATTTCTGACAGCTGGAGAACAGAAGACAAACCCAAGAAGCAAAAACTATCTCCAAATCTAAGGGCTAGGTTATTCTGGGGACATCTTTGAAAGTAGAGATGCCTTCTCACTGAAAGCCAGGCTCTGGGCAAGGATCTGCTAATAAACTTGGTCATAAACTAGCCCACAGACTTTGGCTGGAAAATTCTGTGACTGTAAAAAACTTTGGAGTTTTATGAGTACTTCAGTTATTTTTTGTTGCAACGAGACAAGAAGAACCTTTTTATTTTTGAGAGAAACTGAATTTCTTTTTTTCTTATCCCACTTCTAAAAAGCCCTTTAGATCTTTCTAGTTAGCAAATCATGTATAGTTTAGATTACCTTTAATAGATGAGAAATCGGGATTTGGATCTGGGCAAGCAAATTCTAAAAGCTATGAACAGTAGGATATTTGTTATTTAGTACTCCTGGTGGGTTGGAAAAATTTTCCCCCTTGTATATGAAATCGTGTGAGAATATGAATCAACCTTCTAAATAATTACAGTCAAAAGTTATAGCTTTTATGCAATTATTTTTACTCTTATGATTCATTAAAAGATATTGTATTTGATACTGTTGTCTTTTTACATAGGTAGTTTGCCCCTAAAAATAAGACTTGTAAACTGCTTTGTATTTAGTTGTTTGGGTTTTTTTTAGTTTTTTGTTTGTTTGTTTGTTTGTTTTTACTGCTGAGACCTGGGTGAAATGGCCCAAAGAAAAATTTTCAGGCTCTTCAAGGAGTAGCCTATGAGCTCACAGAATTGGAACTTCCTACAACAATCATGTTATCAAGGTAAGTCTAAAATTCAAATAAAATACCTACAGCTGATACTACAGAAACAAGTCTTAAGGGTGACATGGATTTACTGCCTTCTTTTTTTAATATTTGCTGCTTGTGATTACACACCCTCTTCTGATGGTCTGATTGATTTTACTAGTGTAATAACATGAAATTATCTGGTATTTTACTTATTGCCGCATGGCAGCTTTTCTAAAACCATTCTTTCTGAGCATGTCTGGCATATAAACAATTCTTCTGATCCTAGCTGGTTGTATAAAAAGTTACTCTCTAATTAGACTTTTTGACTTTGTTTTGACCTGTTAAATTTATTGCTCTAAAGAAATGTTAAAGGGTGTGCTGTTGACAGTCTCAGCTCTTATTTTCTTGACTATTTAAGTTGCTTTTAAATCTGGATCTAAAAACTTTTAAGTATGACGTTGTGACAATATTATGCTTTATGGAAAAACTCCTTGTAGTGGCTTTACTTAACCACAAAGCCTTCGAAGAGGGGATAAAATTATAAAATGGAACAAAGCAATTATGTTTTTCTCAGGAAGGGAGAGGGAGAGGCTCAGGACCTGCTACCAAAGAGGGTCCTTTGAGGAGAGCGTTTTGTGTCACGTTGAACATGGGTGCCCCCATGTGTTCTGTGTGCTGACAATGCACAGGCTTGTGGCTTGTGTCGGTGGGTCTTTATTTAGCCAAGACCAGTGTTTGGAAGTTTCACCACATTTGAATAACTGAGCTCAAAACCAACCTTCATCTATCATTTGTTATGGCACATGAATTCCCGGTAAGCTCATTTCAAATATTAGGTCATATGGCTTCAAACACAAGCTGTGTGTTGTGAAAAACTTACATTAAATAGTTAGTCTGTATTACTGTGTGCTATTGTTGGTGCTTTAAAGTGATTTCTGGAGTGACCGAAGTGCAGAAACTTCTTTTCATGGCTAGGATTAATTTTTCCTAAATTCCTGTTGTGTTGATGTGGTAACTTCAATAATTCAGAGTAGATCATCGTGAAATGCTGCCATGGTCCCGCTCCCCTCATGGGCTGCAGTTTCCCACCCCTGCATGTCCCTACTGCTGTAGTTTTCCACTGAGGTTATTTTTCTGGAAACACCCTTGAAGCCAGATCACTAAAGTCATCAGAGTTAAAAACCCCCTGAAATTGCTGGAGTGCTGCAGTCTGTGGAGGATGCGTGAGACAATGACCCGCAGGCTGCCTTTGCAGAAATAACAAATGCTGGAATGTGGCCAGGATTCCCTGCTGGGCACTGACGGAAATGCTCGCAGGGCAGTTTCCTCATTTCTTCTACGGCACTGAATAAGGTTGTCCTTGTTATGATTGCAGCTATAGCAAGAAGGCACAGCAAAGCCTCCAAAGGGTGTCACTTGTGTTCTCAATCCAAACAAGCAAATACTTTAACTCCCTGTGGAAGTGGAGCTAAAGTCTTTCCTGTCTGTGGAACGCAATGCAGAAAGGTGCAGAAGTCTGGTTTAGAGCAAAGTCCTGCTCTGATTTGCAGAGTGGTCAGGACCATGTGAATTAGATTGTTACAAGAAAACAGAAATCCTCTTAGAGCAAAAAATAGTAGTAGATGGCAGAGGTTAGTGGGAAGAAACAAATCCCCTGTCTGCCTGTGTGATGTCTGTGGCAGCTTTTGCCATGGGTCAGACCACTGGGATCCCTTGATTTGGAGGAGCGAGGGCATCCTCTGCTGCAGAGTGTTTCTTCAAGCACTGTTAGCTCTCTTTTTGTCTATTCACATTGCAGGCTGCTATGCATTGGCCTGTGACACTTACTGTGGTGACTACTCTGTCAACATTTCATCTGGAAAGCAGTTTGTCCATTGGAATAAATGATTCTCTTGCATCCTCTGCTCTCTCTCAAGTGGTATCAATAGTTTTTGTTGGCAGTAATAGATTTTCTAATACTCACCATGATTCAGCTAAGGAGTTGGTTGTTCTTTAAATATCTCTCAAACTTCTATGAATTTTCTGAGGTTTTCTTTTAAATGCTTGTTTCTAGTTCATATTCCGACATGGAAATAATGTTTACTTAGAAATAGCATTACTAAAAACAACAATTGGGCAATTAGTTACTCTTACCAGGAATATATTTTACTTTTGAAAAAAATTAAAACTTTTTTCAAATTGCTGGTATGCTTTGGCTGCCTATCAAATTGTAGCTGCTATGGAAAATTCCAGGAAAAGGTGTAAAATGATGAGTGAAAAATGTCAAGGGTAATATTTGTTTAATGTGATTTCATTCATACGTTTATATCCAAAAATGTCTCTTTAGACCATCTGGGAGTTCTACTGTTGAGTCATGTTAGCCCTTTCTTTTTCACATTTAGTGCATTCTATTTGTACTTCCCAAATCTATTTTATTTTTCTCATTTTCTTTTACCCCGCTGGTTTGCTCTTTCTTGGCTTTATTTTTAATTAGTTAAACATAAGTGGCCTTTGACATAGCAAAGATTATGAAAACAGTGGGACACTGGTTACTGCTTTGAAAGAGTAAGGCAAATATTTTTGTGTTTGTTCTCCTTTGTCTGTTACCTCTCTCCTGGGGTTGTATTGTCAGTGAGTGAAGTAAAAGAGCCTCTTGATGGGGGAAAGGGAGTTTATTTGGAATCCTTCTGTGTATTATGGCCAGAAGCCCTAATAAATCTTAGTTCCACTGTGCTATGCAAAGCTACAAATGCGTAATGAGGACGTCTGAAGTTTACAGGATGAAGCATTCTGACAAACCAGACCCGGCAGGGAGATGATATTTTAACAGGGAGATGATATTTTAACAGGGAGATGATATTTAATTTTATGCAGATCAACCACCAGAGATTTTGAGCCAGCATCTAATCATGTTTATCATCTCTTGAAAATCTGTCCTCTTACAATGGGAGCTCCTATATGGAAACTGGCCTATTGGAAAGCTCTCCTTTTATAGTCATTTGAAGGTCAGAAGGGGATGGTGATGGTGAGATCTGAAAGTGTTTCCTGGCTTTGGTGCCAGTCCAGCACTGTAAGCTTGAGAATTTACCCTTTCACTCACTTCAGACCTTGTCAGATCCAGTTCCAAATGTGGTCAGGCTGCATATGTTTAGTCTCCATTTGAGATTTGTATTCTATTTAATTTGAAACTCCAGAGTTGCATGATAACCAGAGGTGGTGGCAAATGGAATGTCTGATTCTGTTGCAAATAATGAAGATGTGCAAACTGTTCCCTTGCTTGACTTATACCAGAAGGTATTAATGAGGTTCTGCTAGTTAATTAAAATGCAAGTTTTGTCTAAAGGAACGTGCAAAATAGTTACAGAATGCTGCATCTGTCTCTACATTTCTCTGTAATGGGAACCAGTTAGCCCTGAAAAGATTCAACTTGAATTCCTTGGAGATTTTTCAGAAGATACAAAATCTGTATCTCTGTTGCCTTCCTACAGAAGCTCTTTGGGAATTAACCATTGCTACTTGTCACAGGAGAGAAATATGAATACCTGCTGACTTGCATAAAGTGGTCTTTACAGACTGTTAAGAGAAGCTGTAGTTGAGAAAATTCAAAGTCAAGTTGCATGGGGCTCTGAGCCACCTGATCTAGTTGAAGATATTCCTGCTCATTGCAGGGGGCTTGGAACTAGATGAGCTTCAAAGATCCCTTCCAACCCAAAGGATTCTGTGATTCTGGGGTCTTTTGAATTCAGGCTATTGAAACACAGCAGGTCTATTTCTGGTGACCACAAAAAGGTGAGTTTTCTTGCTTCCAGCTGGGGATCCCTCAGCTCTGGGAGGTAAAACATTTGAAGCATAAGTCATGGCCTTCCACACCTTGAATACAATCCAGTGCTACTTACAAAAGAAATGAGTGTTTGTTTCAGAAAACAACAGGATTCACAGGTTGTATATGTGAAAATGTACATGAGGTGTATGGTGGTTTGCTAAAATCAGAGGCCTTCATTCATTGTCAGCAGTACATGCTGATTTGTTTGGGACTCAACACAGTATATTAATGTGGACTCTGCTCACTGGGTCTTGAAATCCAGGGTGGGATTGGAGTTCTACTTCTGGGAAAACCTTGAAATATCAATGAACTGATAAATTCTCTGTTTCCTGCTGCTAGTCAGCATGCTGAGTTTTAAAAGTTTCAAACAGTCAGCTGTCCTCCTACTGTGGGTAAAAACAAGGTGGTGTACAGAAGTTGAGCACTTCATGTTTAGCTCCATGGAAATGTTTATCCTCTGATAAAGCATTCTCCATGAAGGAAGACTGTTAACAGAAACATTGATTCAACTGCAACAAAGCCACTACAAACTTTCTCTGTTGCAGAAGCAAAATTCTTAAAACTCCAACCTTTAGGCTGTTGAAATAATTTTAGTATTTAAGCTCCACACTTGGAAGATTACAGAAGTGACAGCTAAAATCAAAGGTAGTACAGCCAATAGGAAAACAACTGTCTTTTTAGTAGTGACCAACTACAGTCACTGGCACACTTTTTAGGATATTTTAAGGTATTTAACAATATGGGCTATGAAGACTAAGCAAGGATGCAGAGATAACAAGCTTCTTTACTAGCCCTGTTCATTCCATTCAAGCATAGTCAGTATTGTCCTGTGTCTCCCATTAAAACAATCTGGAGGAAAACAGAGGCTGAGTTTGGAATTAATCCTTTGGAAATATCACCGCACCAGGAGTTGGTGAGATTATTAGCAGCTTGGTATTAGTCATGCACAGTTGGAATTCTGCACATTAGCAATGATGTGTTCTACATAGAAGGAAGGCAAGTGATGACAGTGTAAGAAAAGGTACCAAAAAGGCTTTGCCTTGGTTTGTTCTGGCTACCATAAAAGGTGAAATGGGATAATGTATGTTTGGGACATACATGCTTGAATTAAGTAGGTCATAATGTTGTCCTGAACAAACTGATGAAAATTAAAAAGAAATTCCACAAATAAGTTTGAAAAAACGGACAGTGCCTTTTAAACAATAAAGGGCTTTGCTTACAGGGTTGAAAATACAAAATAGTTGACATTTAAAATGTCAATAGCTTTGGTGTTTACCAAAGAAGTTCTGACATTTTAATAGTGACCATTTGAGCTTTTATTTGTTGCAAATGCCTCACTTAAATTCTTTTAGCAAATTATTGGTAATCTGGTCATCTCTGAGAATTGGCATCCTCTTTTAGGACTAGAGCTGTTGGGGAAACAGAACTCTTAATTTTTGGTTATACTCATTGCAATAAGGTCAGCCAAAGATGGGCACCTATTTCCTACTGCTTGCATTTGCATTTTGCTCTGGGTAGGTAGGAGAACTGAGCAAGAGGAGATGTTTTAATTTTTTTTTTTTTTTTTACCCTGAAAATATGATGAGGATGAAAATCTTCCTTTAATGATCCCTAATTTTCTTTAAAATGCATCTTGACATCAGTGTTAGGGAGAAATTAACAATGTTTATTGAGACTGCAGAGTCTTCTCAAACTATTTTAGAAGATGACAGTTATGGTTTCCATTGAGAACTTAATCTATACTCAGTTATTCAGTGTTTTATAACCACTAATGAAGGGCTTATATTGGAAGTTTTTCTGTATATGATACTGAGCTAGCACTTCTGTTTGGGAAACACTAAAATGATTTGGTGCCAATGCATGTGGTTGTTTTGCATATACTTCTAATACAGTTTCTGCAGTATCTCCTGTGTGCTTTTTTAAGCTCAACTAAGTAAAATGTCTGATGTGAGGATCCATTCCACAAAGTTTCATATCTACACCACATGCACAGTAAAAGGAATCCCCATCCGCAGTTTCATAGGGTGAAGTGAAACAAAGTACATGTGAATGCCTTTTGGCTGAAGAAAACTGCATTGCGCTGCTTGCCAAAGTGTACTTATTCTCCATGAAATTCTGCTGGCTTGCAGCTTTTTCTGTAGAATGAGGAACTTCTGTGAATGCATAGTATATTTTGGTTGTTGCTATTCTTGGCTCTTTTCATAAAAGAAACAACATAAGCTATTACTGCTATTTATGAAAGTACTTTGAGACCCTATGCAATAGTGTTGAAGAGTTTTTAATCCAAAAATTTAACTTTGCAGCAGAATAAAAGCTGATAATAGCAAATCTGTCTTTAATTTAAAAATGCCTATTAAAGTTCATTGATGTAGAACTGGTATAAAAAACCAATTAGATTGCTCTCACAACTTCCAAAATGCTAAATGTAAGTTAAAGCTTTCTTTTTTTTTTTATTAAATGTGATTTTTTTAAAAGAACATTTGTGGCGATTTTATCTCTTTTGTTATAGTTTAGAGTTTTATTCAGAGCTTGCTAAGGCATTGGGAGTCCTTACTGGGGCACTGCCAAATGAACTCATTTGCTTTATTTAAGTGGACTATATGGGGCATTTTCTAGCTTCTTTACCTGCTGAGATGAGTAAGGTTCTTTAGCTGTGCTCAACAAACAGGTTTATATTGGATCTTACAATACTTCAGTCTTCAGAAGGAAATCCCTCATGATATTTAAGATGATGCTTTTTTCCCTATGAGGAAAAACTATTCAATAAGGGGCCTGTGCCAAACCTGTCTCTACTTCCATGGACAGAAGGATTTATTCTGGTTCCTGTTCTCTGGCACATCAGTTCACTGTGTATCTTGACCGTTGCACAAATAACTTGAATTAAAAGGTGTGTGAATGATGAAATAAACATGATGGTTCCATTTCACTTCTTGAATGCTGTTAGCAAATGGGAGGAAACACTGAAGGGCAGCAGCTCTGTCTGTTTTCCTGCTCAGACTCAACAGGAGCTCTTGTAACCCAAAATGCTGAACCAGTTCCTTGATTCCATTCAGTGCCATGGAAGACTCATTCAGTCTCATCTCTTAGCCACTTCCACACAGAGGAGCTGCTAAGGAAAATGGAAGCAATGTACTTCTGAAGACTGGGCTAGTCTGAGGAATACCACCCATTTCTTTTGAGATCTTTATTTCTTTTCTGTCATCAGGGCCGAACATTCTACTGAAGTCAAATGCATTGGCTATGGCAGAATGTTAACAAAATTAATAATTACTGATGATTTTGCCCCTGTAAAATGCCAACTGCAGTATGTGAGGATTATCTATGGAAAGGACAAGAAAGAGTTTGGTTTACTGTGGTCTTATCCTGACATAGAGAACTGTTTTGTACAATGAAAGACCTTACCAAAACCCAGTTTGGTGTTTTATTTCTACTTTCCTGTTCTCCAAATTAAATCTATTAGAGTTTTTTAAATGATCTTATAAATGATATGATTTGTAATTTTGATTCAAGATTCAAAGATGTATATTCCACAAGTATAATTTCAGTTGGCATTAATAATATATATGCACGCCTTTATGGGCATAGCTCTTCAAGTCATCTTCTGTGAGTCAAGACACCACATGAAAGGTTATTATCTCTGACTCAGCTGTGATGATGTTTTTAAAGCAGCATCTACCAAACTTTGATGCATTGATGAATATCTGTGTTTTTGAGACTTCTTGGTTTTATCTGGTAAGTTACAAGATAACAGTTAAAAATCCTTTGTCTTGGCATAATTTCTTTGCTGTTGTTGGGGTAGGAAGTGCTATTTCAAATGGGCATGTAGCTGCGTCCCAGTACTAATTATATAAAAGAATTTATTGCCCTCTGATATAAGTAGTTCAGTATGAAACCTCTTCCTTTGGTGACCAATATGTTCAGCCATTTACATAACTGGGATCAAAAATAGGCATTTCCTAAAGGTCCTGCTAAATGGTCTCATTGGAGAAGTACTCTGTTGCCTGAATTGCTGTCTAGAGACAGAGGTAATAGAGGGAGGACGCATTTATGGAAGTTGAATATTTCAGGATTTTGCATCAAAAGTGTGCTAAAAGTGATTGGCAAAACAGGAGGGTTTGTGTGGAATATGGTAGATGAGAAGATAAATGTAATGGAGAGACCTGAATGAGAAAACAAAATTATTATAGTAGTAGGCGAATAGCTGGTATTTATACATGAATCTTGAAAGGTCTGAGGAAAGTGAGGCAAGAACTGGAGTGGGGCACCCATGTCCCATCTTCTTCAGAGGAGAGAGTTGGGAAGATCTGTGTGAGCTTTAGATGGGAGTGGCAGTGGCTCTGACATCTGGCCAGCTGGATGTGCAGGGTAGAATACACACTGAAGGGGAGTCAGTGAAATCAGTATAAGGCATCAGAAACAAGTCTTGGCATCCGTCCTTTAATTCCTTCAGAAGAGAAGGGAGGCAGGGTTTGTACCTTCCCTACGCTTCCATGCAGCTATAAACACTGTGGCCTCTGTCTCTAGAATAATCTTAAACGTCTGTAGGTACATTCTCATGCCATGTCATAATTCTAGTTCTGTTTGAAATGGTATGCAAGTGGCCAGAAGATCCCTGAAGTGAAAGCTGTGTAACTTTTGTGTGTCTTTCTGGCAAACTCAACTAGTCTGCCTCTTTCCTAGAGGAAAATGAGAGTTTGTGGCATGGCCCCTGCACACACCTCAGGGGGCAGAGGAGCTGGCAGAGACACTCAGGGTCAGCAAGGGGCTGTCCCTGTGTGTACAATGTCAGGAGAGGAAGGTCAGTCACAACCATCTCCCAAGGTAAAAGCTGTCACTGAACCTATTCATTCTGTTCCTCCCTTGATGATACTGTCCCTCACCTTTCCAGGCTGTCGGGAAGCCAGTGCAGTTGTGCTGCGCTGTCGGTGTGAGTCTGTGGTTATAAAGGGAACAGATGGAGCTGGATAACTTCTGTGGAACATGGTTTTGCACACACTCAGTAATTGTGCTGTGTCAGTGGCCTTGAAATGCTGCTGGAGACGCTGTGGTGCCTGCAGGTTTTGCCAGCAGCTTCAGGCTGTGTCATGGAAAGATTAATGCTGTGAGACTCATGACATAAGAGTATAAGCTGGCCTCATGTGCCCCATGATGACTTTTGGAATTGGTAGATAAGCTTGCTGTCCAGCTTTCTTGTTTTTAATGAGCAATTATCTTCCTGCAGGATCCTGCAAATAGTGCAGTGACTTCTCAGCAATGCAGAGGGGCTAAAATGGTATCCTTTTATGGCAATGTCCTCGATGTGAGGCAGTTTTCAGGGACTTTCAGGGACTTAGTGTTGGAGGATTATTGCTGCTGCTGCTGTGGATCACGCAGGCAAGGGTCCTTTTTGTCTTAGGTTATAAAATCTAGAAGGAGAGCGAAAAGACCTTTTTGAAGCAAAGTTCCTGGTGACATTAACATCGACATGACCTACTGATGACAGGGAAAAGGGAGAGCCAGCCTATTCCCCCAGTCAGAAAGTGAACACAACAGCTGTAATGGACTCTTCTTACATTTTCAAAAAGCCTGAATCAGACCAAAACCCTCTAGAACCAAAGTTCTGCTTATAAAGACTCCTAGAACTGCGGAGATTTTGGTATGAGGGGGCTCAATGTTGAAAAGGCATTTTCATTTTCAGCACACTTCTATCCTCTTTAAAGCCACATATTTTTGCATTATTAATTTTTTTTACTTCAGTTTGAATATAATCAGTCTGAAGTAGGAAGGTTTTTGCTTAGTTTTTTGTGCATTTTTATAGCCATCTTATTTGTTTGGTGCAGAAGTGCTTATCTCCACACTAAATAAGCCTTATTTGTTTTAAAATTCTTTCTTCATTCAAGAAAAAATTGCAAAACATTTGAAGGATACAGACTGTTTCCATTTAAAAACATCATGTGTCTGCAAATCTTGTAATATCACTTGATTAGATTTTGTCTGCCTTTATGGATGTAGTGTTATTTTCAAAACTAAATACTGTATTTTTGTGATTAGTGCTGTGGCTTCTTTTCTTGATAACTGCAACATATGAGCATTTGCTATATAAAATACATATTTAGTTGTGAAGACTTCAAAACCTTGGGAGATGGGAGGAAAATCCTGTAAATCTAAAAAGATTTCCTTGCTTGCTGATGTCCTCTCACAACTCTTTACTGCTGACTGTGCTGCTGAGTGTCTGGTATTTGTCTGAACACTCTTTGCCCTGGCAGTGGGCATGTAGTTGACTGAACAGGCAACACAGTTATGATCTGTTTGGTAATAAATACAACTTTGTTTAGAAGTCACATTTATTTGAGGAATCATTTCACCTGGGGCCTATGGTTTTTGCTTTTGTAAAATGTACCTTTTGCTCTAATGGTTTTAAAATAGACTGAACTGGAAGCTTTTCTACTCGACTGAGCTCTTGTCTTAGATGTCAGTGCATCCCTTCCTTAAATGTGAGGAATTTAACTGGTCTAAATCCAACTATATTAAACCTTTGAGATGATGGTAAAATGGCTTCCTGGTGCTTTGGACTTTTACATTTTGCATTATTAGAGGCATCAAGTTTAACCTTGAATAGAATGATCCTGGTCTAGTCTTATTTTCCTGAAGATGTACTGTTCCCAGGCTATTAAGGATGTTAGCAATGCTGGGTAAAGGAGGGTTTTTTGAATAATCCACCAAGAGAAAGGCACTGATGAGATACGAGAATAATCTTGTGTAAACTCATATATAGGTGACCATCAGAGCTGGCAGAAAAGGCATGGTGAAGAACTGGAAGGTAGGAGTAAAAACTTTGTGTGTTTGAGCACAAAATTATCTGCAGGGTTGCAAGGGGCATTTAAAATGTCAGAACTGATGGGAGTTCTGACACCCACTTGTTTCTGAGCAGCTCTGGCAGTGAGGTCTGTGGGGACGTATTGAGGCCCTGTTAAGGCCAGGAGAGTTGTTGCCATAGTTTAAGTTGGGTTCAGCTCCACAGTGGCTGATAAGCTTTATCAGGCACGGAGAACCTCAGTACAACTGAGGGGCAAATTCATCCGTGAGGTGACTTCACTGAAGTCTGAGTTACAACAGCCCACAGGAGCATTCGGCACAAACTTAATTTCTGTGTAACTAATGAGTTTTATTAAAGAGGTAGATTAACACGACTCTAGTTTTTAAATCCAATGGTCTATTATCTTCTTGTCTTCTCAGCTCTATTTACTTCAACAGGAGCTGTCATTCTGGTCAACAGTAAGCAGTGTGTCTCTATGGCAACTTTTAATAAAAGAATTATTTATTTGTACACACACACTTTTTGTACCTCATTTATACCTTCAGTGAGATGTCTGAGTCACTGGGAAAAACGATTTACAGTTCTATCTTTTTAAATAAATTAAATTCTCCCCTGTTTCAGGCCCACGAAGGGACCATACTAAGCAGTTGAGGCCTGTGCACACAGGAGGAAGCTGTGCTGTAGGAGTGTTAGATCTGGGTGGGTGATATACACTGATGCTTTCCTAAACACCTCTAAGTTCAGAGACATCAAGCGTGTACATCCTTTCCTTTTTAATCTTTGGAATCTGAATGAGCTTAACAAACTTATCGTAGGTTAATATATCTGCAAATGTATGGAAAATATTATCACCTCCAATTGTGTGTGACAGAGAGCAGTGTTACCCAAGTAGAAGGCTGCAACTGAAATGAATCAGTGTGTACAGCATATTAATCAGAAAAGCTAAGAAGTTGTCTTAAATTCATTGTGTTTTTCTTTGGAGGTTTCAAAGAACTTCTATGAATATGGTGATTTCTGTCAGGGAATTAAGTGCCACAGCATTTGCTTTACACATAAAGAATAAGACATGGAAGGGTTACCTGAAGTTATACCATGAGCCTGAATGTTCCCTCTAGTAACATTGTGGACCATAGTGATATGGATGAAAAATTGCATAATTCTTAGACCATGTTAAAAAAAAATTAAAAAAAAATCATCTTTGTACTGTTAGGTATTTCAGAGTTTTATTTACCACCAAATTTTGGTATGGCTGGGATATGTTAGAAAGGAGTGCTTCCTGAGGGGAAAAGTACTTATATTTTTATTGCTCAAAAACTCTTTGCCTCTAGATATTGCTGTCTAAATAATTTTTGTAATAAAAAGCCCCAGTAGGTCATGTCAGGCTTGTTTATTATCATTACTCCCAAAGTTTCTTTGGTGTTATTTTCACGAAAGCCAGCCAGTGTCACAAGAAGCTGTGGAGCCCTATGGTGCTTAGGAACCTTGAAAATGAGTCAGCCTTAAATAATTTGTAACAGACAACCAATGCGCTATTTTCCAAATATGTGAAAACTATTAGCACTTGGTGCACAAGTTAATTTGACATTTAATTGCATGGTATTTGTCTGTGAGCCAGAAAATATATAGAGCAGGCTTTGTTTATTGTCATGTTATGCACCAAAAGCATGTGCCTGAGAGCCTACCCCTAGCATAAACATCAACTTTCCAGCAATGATTTTTCTTTTGGGAATCCTACTCTGTGGTGCAGCTGCAACTTTTTAAAATATTTTGCTGCGTAAGAAATAACACGTGGCCTGGCTTACGTATGGTTGGCAGAACATGGAGAAAAAGATGTATGAGTTCAAGTAAATTTGTCTCTGGTGTTATTTTTGCCATGTGTATATGTTTCATACACAGCTGTGGTGCTGTGTCTCAGGAGGCAGAAGTCACAGTTTTTGTGTATCTTGCACATCAAGATGAAGTGATAAGGAGGTGTTGTGAGGCTGGTTTGAGTAGCAGCCCTACGTTACTGCTTTTCTTCCTTCTTGATGTGCCAGCTGTGCCCCACAAGAGCCTGTGACAGCATCTGGTTCCAAAGATAGGATTACTGCTATTGCTCCTTTTCGGGCAGTAAAACCATTCTGCAGCTCAGTGCAGCCCTTAGCAGTTCAGTTGTCTTCATGTCTGCGTACAAGTTTCATTCATCCAGAGCAGATTGGTCACTTCTACAGGTTATAGTTCTTCTTGTGCTTCAGATTTGCTTGCCAGGTCAGAGGCTTGAAATTCTTTGCCCATGTATAGCAGGAGTACATTTTCTTTCTGTGTTTCTAAACCCTTTAAACATTTTAATCTGTTGACTTGGGAACAATTAATAATGTTTTGGTAATAAATTTTGATACTCATTTGACAAGAAAAGCACTATTTATAGAAAATATACTGCATTGTCCATCATAAACCTTATTTATAAATGGTTGAGGCTTTTTTTCTTAGAGAATGCAGTCTAATATTACTAAGATGGGGAAAGGAAAGCTGCCTTTTAGAATCCTAATAGTGCTGCTCCTGATTAAATAAAAAAGAAAAAAATCACAAAGAAAACTAATCAAAAATAATCAAAAACTAATAAAAAACTTTCATCTGTGTGTTACCACAATTGCATGTCAATAACCTGGTGCTTGTATAGACCAGAAGACATTTTCTGGGAGTTGCTATGTGCTTTTTCTTTTGTGGTCCTAAATGATTCGGTAGGACTCTAACTTATGCCATTGATAAAAAGGGAATTCTCCCCTCAGGGCCTTTTTCCAGTCTTTGAGACAAAAACTCCCAACCTTCATGTTTGCAGAAGTTTGTAAGTCAAAAATTTTTTGTTGAATTCCAATGGTTATTCATGCCAGATGTTTCCCTGCATTTCCTATGCCCTCATTTTTTATTTGTCTGTGTGACCACTTCAGGGGAGATTGGCAGTTTGGGGAACGGCTGAACTGAGAATTTTCTCCAGATCCTCTGAATGCCTTCACTAGATAAATCCAGGGGTGCTCACACGGTTGAATCTGGGCATATTGCTGGGCTGATAGTAAATGAAATTATTGCTGCTGTGGAAACTGTTGGAAATGGTGGAAGTGCCCTCACTAGGGATTATAAAAACTGTGATCGATGCATTTTAGTTTATAGTTTATTATAGCCAGGTTTAATACAAGAGTTTTCTCTCGGCAGAAACATGCATGAATCTAGTTGGCACTGGTTGGGCACAGAAAGTAAATAAACAAGAACTAAGAGGCATGTCTTACTCGACACACTTGAATAACAAGAGAGATAGAATTGGAATAAAGGGTCTTCCAAGAGCTGGAGATAGCTGGAGCAGAAGCTGAGAGTTATTTACAAACTGGTCTTTTATGAAAGTCCTCTCATCAAGAAATTTCCTGTAAATCAGCACATTGCGTTGCTTGAAATCAGGCTACTCTTGTTTTTTGGTGTGTTGTATGCATAAGCTCTATTAATAATTATCTATAGGATAAACACAGTAGGAACTTTAGCATCAGGAATTGCTTTTCTTGCTTGAATATGTCTTAACTGCCTTAAATTTGGTGCGGTGTTTAATGTTTAATAAAGCAGGAAAGAGGTTGTAGAAGCATCAAAATAGTCCGATTGATTATATTTTTTCCTGCTGGAAGATGTTTGATGTGTTTTTATACATCTTGAAAACATTCAGCCAAGGGCAGATGGAAGTTTTTGAGAATGGTAGCTTTTAGATCAGGAACCAGACAGATTAATGTTTTGTAAATTAGATTAGAATCCAAATTGTCTGAATGAGTTTGTTACCAGACATCTAACCAAAGTGTGTTTTTTTCCTCTTGAATTGGATTAAACTGTCATAGTCACAGCAATTATGCTGTGGTTTATGGGAAGTTTAGTGACTTCCATTATTGAAATAAATTTTAAGGAATTTTGTAAGTTTGACCCTTTGTCACACCAGATAGCAGCAGGTGTTTGGATGGAAATCAGCTGGCTAAAGAACTGTTGAAAAGCCAAATTTGCTCAAGTATATGATGATTTTTGAGAGTGGATTATACTAAAACTCCAGAAGACCTATGAAACCTCTTGAATAATTCTAAGGCATATTTTTCTAATTTTTAGCGTTTAGTTCAGATCAAGTTTTTTAATTTCTATGTTGGAAATGAAGTCTTACAAATTAAGAAACACTGGGTGATATTTGTTGCCACCCTGATGCATTTGTTCTAGCCAGGTAATAATGGCTTATTCTGCTTGCATACAAAAAAATATTAATAAAGGAAAGGAATATAGGAAAGAATAAAGGAAATAAAGGAAAGAATATACCATAAATAAAGGAAGAAAATCTCCAGGAATGTCTGACAATCTCTTTGTCATTCTTATGCAGGATTTTGTCTCAACATGGAGGTATAGCAGGTAGACATTTAAATGGGGATTATGCAAACCTGCATCGTGAGTACAGAGTTGTTTCAAGACCAATACAAGTAGCACAAAAATCAATTAAGGTAATAGCAATAACTTTGTACTGATGTTGTGCATGGAACAGTGTTTTGTATGTGCAATCTATGGGTCATAATTTTGTATTTTGCCCAGAAAGGGGAATATAGCATGAGCTAAAGGAACTCAGGATCTAGTCAAAATTGTCTAACTTTCTATATCATCTGTATTTATTCTGTAAAACATATTTTGGTCTTAGCAAATAGCTGAGCATAAGTTAGATGTTCAATAGTCATAAGCAGATTATTTTTTCTGAAATTGTAGCAAAGTATTATGAAGAAAAAAGCAGTAAATAATATCTGCCCTGCTTTGTAAAAATAATTTTTCTGAAACAAAATATTGGAAGAGTTAGCTTAGTTTTGTTTTTTGACAGAAGTTTTAATTTCTTGACTAAAAATACAACCTGTTTTACAAACTAGTTATAAGTTTTCTGTTAGATGGACATCCTCATTTCATCAGTTCTAATACTAATCTTATGAAGATTGAGGTTGCTAAAAAAATAGTCAAAAAAAGTCTATTCTGGTGTAGCCATAGCATCTGTAGGGGGTTGAAGATATTCCTCGAAATCAGACTGGTACTGTTGATAGGTGCTGATGATGGCAAATGAAAAACCACAGTGAACACTTGTTTGTCATGGACAGGAATATAATTCAGGGGAAAATGAATGATGTCTCTCGAATACAGGAAACTGAAATGCCTCAGAATTCTTTAAGTCAGGTCCTGCATAGTGCCTAAAAAGGTCTTTCAAAGGCAATTACTTAGATCAAAACATCTACAAGAGGTGGTAAGGTGTCTTGTCTTTGAAGTTTTGTCATACATGTGACTCTTGTGTTTGAATGAACACCCCTAAAAATGCCAAATAAAAGAACAACCCACAGCATGAAACCTGAACTGAACTCTTCCTGGCCTGAATTTGCCTGCTACCTTCATTTATACTCTGAGGAATGTCAGAGCTGATGTATCTCCAAGTGGGCTCTGCTCTGCATGGAAAGGATGAATGGGAGCAGAAATGATCATTATTTTTCTTCTTTTTTTATGTTTGTATACAGTGACTTTTGTGTGCTACCTCTTTCTTGATGACAACAGCCTCATGTACTTAAAGGGTAATGTCATTTTGGCTTCAGAAAGCATTGAAAAGTCAATGGAAAACATGAACTAATGAACTGGCATATTACAAGGACAAAACCATCAAATCAGATGAGTAGAAAACGGGTTGTTTGGTTCTTGAATAACAAAGAGTATTCTGCATGCCTAGGAGGGAGATTAATATTTCAGGTTTAATTTTTAAATATAACAGATTTAAAAACAAAGAACAAAATAGTTCAGAGGTTTCAGGGTCAGTTCAGTAGGTAAATGCAACATACTTAAGAAATAGCAAAAGAGCAAAATAGTAATTTTAAAAGATATTTTGAAATTCCTAGGCTGCCTAAGTATTTCAAAGCAGAGCAAGGCTGATATGGGCTTCTGTCCTTTCTAGGTTCTTGCACTGGTACTCAATCAGCACCCAAGCTGTTCTTGCCATTGTTTTGGATGAGGCAACTATAAATTGAAATTTGTTCTTTTCCAAAAATGGGAAATCAAAGTTCTTACACAGTTAATTCTCAGCCTTATTTACTATCCAAATAGGAGTGGGGCCATTGAAGCCCAGCAAAACAGGAAGCAAAATGTAGTATCTGCAAAATAAATAATATAAAATCAGCTCTTTCTAACATTAAATTTCACAGGCTTCAGCTACAGACACTTATCTATGTATTCTTAGATCATAGGATGTTTTATGGAAAATTTAATGCTTCATTCTGTCATTTTAAAAGGTTATAGGTTTCCTATTTCTTATACAACTCCTGGATTTCTATTACTTGGCCTACACCAAATGAGCAGCTGATGGTTCCAATGCCATAGCTGACTTGAATTGTTTTGAGTAAAGAGGGCCACGAAACGCATGCACAGGTTGCATAGGTGGCAAACCTGAGGCAAGGCAGAAACCTGGACAGTGGAGCGGTGCAGCCTGGGGGCAGCGCTGGAGTCACCTGGCAGAGCTGATGCCAGTCCGTGTGTGCCATGGCCTTGCTGCATTAATGCTGAGTGATCTTTTAGAAGGCTCTCCTTTTGCTTTGTGAAACTCCTGGTGATCTCTGCTTTTCACCACACGGCCCAACAATGCCCTTGTCCCCTTCAGATTTGGCATTACTGACAGTGGAAGCTACGTGAAAGAAGAATTCAAAATTGGCTGTAAAGTTCAATCTATATACTCATTAGCATCAGGCTTAATTAACTTTGAAGTTTGAAAGCAGGAGCTGAAGGGAAGTTGTCAGTGACCTCAGCAGAACATGGAAGACTGAATGTTGTCCAACTCAGGACCAGGGTTGTAATAGAGACAGGAGGTGGCAGAAGAATAAATCAGTTCTAGGAACTAAAACCAGGACAAGATCCATCATCTGGCAGTCAGTGTCTGTTTCACCTCAAGCTCCAAATTCTGGTCTGTGGTTCCTGTAATGTGTGTTTTGGAAAGAAGTCAGGAAATAATTCAGATAAATGTGCACTTGGTTGCAAGCAAATCAGCCATATTTACCTTAAAGTGTGATTTAGGATAAACTTCCCTTCTTGGGGCAGGAGGAATTAGCCTTAGTTGTCTTGGGAGGTGACTGAGGGGAGCCTCCTCAGTGTCTGTCAGTGACTGCAGGAGGTGCCGGAGGATGGGGCAGACTGCTTGGTGGGGCCAGGCAAGAGGACAAGAAGAAATGGGCAGAGCGAGGGAAATTCCACCTGAACACAGCTGGATGACCCCCTGTGGTCCCTTTCCACCAGAGTCATTCTGAGTCAGCAGAATGTTTCCTGTCTATGATTTTTTTTCACTTTTATAAATTAAAGAAATGGGTAAACCCAAGGAAAATTGATTATGATACTTTCAATTTTGCAACTGAATAGCTGTAACTGTGATAATTTCTGGTCACATTCAATGTAAAAATATCGAATTTCGTGAAAGACTTGCTTTCATGAGCAGCACTGAATGAGACATCAAGCATCTCTTCTTTGAAAGACAGTAGAACTCTTTCTCTGCCAGAAATNTTTTTTGTGACAATAATTTTAGTGTTTTTTTTGTTTTTTTTTTTTTTTTTTTTGCTACCTACCTGTGCTTTGTTTTTACTATAGTGGTTTGTGAAGATTGTGTTAAAAGGTAATGAGTGAAACCTGTTGACAATTTTCTTCTCTGTTTGTGAACTGTCATGCTCACATTGTTTAATATTGTTGCAAAGTGCTGCTTGCAGAAATCTAACCAGAAACAATAATGTTCTTGCTGACATTTGTGGGAAGCAAGTGCTTTTTTTTGATAAAACTGAACACACAATTCTGAACATTAATCTCCTTAATTTATCAGAAATCATACTGTGTGTCAATTAGCTAAGGCAACTTGAACTTCAAGTATTTCCCAAGCCTGTCTTTGGAAAATTTGTGATCAGGGATTTAGAAAAACATTATTGACCAACAGTATTCCCTGGTTGATAGTTTTCTGGCTTTGGCAGAGAGAAAGGAAATTAAAAAATGGATTTTCATTTTAAAATGTTTCAGTAGTATGTAAGTATCTTAAATTACGTTGTTTTTTTCTGAGTCTTAGTGACTAAATGTAATAAACCTCTGACACTTGTGCCTTCTGAAAATGTATGCAGTGTCATATATTTTGGTTAAAGTCGATTTCTGTCTGTGTGTGTTGAGAACTAAATCTTTGCTGAAAGAGAAATCAATGGTTTGATCGTACATTTTTGCTTGAAATGACAGTAAATTCACAATTTGATTTTAACATGACCCTGCAGAAAAAAAATTTATGGGTAACTGAACTTTGAGTCTGCTTGTGTGCATAAGGAGAAATTAACATCAGTAGATGTTGAACTTTCCAGTTTGGTTCAATGTGGGTTTATGTAATGTGGAACAGCTTTCATTAAAATGAGTAATATTTCCACACACACTTTGTAGTCATCTAGGAAGAAAATGACTGACTTATTTTAGTTCTTTTTGCAAACCACAGGAAGGGGAGAAGCTGTTTTATTATGTGCTTTAGAGAGGGTTTTAATAATTGTAGGAGTGAAGGGTTCTAATATCTGACCTGTGTAATGCCATTGCTCTGGTCTGTCCCAGATACTTCAAAGCTTTGTGAAGATTAGCAGTGTTTTTAGAGCTGAGGAAGGAGAGGGCCTTTCTGTTCTCTAGGAATTGCTTTTGATTTATTGCTGGAGTTACACATCGGTGGATTATGCAAGTAGGCATTTCTGGATCTCTTTCAATTCTAGCAGTTCTTAGTTTTTAGAAGAGGTTTCTTGTGGAACTCTTAAAGATAGGTCCTTGTTACTTTAGTTACTACTTTTAAACACGTTATATCAGTAGTCTCTTTGTTGTCTTTGCTTGTACAAGAATGTAATATTTCAGCTTTTTGACAGCATTGTTGATTTGTCTTATACTGAAAAAGAACTAGATTTTTTCTGATTTTTCCAAGCCCTCAATTTTCTTTTCAAAGATAATTTTTGTTGTGCATCTGCATTTTAAATTATCTTAGGTTATAAATATTAGCTTAGGTATGAAAGCAAATTGAAATTTCATATTTGGTTGGAAGAATCTGAGATGCTGAGGAATCAGGGATGCTGAGACAGTTGTGGAATCTACTGGTAGCATCCAATACCTCATCTGCCTCTTCTGCTTTGGGTGTTGAAATATGGTGCTACTTAAATTCCTCCTTTTACAGTAGATTAGGGAGATAGCAGAAGAGGTAACATCCAAAAACAGATAGAAAACTTGCCTTCAATGATACTTCCAGGAGGAATGAATAATTCTGTTATTTCAACTAATCCCTATCTAGTTTTACTTCCATAATAATTGGTTAGTACTGAGTCTTAAACACTTGTCAGTTGCCTGAAGCTTGGTTAAAGCAGTTGATGGGAGAATGAAGAGTAGTGATAAAATGAAAATTTTGTAAACAGGCTGTTGTTGAACAGTAGAATAGATTCAGTGTTTCACAGAAATTTGTTTTGAAGTGCCTTGAAATTATTCAACTTTTAATTGTTTTAATACTAATTTGTGGGTTTGAGTGTTTGACATGATTAAAAAATGGTATACAAATATTTTGTTATTCCGTCTTTCAGATGTATTAAAATAATTTAAACCATGCATTTCTTACTTGAAGGCAGTAGAGAAATATAAACAATTGAAGGCTATATCTTAATAGTATTGAGATCTGCTTAAAAAAAAAAAGCACCAAGGAAGGTCATTAGGTTCTGTATGTTCAAGTATAAAATTTGTATGGAGACAAGTGAGATAGTCTAACAAAGTGCACCTTTGGAAATAGTGCTTTTCATTACTGATGTGGAAATATAAGAAAGATGAAAGAAAATTATTTTAGTTATGGTAAAAAAAGTTAAATGAAATAATTGTTACCTATTCTTTATTTATGTTGGGTTAAGAATCACCTTTTCCTGGCTGATCTGTAAATTAAGAATAATGTGCTTATGGCTATTACTACTTAGGGCAAAATTAACAAGGCAAAAGGAATTTCTTGGAAAAAGGAAAAAAAATTCTCCAACGCAGCCTTGAAGAATTAGGGTATCTGTGCTATGCATCTTGATTCACGTTCCCTGAAGGTCATGATTATTTCCTTTCAATGTGTGGCTGTGAAAGCTTCATTGCATTGCTGTAATTATTTTGCTGAAAGGAGTTCAAATACAGAAATTATTCTGCCCACTGCATCCACTGGACACTGAAAGGATGTGAACAATCTCCCAGAGGTTGAGAGTTATGTAGGCTTCCAGCTTTTGGGATTTTTTTTTTTTTAGCTGTCTGCTGAGCCAAGGACCAGCTGCCCCTGCAAAGCTTTAGCTCAAATAGTATTGACAAAACCCAAAATTTCATTTCAGCTTTTAATTGACAGAAGTAAATTCTTGGTCCATAATTCTTTTCTTTGTACTCTTTTTATGTGCATATTTGTCAGATTTTATTTAAATAATTTTATACACAATATTGGGATAATCTGTTACATTAATGCACAGCTTAAAACAGTTCTTATTTACACAGATCACAGAAAGACAGAGGTATGAGGACAAATACTTTACATTCACCATCTTTATCAGCATTTTAAGTATAGTTAACCAGCACACATCACACACATCCATATCCATATTTATAAGAAATGTAGTTGTTTCTAATTATACACATGGGCATGTAGGTGTCTCCCTTTGAAAACACCAAAAATTAATGAAAAAAATTTGAAATGCCATTTCCCCCAGATAACCAAAGACTTTAAAAAGAAAAAAAGAAAAGGCAAAATTGACCTGCAGATTGCACAAGTAATGGAATCAGGCATGGAAACGTGGTGGCTGTGTTTGGACACTTTTGGTCACTGGGGCACTTTGGAGAGTATTTTTACTAGTGGCAAGTTTTGAGCTCCTATGAAGACTTATTCCTGAAAACTGCAATGTGTTCTCTTGCTTTGGAAGTAGATCTACTGGACACTAACACATTTGGTTTAATGTTAAGTCATCTAACAACACAAAATTGCAGCCAAAGGATACTCTGGATTTTTTTGGTGTTTTTTTTAAGAATATAAACTAAAAACACATTACTTCATTCTATGAGATTAAGGCAGCAATGGAGAATATTGTGCTACAATGTGCATTAGCTGTAGGTAATGTTCTATTCTCCTGTATCACATTTTTACATTTATAATCAAAGGCCAACATATTACTGAACTAGACTGGCTGACTACAAAACCTTATAATGGAGAGATAGGTTTTGTGTGATAACCTTGTTACATTAAAGTTGAATTTCTCGCCTTACAATATACATATATTCTATGAAAATTAAAAAAACTGGTAAAAATATTAAAATATTTCCTATACAGAGGTACACTTATCTAAGTTAAATTCTAGTCACTGCTATAAAAAGGCATTAAAAATTAAGTAAAACACTGGTGTAAACCAAGTAAATGCTCACTGTAAAGCTTTTATTTGTAAGGCAGATCTTCATCAGACCTATTAGGATTTATTTTCAAAATGTACTGTTTGGAGGTTCTTCCTTTGTAACTGGTATTGCCCATAGCAAAGGAGAGCGAAGTCTTGCAGAAAGGTTCACAGACAGTGTAAGGTAAATTACAAATGCAGGTCACCTGCAAGCTTGATGCCTCTTGGCAGTGACCAAGTAACAACCTGACACCTTCAAAAGAAAGCCAGCTTAAGGCTTAGCAATTCTCTTAATTCACTGAATTTATTCTGTTTACTTATAATGAAATTAGGCAACTCATGTTTAGTACGGCAGCTAAAGGAACACCTTAAGAAAAGAGGAAAGCAAAGCACACAGGTAACTCAATCTTGCTGTCAGTGCTTGGGCAGGAGTGGCCCCCTGTTCTTATGGAAATTAATGCAGTCATGGTTAATGTACACGAGGGCCTCACTGCTGGGCTGAGACTTAAACCTCTCCATTTATCCCCTGCTTTTCCCAGCCACTCAGATCTAGAGACCTCCATGTCCTTCTGTAAGCACAATTTCACTGAGCACAATCATATCTGTGTCATTTATATTCTTCTGCTGTCTTCAGTTTCTTGGCCTTCTTCTGCCTGTCAGTCACACAGTGACTGCAATCTGTCTAAGCACTTTGTTTGTTAATGGTGAAGGAAAACCAGTCAAATGCTGTACTTAAAAGTGACTGTACTACCCTGTTATGTTCTTTTACTGATTGAATGTTTTTATTGCCCATGTAGTAGTCTCTGATGAATTTAGATGCACCTAAATGTAGTCTAAATTTGACCAGTACCACTGTACAAATGAATCTTTCCCCACTCACTAGCTAGGTAAGCCCACAGTCACCAACAGGAACATGGACATGAGTCAGAGGAAGGTAGCTGAGAAAGTCTCCCGAGTTGTTCAGGGGTCTAATCTGAAACATCATGTTAGCCTTTACATTAAGAAAATCAGGTTCTTACATGAGGTGATCTGTGGACCACACATGTTCCTAGTACTGAGAAAAAAAAGTGTGTAAGAATAAAAAAGTCCTAGTTTACTGCTCCAAGAGGCTCAGAGTTCACACAGTTTCTGCAGGTAGGGCTATATATTGTCATTTGTTGACCTGTGATACCTTTCTAATGTCCGAGTCCTTCAAGCTTGTTTTAACATGGCACTGCAGATAAAATATTTTAAGTCTCACCTCTTTTGAATTTGTTGAACTACAGTTTTAATTCAGTTCTTAGGAAAGAAATTCTTAAAACATTTGCCAATTGCTCATGAAACTTTTCGAAGCAGTTCAGGATATGAATTAAAGCTATCTACTCCCATAAAAGCAAGTATCTGCTAATTAATGCTGTGTGAATTGGAAGAACTGCAAAAGAACTTTTGATATGGCCTCCTACAACCTAGCAGTACAAAATAAACTTAATCCATGTCAAAACAATAGCATAAGAAGTGAATGTATATAAAGAATGTTTGGGCTTGACCCTTTTAAATAATAACACTTAAATGGTATTTTGCTGAGAAGAAATGACCAAGTACAGGAAATGTCCTCTGGGAAAAGTACATACAACACACATTGCACGTGCAGTTAGGGAACATGCACAGCAGTGATAGCCAAATAATTATCCTACATTCTATATTTAAAATATCATGTTTGATCCTGGATATCCTGCAGAATCCTTCACTATGTTTCAAGTGTTGCCAGGGTGTATGTCTCAGGACATGGTGGAACACAAGAAGGACTGACAAAAAAGATATAGGTCAAACAGGGGCCCAATAATAAATAGCACTAGTGCTTTTTGTACTATTGCTTTGAAAGGCCCACTGTTTCTTCCAGAAATCTCTATCTGTGGAGTTTTAGTAATGTAGCTTTAGAATAGTTCCAAGGATATGAAGAATTATCTGGCTGAATGATGGCAGGGAGGGATACAAAGAGAGAACAGAGACTCTCTTTCCTTGGTGCTAACTAACTTTCTGTGGATTGATGAAACATTACGGATCACAGGCAGGTCTTTTTCACTGGTCAAAGAAAAGGTCAGAAAAGAGATACTGATATGTGACAGTTGCTTCCTTTATCAGATTAAGAAAAGGCTTTTGAGGAAATATCTTCTAGAACTGTCAAATGAGTTCTCAAATTGCTTCACTGAATCCTTCCGACAGGCTTGTTACTCAAACAGCCAACATAATTAGCAAGCAGATGATTCTTCAGCTTGTACCAAAAATTTTCTTCATTAAAAAGTGGGCTGCCTACTCAGTCAGCATACACATGCAACTCCATGGGGATATCTGGGAGAGTGGCATTCCCCAGAGAAGGTCTGCTCTTGAAATGGGTGCAGCTGAGGGGAAAGGGTGAGTTGCTGGGCTGAAAAGTCAAGATAGAGTTAGGGGAAGATTTACACGTGAGTGATGTGGATGATTAAGACCTGACTGGTGTCTTTGGTCTTTTGTTTTCTAACGACAAGTTAGAAACTTAACTGAAGGGAGACCAGAATCTTTGTGGCATTTGATGTTTTCCATATTGAAAATGTATTTGGGAGCCCAAAGCAGTTGCCTAAGAGGAGGTGGGTGCCCGTGCTATGGCTTCTTATTGGACTGTCTGTACCATATCACTGAGTAGAAGAAATGAACATAACCTGGTCTTCACAGAAGTATTTGTCATTTGTACAGATGCTAGTTTGTGTCTAATGGCATCATTCATCATCCAAGAGGCATGAGGTAGTTCATCTTATTCTGTGGAGAATTGAAGACAATTGTCTCCAGGACAGAAGTCATATTATCTGGGGGGAGACTTTCTTTGGGCAACATCTTGAATTTAAAATCTACCTATGCAGTCATGCACTGTATTGTCTTTTTCATTCAGGCTAATTCTGGTTATAAAGTTCCTACTTTCTTTGCTAAAACTTTTGTTGTCTGTATAGATTGCAAGCTCTTTACCTAGCAAAACTCTGAACAAGGTGGCAATAGTGCAATGTAGTCCTGAGCAATAAATACTACGCTTAACCCAAGAAGTTATACAGTAACAGAAATAAAAAAATGCAGGAGGTAATTGCCGTGGGAGTCGGTATTAAAAATACAATCACAAACACACTGGCTACAGCTGATTTCACTCCCAGGTATGGTAGCTTTGCTCCTATGTCAGAGCAGAGTGGTGAGGAAATGTCACTTTTCCTGCGTGGGCTGTGCTGTAGGGATGGTGCTGATGGACTGTGTCACAAGTGAACATTGGTGGAGGTTTTGAGCATTTCCAATCATGAGCCAACCAAACGATGTGTAAAGCGACAACCTATTAAAGCTCCACATTAAATAGCCCCTAGAAGTTTCAAAACTTGGTAATTACATCTGTGCTAAGAAGCTTTTAAGCCATGCCAAGACAGGGACTGAAGCAGCTGTATTGTTGAAAAGTAGGCTTTAAAATAATGGAAAGATTCTCATGTAGTTTGGCAAACAATAAAAATGAGATTAACTGGGAAGTTGACGGGATGACTTTTTTGAAGCCTTCAACGTATTTTCACTATTTAACCTCCTGTGTAATTACAGCATTAGAATTGCAACATTTGAAATTCCTTTATTATTGAAATATATTTAATAACAGGGTTTAAGCAGCTGTTGGCCATCAGCTGGGCCAGAAAATAAGACTTCCTTTCTAATTAGAAGAAAGTATTCTTTGGGTTTAAATCCCTGTTTAAATAAAACTACTGTTTGTCACAGAAACTCTTCAAGAGGTCAACACTTGATTCATTCTGAAGTATTGAATATGTTAGAGGAAAAGAATGAATAAGGAGAGAAATTTCCCTTTCATTATTTTGAACAGAAATCAATGTTAGATAGAAAAAGCCCAAAAGCACTTGGCACATTAAATCTTGGCTATTTTATAAAAGAAAACAACTCAACAAAAATTGTTTTATAAATAAAGAAGCCCATCCACTTAAGAGGACTTTTTTTAAAAAAAGAGGAAGCACTACATACATTTAAAAGACAAGCTCAATTGAATGTATGGAGACAAAAAAAAAATCAGAGGTAATGTCCAGAGATAAACTCTGGGTTGGATCCAGCTGAGAAGCTACTGCCTCTGAAAATTACTGTAGACCTAGTGATAAACAATTACAAGAACTAACTCAAAGCTACTGAATGTAGTGATCACTTGAAAAGTACTACAGTGACAAGTGACCACAGAATAAGAACAGCACCCAAATGCAGAGTTTGTTCTGTATCTTCTACTTTGCATAATACTACTAGAGAACAGAGCTAGAATAGGTTTAGAGAGCAGACTGTGCCTAAAATATACTTTTAAATATTCAACAAAATCTTATTACTACGTTTTGGTAGGTGAATCCTGGTTAAATTACAATAATATGTTCACAGCAGGGGAATAAAGCCAGTTTGTTTTTTTGTGCCACTTCATAATTGTATAATTCTAAAAATTATCTCTTATGTACATTCTTTATTTGGAACAAAATACAACAAAAAGATGAGAGTCTATCTATTTGGATGTAACTTTCATGCTTAGGTGGAAAATAAGCAGAGTGTGGATCATATGATAAAGCCATTTCAATTGTTGATACAAGGAAATATCTCTTTCATGAAGTACACTGGTATTAAGCTGTGTTCTGTACTAGTAGCTGTAACAGGAATTCTCTTCCTGCTGCTCTTCAGCTTCCGTGTAATGAAAATGGTCAGAAAATGGCATGGACATGTGCAGCAAAGACAATGTTCTTCAATAAGGGAATGAAGCAATAACAAATCACTGAAAATGAAGCATTGAGCCTTCACTTCAGAAGGATGCAAACTCACATCCCAAAGGACAGTATGGCAAGGAAGCTAATGACATGAGTACACAGGTAAAATTGCTCTTTTGTCAAAACGGAGGTGTACTCTTTCCTTAGATCTAAGAGCGCTCAGGTGTTGTTGGTTTAAAATAGGTTGTGGCATGAATATCTGAAGAAGTTATTACTGTCTGAAAAGTTTGATTCACTTCTTCACAATAAAAAAGCACTCAATTTATGCTGATTGCTTTTTTCCTCTGCTCCCCCCTCCTCTAATTCTGCCCATAGCAAAACTCACAAGTTTTGGTCATGTAGGGATCTCATGGCACCAAAGGATGCAAGAAAAATTAAATGGAGTCTTTAAAGATCATTTGAAGCCAAGTAACAGAAGGGAGGCATTGACGACAGAGAGCAGATATCTTCCCTCTAAGTCATTAGATAAGCTCTGGGCCAGCCTGGTCCAAGCGTAAGTGAGGGAGCTTTGAACTTGAATTTTCTGTTTTTTCGGTTTAGCTGAACGTGGACTTTTTCCTTGACCTGTTGGTTGTCATATTGTTAGCCAGTGTTGGAGCTGTAAGGAAACAGAATTGGTTGTTAAATTACATCATTGATTCAAAATGATGATGCTGACAGATGAGTTTTTTGACGTATCTAGAGTTACAAAGAAGTTTCAAAATAATGGATAGATTATCCACTCAGTAACTAAATTTCTGTGCAGTCCAGTTTGTAATGAGAAATGTGGTGAATGTAAAGGCTACTTAGTCAGCTCTCAATTCAGTTTTAAAATTCAGAATGGCCAGACATATATGGGAATAAAATATTAGTATTTGTTTGGTTACAGTAAGGCAGTGTGTTGTTTACAATCTTAAACATTGTGAACAAAACACTAAATATGCTTTAGCACTAACAAAGCCATTCCTAGCTGTTCATTGAAGATGGCAGCAAATGAAAATGCTCTCGTGTTTGGCATGGTTTGAGGTAACTTTAGTAGTTTACTTCGGAGGACAGCCTTTTCTAATTTACATGAAATTAATTTGCTACCTTTTTGTCATAGATTTGTGTTCAGAAGACCAGCACTACGGAACGGCTGTTTATAGCCCTTTCACACAGGAACATCTGCCCCTGCAAACTCTGAGTTACAGCAGAAACAGTACATCATCTGACAACTGAGGGCAGTAACAGAAGAAAGGGAAGGCAGGAAGAGGTGCTGTGCGATTTCATTTTCTTGGCCACATCAAATAAATTGTGGTCATGGAAAAGGAAGTTTTTTGTGCTTTCATTTTGCATCCCATAAATCTACACAGATTATTTCCTTTAAAAGCCAAAATTTAATTCAAACAATATCTTTTAGAATAAGCAAAAGTCAGATTTATTTTTCAGTATCAACATACAAACCACCACTATAAAATCTGGGTCACGTTTTGTGGAGGTGTGCATAATTCTAGTTGCTTTCAACTTTGAAGACAGAAAGTGGTCCAGAATGAATGCTGATAAGTGTAATAAGCTTCACATTTGCATCCTTTTTATCTTCCACATAAAGGAGTTTTTTTTTTCAATAAGCTCATTTTATTTGCTAAAAGGAAAGCAGTATTTGGAAACCTATAGCATATTTTTCAAGGCTTATGAAGTCTCCAGCAGTGTTTTCAATCAAATCTGGTCCTTTGGGGAAAGCCAACTCCATGTAACCTGGTACATCATTTCATGACATTATAGGTAAGCTCTGACACTGGATTTTTTGTTTGTTTGTTTGTTTTTGTTTTTGTTTACCATGTGTTGTGGGACATAACTGCAGTTTTGGAAGCGTGACTTCAATGACTTCAGGTTGTTGTGTAGTAACTGAGTGAGAGGCCATGACCTCTTCAAATGCACATGATAGCCTGGAAATACCTTTGTTTCTTGGTGAGATCTCACTGTATTCAAACACAACCTAAAATACCAGATTCAGGTGATCTGTTAAAATTGAGGGCTCTCCTTAACCAAAGAAGGAAGGTCCCAAATGTTGCCCTGGTTTTTTCAGCCTTCTCTTCTGTTTCACAGTTTAATGTTTTGGGTTCTTTCTCATGCTCTGGTCTGTAAACACAGCCAGTGTTATTGTAGTTTCAAGGTAGTTTACATTCCTGTTCTTAGAGATATGGACAGCTGATGGACAGTTGTCCTGACCAACAGGATGGGGAGAGGCGTCAACCTTCTCCCCCAATCCCTGGCCTTTGTAGATATACTATATATAGAGTCAGACTTTCAAATAAAGTAGAGTTTTTAGTTCATGCCTTCTAATCAAAGTGTGTGTGTGTGTTTGTGTGTGTGCGATGAACTGCGTCACCCAAAAGCCTTCCAAAAGGGTTGATGCATGTGGTACTGAGCCTCCTGCATCTTGTCATGCTGGCAGAAATAAAGAACTACAGACCTGCAAAGGCATTCCCCATGAGGAGATGGGTGAAAACCTGTAGTGGCTGCTAAAGACAAGAAAGGGTTGGTATCAGGAGAAGAAGCATGTGAAAGGTGTACAAACCTTAAACTGCCTGACATTTCCTTGGGCCACGAGTTGATGCTCATTTTCAGGTGTGATGCAGTAAGCTAGTCTCTAAACCAGACAGGAAGAAGAGGAAAAAGTCAGCCATATGAAGTGGGATTATGTATGTAATCCCCAATCTATAGTGGGGAAATAGCATGAACTTTATTTAAAATGGTAAATTAAATCTTTAATATCACTGCATCATGTGCATTTACTCAGTCACTGAGTGAATAAGCCTATTATAATCCCTTGGGTCTTAGCCTTTAATATAAGAAGCAACAGTAGAAAGTGTATGCAAATACAAAGTGCAAATATTTAGCAAGTGCATATAGAAAAGAACATCAGGAATAAGTTGGTATTACAGGCCTTAGATCCCCTAAATTCATGCTTTTCTGTTAGTGCTGTAGGAGGGTTAGCCAGTCCCAGAGTAGGAGAGGAAGGAGGTACTGCTGTTTCCCAGCTCATCTCCCTTGTCTACCCCATGCTGTGCCCTTTGAGGTCACATGTAGATTTTGGTTTATTAGGAACTTTCAACCAACTTAAGGAGTTCCCATTAGATTAGGTTCATACCTTTCCCCATCCTTTTAAGAGCATCAGTTTGGAGCATCATATCTTGAGCTGGTTGCTTGAATGACATATATTAGCCTTTTGCCATAATGCTCATGGGGAAACTGGGGAGTTGCTCTCTGCAGGAGCAGTAACAGAAAACCCAGAACTTGCTAACTGATGAATGAGGGAATGTGGTTTTGGCCAAAGGCTTCTGCATCCCCATATCAGTAAACCTGAGCAAGAGGGAAATAGCCTGATGGGCCAGTGCAAATTATTCTTTGAGACTTAAATGCTTGAAGGAAATGGGTTTGTAACCCACCCAGGACGGAACAAAACAAAAGGCTTCCAGAATTGCTGGAAATGAGATCTTAATTTGTGCACAACATTGACATGTGGGAGCCGATGAAAACAGGGCAGTGGAGGAGTTCCCACTTTGGGGTGCCTTTCTGAGGTGAACATTGCATGAGATGACTGTAATGTTTCAGAAACAAGATCTTTGTCCCTTTGAGTTTGCTGGGTCAGTGTGAGGGGGATGTGACCTATCTACATAAAGGCTGAGATCCTATTTTCTGCTTAATTCTGTGTGTGGTGTTGGTTCAGTTTTTTGTCTAAGAGCATCAAAATCTTGGTACATCATTGTGTAAGAGTATCTGTAGGAAAGGAGAGCAGTAGAACTAGGTGTAAGTCAGTGGGTCTAGATAAGGTTATAAAATGATGACATGAAGGGAAAAAATTGGTGCTGTCTAATTGTGAGGGGGCTTCTGAGCCCCATTAGAGGTTTTAAGACTATAGATAATAGTGAGGGTATATAGACAGTGAAGGTAAAGTTAATATGATGATAAAAATTATACGGTTAATGAACCTAACCTGTGCCATTTTGAACTGACAAATAAAGAAAAGTACTGAACAGTTTGAAGACCATACCTCATAGCTGAATATGAAGATACCATAATTTGTACATTCTTTGTTAATAACAAAAATCTAATCTCATCAATTGGATCGATTACATGCACAAAAAATAAATTTTCAAAATTGTTATGGTGCTGTTTGGAAAGCTAATTTCTGTCTAGAAACTCAAACAGAATGCAGTAATCCTACCTCAAACCACTGATCCACCTGACAGATGGATTCAAAAGGTCACTCATAAGTAATAGGTTTTGGGAGAGAAATAAACTGCCAACTTAGACCCAGCCATTTCATTTCACAGCAACATTTCATGACATTTGATTCATGTTCCACTTACCTCTTTAAAGGTCCCACGCACATTCATAAATTTGTAGATGATATAGGCAGGCACCAGGATCATGGAGGATAATGCTATTCCCCAGCCAATGCGGTTTGCCCACAGAGGGAAGGTGTAGTCATCATAGGTCAGAGGCTTGAAATTTATTATGCTGACTATCACGACAAACTAGAGCAGAAAGTATAAAATGAGCCACAGTTTTAAGATGAAGAACCTTACTGGAAAACTGGTTCCAGGTGTTCTATTAGACAGCCACCCTAAAGTATATTTCAAACCAGCTTTACGATTTACCTTCAGCCTGTTTACTTTGTGCCTCTTACTGCTTAAGCTGTTGAAGTTCTTGATGTGTTTGCTGGTGTTAACAGCTCATTTTAGCTACTGTGGACACAGATGATTTGAGATTTTGATGGGAAGATCAGGTGATTGTCCACTATGCCTCATTTAAACTAGTGTTTCAGATGTAGAAAAGGGATTCTGCAGTCAAGAAAAAATTCTGCAGGATCTATTGTTTTACTTTCTTTGTTTTCTAGGAATATTAGACAAAGAAGAAGTTTTGTAGCCATCTTTCAATGACAGGCATAATGCAAACTCCAGCATGACATATGTACTGAGGAAAGGCAGAGCAGCCTTATGGCCTGGCAAACAAAGCTGTTTTTTTCTTCCTGTGCTTCCCTGTCCAGTGCTAGATGCAAGAAGGAAAGAGTGGGGAACCACCCTACTTCTGTCCTGTTAAATCCATATGGTTTGTATAACATGCAGATATCCTTGATTTGGTTCTTTGGGGCTATATGTTCTGCTCCACATTTCAATTTCCAAATAAAATATTTTGAGCCTAGGGTTTCAAAGACTACACCAGACTAGTGTGGGTTAAAGGAAGGTGATAGTATTTTTCTAACCAGATTCCACACTAATTCCATTTTGTGATTTTTCTTGGGATTATGTACATAGCCACAGACAATATGGAGAAAGAGCTTCAAGAACTTCCAGATGGAAAAAAAGAAGTGCACATTGTGATGGCTGAGAGATGCATTATCTACAGATTTATTCTGACCCTTATGTTTTTAGGCTTTTCTAGGAAGGTATTGAGGCTATTTCAACAGATGTCTTAAAATTACTTGAAGGTTAAACTGATGGGCTCACCACCTTTAGCTAAATTGTTACAATGCTCATGCTAAAATGTAAATTTTCAACTGTGTCCTTGTGTGCAAAACCTAGAGATGCTTGCTCCAGCATTTTCCCATTCTGCTTGAGTCAGCCTTCTTGAAGTGCTGCAGGATATAGTTCCATACAAGTTCCTTTATAGAACTGTGTTTAAAGGATAATTAACACAGGCTTGGTAGTGCTTATGGATGAATTTGGGTCATAGCTTCTGTATTTAAAAAAATGTGGACCTGTCCTAAAAGCCTACCCACTGTATATTTGCAATACCAATACTGCTTTAAGATTGTACAGCTTTAATGCAAGTTAATTGTCTCCTCAAATCATAGTGAGGTCAAATTTCTATGTTATTATCCTGACCTTTTGATTTACAAATATGCACAGGAAGAGAGTCCAATATAAAACTCCAGGTTAGTACTGAATTTAACCTTTACACAAAGAAACCAAATTCACACTTTGGGTTTTTTTTCTGTAATGCAATGGAACATTTGTTTTTTTCCAACAGGCAGCTTACAAGGTATATTTTATACAATTCTTCAGTGTTTGAAACAGCTAATTACAGGTAGAGTTGTATATTAATTTTTCTAAGGTGTCATTCCAGAATATGGGGATCTTGGTATCCTCCAATTCTCTTGCTAACACAAACTCTTATCACTGGCTAGCTTATTTTCCCAAGGGAATGGTTTGTGCTTAATATGCAGAGGTGCTGCAGGGTCAGGGAGGACACTGCCTAAGTGTTCCCTAAGAAAAGCTGCCTTCTTAAAATCATGCTAAAATGAAGGAACAGAAGAAGACCGCAACCACAATTAGCTTTTCTTTCACAGCTGAAATGTATTATACAAAATATAACCAGCATATAATTTCAAGGAGAAAAAATAATTAAATTGGAGTGTCTTCTATTCATCCCAACAATATCTGGCACAGAAATAGGCATCTTGCTCTTGGTATCTATTGTATATTCTGGGAAGCAATGCACTAGTATTCCTTCCATGATGGAATAATTATCAACACTTACCAATAAAAAAGCAGGACTAACAAATTTCCAGCACAGTCTCCAGTAGAGGCCTGGTTTGAAACCCATCATTTGTTGGATGTCTTCACTGAATCTGTCCACACCTGGAATGGATGTGAGCATGAGACTGACTTCAGTCTGAACTGATGAGATGCTGGCATACCCAAAATATCTTTTTCAGAAACCAGATATGAATGACTTCTGAATCAGAAGACATAAGAAATAACAACATTAAACTCCTTTCAATGTCTAGATGTGTCTTTTACATCACTGTATCTGACACTAAAATGGCTGGGAGCACTAAAGGCCTGTTCCAGACAGCAGCATTACCACTGAAAAGAGACATTTCACAAATATCTAGAATTTAAGTTGTAAATACGATACAATTTTTATATAGTTACGGATTATTGTAATCTAATTCCTCTATGTTATTATGAGTACACTGCAGGAAAATATAAACCCTTACTCACACAAACTGTTTGCTGATAATGAGGTAGATTCATATGATTCTTAATTTATCAAAGGAGATTTCTTTGTTCCACTTAAAGGCATATTTACCTTGCAGTGTTTCATTGAACACCACAGAATGTTCTTTATATCTATTACAAATATAATTTCATATTTATGACTTTTCCAGAAAACTCGGGCTATTCTTCTTCTCCTTAAATGTGTACAAAACTACATCACTTTATAATAGGATGATTAACACTGATATAAAATGCGGGAAAAAAGTATCCTTCTCTGTTTTCTGTTAAAAGAAAACTAACTCTGACTGTACACCTTAGAGACATTGGCTCAGTGCATTCTGTCAGGTCAGACTATTTGTTTATAATTTATTTTGCTTGATGTGTTTGGGAAGTTTACTTTTAATCATGAACCCATTAGGTAAACAGCAGAAATGCAGCTTTTCACCATGAATAGTTGTTTATTAGAGAGCATGTATAGTTTTCCATAAGGATTATTTCTCTTTATGTGGATCAGTTCAGTGTTATTTAATTTATTTAATGTAAATAATTAGGACAGCTTGAGTTAGTCCATTATATGTAATAGGAAGCAAAATATTTTTAGGGTGTGGACATTTGAGTGTAAATGTCTCAAAAAAATTTCCAGCCCCCAATATTATGTCCAGGTGAAGAGAAAGAGCCAAGAAGGATCTGCAAATGCTCTTTAAACTTAATCTGATTTTATTTGCAGTGCTTTCTGTGAACTTTGAAGTGACTGAATTTTAACTGCTATGAGCACTGACTGAAATTTATCATTGTGTAGAAGGTCAAAGACAAGGTCTACATATATCAGAATTTTATTCATATGTTTCCAGACAGATGCACTTGGAGCTCAGATAGTGCTTGGTGCTCGATTTCTGCTGAAAATGGGGGACAGGTAGGCCGTGCTCTGACTGCACTTTTCCACAATGTGCTGTTTCAGTACTGCACGTCTTCAAAGAATTGTTCTAAGAATCAACCTTTAACCAGAACACAACTATAGCCACAGATGACAGTACCTGTAGGGCTTGGTTTCAGAGATACTTCAAATTTATTATCAGGAGCTGGTTAAATATCCAAAAATAGAATATTCATCAGAAAGATGCTGTCAGGGTAGCACATAAGGAAATTTGGTAACAACTTAGCAGTCATAACTAAGGTACATCTGCACAGTAAAGCAAACTAGCTCTCCCTTCTCTTACATATAGAGTTGGCCTTTGCAAGAGGAAACTTCACAGTAAATGGTCATAAGTATAATTTGAACTAAATTTCCATGTTTCTAGTCTATGCCAAAATGTCAATGCTTGCCTTTAGGCTGGCTTAATATTCAGCTAGGTCATTAAGGCAAGAGGGGTCTATCAGAAAAAAGAGGCAGACAAGATCATGCCAGATTTAATAAGTTTAAATAGCACCTGGGGCTGTAATAAGTTCTTTATAAAGCAACAGGTCATGCTGTGTCAGTAGAAACATCTGTCAGCTGCTCAAGAAAAATGAATAGATTTTTTTCCTGATTATGGGAGGCTGCAGGAAGAAAGTAAAAAATTATAAAAGACAGAGGGTGTAAAATAAAATTTGACAAACTTTGGCCTTGTTTGTGAACAACATAGAAAGCTTAGCTACTGCAAAGCGCAGTAAATCCTGTTTTAATAGTAGCAGAAGGTAACTTGCCCTTAGAAACTGAAGAAGCCTCTGCTTCCAAGCTAAGCTGTGATCACTTGTCCATATGCAGCTCTTTTACAGGGATTAAAAAGTTGTCTGTGAAATAAAGTGCCTCCATTATTTTGAGAGACAGCCTACGTGCTGCGTGCTCCATGCTGATGTTGGTGATGGGATTAATGCATTAAAACTAGAAACTATTCCTTTAGTAGATTGAACAACTTTATGCATAAATGCCATTCTTTCACTTCACTCACTCTTCAACAGTTTTTTAACTGCAAGATAAAGTTTGCTTGATTAGAAGAACATGGTAAGGTAGAATGGATAGGTAAATAAGTGACTGAGTGAGGTAAATAGCAATAAGAATCATAATGTCTGAGAACCCTCTAAATCATGCATTAGCTATAAACACTACGTCTGAATAAAAATGAAGATGGTTTTCAGGGGAAGAGCAATCTTATCGGGAATCAGGGCAACTAATTCAATACAGGCTTGAAGGGTAGAAGATTTGTAGGCTGCTATGACATTAAAATCTGGTAATAGTGAAAAGAGTTGTGATTAGCCAGCAACTAAAGCATGAGAATAAAGAGGAGATTAGGAAGGAAAAGAAGAGGTCATATTTTTTTAGATGGCTAAAGCACATCACTGCACTCTGATTGGCATGGAGTGATTCCAGTCTAGTGCCAGAGGTCAACTAAATATTCCTAAGACTTGCCATGTTTGGAATAAAGTAAATAACTACTCCCTTTTTGTGGCGTAAATTAGTATCAAACACTAGACATAGAACTTCTGGTATCTAGTATGTAGGGTATTTTATACCATTCTATGAAATAAATAACTGCTAGTCTTTTACAATGTAGTAGAATATTGTCTCAAACAAAAGGGATTAATGTAGGAATTATTATAACTCTCAGAACACTGCCTTTATTTGTATTGTGTGGAGAGTGCTTGAGATTGGCTCTGGGGGAATAATGAAAAGTGAAAGCACAGGGGTCTGTATTTAGGCTAATCTACTTGCTTTGAAAGTACCAAGTCTGAATCTGCTACTGCAAGTCATCAGCAATACTAAGAGTTGTAAAACACTGGCAAAAGTAGAAACTTTTCCATCCCACCATGGTCCCTTTCACAAGACTGTTTGCTTTGGCTTTGTGCAGGGCCTCAAAGCTCAGCCCACTGAATGTCTACGTTCCTGTCACTGCTTATAAATCAGGTGAAAATCGCTCTATGAAACCTGACTTGTCATGGCTTTGTGTATACAAGGCTATGCTGTTTGCCCTTTCAACGATGTGTAAGGCTGTCATCAGCACTTGGAATTTCAGAAAAGCTTTTGCTCATGTAAAAGGGAGAGCTCACCATAAAACCAGGAAACTCCAATTGCCTCCATTAGAACAGCAAACAATATTGAAGTCCCAGCTGCAAATGTGTCCAGAAGTGTGAGCACATAAATTCCACCCTGCAATGAGGAGTTAAAAGATGCAAGAAAGTGAAACTGCTGATAGAATCATCTCAGTAGCTCAGTATCCACTTAACAGAAATCTGCTTTACTTGAAGCATCATCTTAACCCAAGTATTTTAATATGGATCTGATACTGCAGACACAGGTTCATATTTGCATACAAAGTAGTGGGATCAGACTTGCAGCTCTTCTAAAGAGGCTTCTTTTCACCTGTGTCTTCACGGAGGGAAACAGAAACCTCAGCTTAGATTAATGACTTCTCTTGGCACTCCTGATCAGTAGAAGTTTGGAGAAATGATCAGCAGCTTGTAAGGCAGGGCCTGTCTGCATCAGTTAATGAAGAACTTTCTTAATTAGTGACAGGAATGGAGCACTGCAAGAGTTTTCATAGGCCATTATCAGTCAGTTTCTTCCTCAGGCCGCTTGTTCTGCAGGCCAGTGAATCTGCCCTGTCGGTCTGATTTCCCTTTTGCCTGCCTGCCTGTATCCCACTGTTCCTGCTAAGGCGGACGATGATGTGAATTCTGTCACCGGCGCAGCCAGAAGCTGCTGTGCCCCGGTCAGTCTCTGGGCTGTGGTATTTGCAAACCTTTGCGCAGTGGAGACAGCAAACCTTGCCTTCCTTCTCAACAGCACATTTTGTGCTTCCAGTTCATGACTCAGAACTGGAAATGCATTTACTGAAGTCCTGCTTTTTAGCTGCAATTTGACTACTTTTTGCTGTGTTTTACAATGTGTTGTGTATTTGTGTAAATGACTGCTTATTTTACTGAGTTTTGGCTAAAGAGGAATGGAAAACCATTAGATCCAGATTTGTTTCAAAATGAACCCGGATAAAGTGTGTCAGGAAACTCCTTGCCATGCTTAAACAACTGAAATATTTGCAGTTGCAGCAGTTTTTTTCTTAAAATATCTTTTTACAGCCAAACTTAATCTGGTTATACATGTTTAGAAGGGGAGGAACAAAGGAATTATTTTCTGTGTTTTTACCACCAATGGTGTAAATAGCACTTGTATTATTTAAATCTGTAGGTGATTTCAGTGTGTGTAATCAGTTGCCTTTTTTTTTAAGATTTTTTTTTCTGAAACAGCTGTGCATATTTACAAAAATAGGGAGACCAGTACTTAGGCCTCGTGTAGGTTTTTAATTCTGTGGGGACTTGTCCGGAAGTGGAATGAACTTTGGTTGTTGTGTTAGGAAATGTTGCTTATTGAATGACATTTGAGTTTGACCTCTTGTTTTTGCTCTACACCTGCTCCAAATGAATGCCTTTGCAATCAAACTTAGCAAAGTGAATTACAAATGTGATTTTGTAAGAAACATGTTTGTTTCAGAAACAGCTATGTTTGAAAATACAGCCTTAAAAATTCAGGGGGCAATCAAACAATTTCGTGTGATGTTCTCACAAGGGCTTTCCTTTTTATTTTTTATACATCAGAAATGTTGTTTTTTAGTTACGTGAACCAAAACATTTGGATTATTCTGGACAGTTTTGTGAATTCCAGCTGGAGGGGTGAACTTAAGTCTAAACAGGTGCCATTATTTAAAAGCTAGAGTTAGGTTGTTATCTGGAATAGCTTTAGCTCATTTGGAGGCAATGGAATTGCATCCACTGGCACCTGTTCAGGTTCTTAACACTGAATTTCTTCTGATATTGTACTTCAGGAACTTTTATTCCAGTTGGAATTTTGAATAAACAGGAGCATGTTCGGTGAATAAACAGGAGCATGTTCGGTTTTTAGGTAACAACAGAAATAGTATGGTATTAAAAGGATAGATATTTTAAATGATATATCTGTTTTTAGAGTCTCAAATGTTTTACAGTTTGAGGAAACTGGAGTGAAAATATTAGGGTATTTTAATGTAAAAAGAACTTATTTATAAACTTACATCATTTCAGTAATCTTAATAATAGATGTGGAAACCATTTCTAGGAATGGAGAGAGGTTCAGCACATCTGCTTTCATGGTGACTTTCTCAAGTTTCAGTTGTTCTCTGACAGTTTTGGCATTTTTGTTAACAGATCTCTGCTGTTTTTATAGTAAAAAAAAAAAAAAAGAAAAAAAGAAAATTCTCCCCTGCCTAGAACACTGTGATTCTCATTCCTTAATTAGTTGCAAAAAACTAGATGAGGCGAAACATTCAGTCTGATGGTAGTGATAAATACAGGTTGCTAAAGGTTCAGGATAAGTTTTCTGAGTGCTTTATATGGTGTTAAGAGTAAAAGATGTCAAGATCTAGGTACATGAAGGAACATTAAGAAAAAAGGTGGGGAGAGGAGATCATTATTCTACACTCCTTCCATAAAAAGTGAGTGTCTCTTACTTTCTTCAAGAAGAGAACAGCCAGATGGTCTGGTCACTTGAAATTCTTAGTTCTCACAGAGGAATAAGCACTCTACACACTTCCGTTTAATGTGACTAAAAAATCCAAAACCAAACCAAAAATCCCCCAAGCAAACACAAAAGAAAGCACATGGAACCAAATAAACCCAGCAGTAGCACAGATAATTCTTTGGAACAGAGACTTGTAGGCTTGGTTGATAGCAAACGATCTTGTGCCAAAAAACAGAGAAACTTCATATACGTAAGATTAAAAGTGATGTTCTGAAGAGAAGTTTTTTAAGAACTAAAATTTATAATAAAAACAGTCATCTGAACCTATTCATATTTCACCTGACGATGTTAATGGCATTTTCAAGGTAACATTTTGATGGAAACTTTTGTTGTACTTACATTGGTAATGCAAAAAAGGGCAAGTAGGAAAGTGCCAAAAGAAACACCAAAGGTGAAGAGCTTTCTGTGCTGTTTCAGAAGGTGGAAATCATCTGCCAAGCCAGTGATGACAGCCTCCATCCCACCCATCTGAGGAAGGGAAGGCAAAAACTCTGGTTAAACACTACTGGAAATCCCGGCTGAAGAATGCAAAACAGTTTGTGTAATTTATACCCAACCACTCTGTGGTTTCTGATATTTTGGCTGTAAGTCACTGGTGGTATGAGGCTTTGTTTTCTTCTGGTAAAGGATTGGGTCAGGAAACTGGCCATCAAGAGGGGTGGTTGTTGCCTCCGTAGCTGTATCCCCTGAGGACTCTCTGCTGACTCGATGGAACAATAAGTAGACAGTACTTTGGCGCAAACAATATATATTTTAATATACTCTGAGGAAAAAGCTGCTAGCTTAAGTAACTAAGCTCCTTAAGACATTTCTTAAAGACAGCAGAACAAGCACCTAAAGCAAGTATACTGAACAAAGATTCGTGTTAGCCATTGATTAACAAAATGCGGTTTGAGAAAAATCTTTACAAACTTGGAAGAATTGCTACAAAGGAGGCTTGATGCAATTTTTTTTGCTGACAACAAGAAAGAATTTTACTTTGCTTTCTAGAAGTTAATGAGGAACATTAGCCATTGTTTTGCAATACAGGAAAGATACTTTCCAAGTTTTCATGTAAATTGCTGAGTTATGTAGGTGGTTATGAATTTTAATTTCTTTTCATTAATGAAAACATTCTGCCCCCACTCCAACAAAAAGCTGTGAAAAGTAATTTCAATCTTTTTTCATAGTAAACAAATTTATTTAATATTTTGGAGAGGCTTCATTTTATGCTTTTTGTGATGCTAAGAGACCCTGGCAAGACCTGGTGTGCTTGGTGCAATACAATAGTTGGTTAGCAGGTGCTGATATAGCCTGTCCCTTTCCTATAAGCCTTTGATTAGAATATTCCTGGTTGAAATTAACAGAGTAAGAGAGAATTATTGCCATAAAAAGTACCGCAGGACCTGAGTTTTCTTTAAGAAATTATGACAAATCTTGACCAGTAAATCCTTCCTCTTTTACAAGGAAAGAACTAAACTTGGCCACAGTTCACTAGTTCACTGTATTTTAATTAGCTCCAGAAGAAAAATTTTTCTCCATTTGTAGGAAAATTGTGTTCTGCAATCTCAAGCCTTGTGTCTTTGTCACTTCTATGTTTCTTTACATTGCCCTACTTTTACTGCTGTTGCAAAATTAAATGTTTTGGATCTAGACACTTCTGAGCATGAATTTTCTTCTTCATTCTGTCCTTTTCCTCCTGGTCATTCATGTCCTTTCACTGTGCTAAACCCTTCATTTCAATCCTTCATATTTGCTTCCACTTGAAAAATGGCCAGGCTACAATCCCAGATATAATCTTCCCTCAAACTTTTGTCTAAGGATCCAGATCTTAGTCTATATAGACAAATTTCATTGGACCTCAGCTGGAATCCAAAAATCCAAACACTTTGGAAATATTTAGACCCGAATCTGACCTTTACAGCTCAGCCCTCACTCCACAAGATCTCATTCAGCTATTTGCCAATGATTATCAAAGCTTCCTGCTGCAACCTCTTTTCCTTTTTTTTTTTTAGTTTTGCTCTTTTCTGTGTCAATCATTCTGTCCCTTTTTTGTCCTTGAAAAGGAATGAATTTTCCTGAAGTTGTAAGCAATGGAAACACTCTGTTTTACCATTTCCAGCAAGAAATTCCGAGCTCAACTTCGTACATTCTGAACTTCAAAAGAGACTTCTATGATTTGGAATGTAAGAAACCCCTACCCTACTAAAGAGGATGAAAGTTTGTCCATGGTTCAGTATTCCTTAATGACCCTATTTGGTTTCCCAGAAATTTATCAACCTTTAAGCTAAATATAACAGGATGTCTTGAGGCCTCTTGGGTAGAACAAAGTAGTACAAAAGTTGTTTGGGGACTTGGAATATTTTCTGGGATGAAGTTTCTGTGATCCCGAATATCATAGTGTTGTAAAACCTATCACATTAAAGAGCAAATACACTTTTTAGACTAGACACTTTACAGTAAGATTACAGGAAAATGAAACCACTATGGAAATATTCTGGCGTGATTTTTAAATTGTGATTAAATTTACAGGAATTTCTGTATCATGGCTTGTAGAAAACAATGGGAGTACCTTCAGACATTGTCTGTCTTGAGCAGATTTGTGGATTTCAGCACATAAAATAATCCCTTCTAGAAACCACTCTACTCAATGTCTTACTTGTGTTTTGAGCAGGGCTCCAAAACCTTTTTGCAGGTTCATAGTAGTAATAGTTCATAGTAGTATTGTTGGGTCATACCTTTAAATAGTAATAACTGTTGATGAACAGCCTCTCTGTAAAGTCATAAAAAAGTAGCAGGGAGTAAATATTTACTGGCTTTTTCAAGATTTAATCTTTTCCTGAGCCTCTTCATGATGGAGAGTCTTTATAATACAGAGAGTAATAATATTGCTGTGTGGTCTATGACTGTGAAAACAGACTAAGGAACTGTACAGAATGTTTACTGGAGATGTAACTCCCTGCTTAAGGCTGATGCCTCTCTAGTTACAGCATGTGACAGGAAAAGAACAAAGTCAAGGAAAGGAAGAAGGAAAGAAAAAATACTCACAGAACTGTCAATGCCAAGAGTAAGGAGCATGATGAAGAACACCACAGCCCAAAATGTAGATCCTGAAAGAGTTGAAATTGCCTCTGGATACAGGATGAAAACTAAACCAGCTCCTGGAATAGAAAAGAGAGAAAAGGTGTCACTACGTGATGTTTCTTGTCTTCATAAAAGTGTTTGTTTTAATAAGACAAATCATGACTAAGCTGACTTTCATTTCAGTCCTTGTCATGCTCTGAGTATTGGTTAAAACAAAATTTGCATACCGTAATATATCTAAAATGCTTTATTTATTTACTCATGATGGTTTGGTATTAAAAAACCCCTATCCCATTGTTTTCCACTTCGAATAATATTTTATGAGATTTGCAACCTTACTAGTCATTTTTCAGCTTTGTAGTGGAGAAGGAATTGTGTGGATGTGGACTTGTCTGTTTGGCCAAAGGACTCCTGGATGTGATAAGAGTGCAGGAGCTGAGACCATGGGTGACCTGCTCCCAGTGAAAGGATCACAGAGCTGAGCTTGGCAGAACCAACAAAACCAGTCGCCTTTGGCACTAAACAGCAATATTTTGTAAGATGCTGTCCAGTGGTTAATACCTGTTTGTTGGATGCGCAAAACATGGGGCAAGATGCTGGAGAACCTCAATTCAGTAGAGGTGAGGTGAATCAATACCATTTAGAGTTCACGTTTCAACAAGGGATTTAAACACAGAGTTCTAGTTCCAAGATTTTCACACACTTGTTGGAAACAAATATAAACACATTTGCAAAGAAAGAGTGGGGGGAAAGGGTTAAAATTAATATAGAATTAGCTTCTTACCTTCAGTAGCTACATCCTCAATTTTAACTTTGTGCTCATGAGCCATGTAGCCCAATATGGAGAAAATTGCAAATCCTGAGATGAAGCTTGTGACACAGTTAATGGTGCTAGTCAGCAAAGCATCCCTAAACATGGAGAGAGCAGCCCAGTGAGAAAAGCTTTAGCAACTAGATGGGGATTTTCTTTAGCATTTCCCCCCCCATCCTTCAGTTCACAATACATTTACAATACATGTACTTTCTGAATTTATATTTCATTGGAAAAGTGATGCTTGTTTTCATTCCAAAATGGAATGTTAACAAAATATCTAAATGTTGGGATTTCTGAGAATGTGCAGGGTGATTCTGGTTGAATTTCCATGGTGGTGATTCAGCAAAACACTTACAAACTGACTTGATTTCAAGTGCATTCCTAAACTGGAGTGCAATGTGAAATATCAGAAATATAAGGCCAAAGCACAGAAACTCTTCTGGAAGCTGGAATATTTCTGCTTTTGGTTCCTGCACTAATAAAATTTCATCCTGTGTTCACTGTTGTACTTAATGGTACTTTTGAAAGGCAAACACCAGCATAGTTTACACAGCTGTCTAAAGTCCAAACCTAATCCCATTCTGCTTTGGAGACCAGCAGATATCTTGGCAGGTTCCTGTTACTAAAATTTCAGTAAGGAAGCCAGTGTTTCAAGATTTGGGTTGGTTACTATGTCTACACAAAACTCACCATCATTAATATATGACTGAAGATAAAAAGATAGCTTAAAAGTTATTTCAGCTGCAGTCAGAGTAAAATAGTATAATTTTGCAGCAGTAATGGAAGAAGGTTCTTACCTGTAGCAGTTGTTGTCAAACTTATTGTAGCTGGCAAATGCAATTAAAACTCCAAACCCAGCTCCTAAGGAGTAAAATATCTGAGTAGCTGCATCAATCCATACCTGCATAATGACACCAACATCGGCAGCATCAGTTCAGTCCACAAGGATAGAGCAGGAGAAAAGCAAGACAAGGCCGTTGGGAAGCAGTTGGCATTCACACTAGCAGGAGAGTGTCACACGGAGCATGGCCATGTCTGGAAGGGCCTGACCTGAGGTGGTGAGGCTGGAGCAGGGGCAAGTCCTCAGAGCACACACCCTGCTGCCTGGTGGGCTGTGCAGCGGGACAGGTACTTCTGAGATTTTACCCAGCACTGAAATGTTTGCAGGGTTTTTCTCCTGGGTGACAGAAATACACTTCCAACAGTGCTTGTTCCAAGTTAGTTTGGAATGTACAACCAGAAAGCTAAAAATAGTTAATGGGTCAAGAGTTATAGGACATTTTCTTTCCCATATTAGAGCTTCCTTTGTGTGACTGTTAGTGCACTCTGCACGATACTTTCTTGATTCAGGAGCTGAAGCACGACTGATGTGCTGTGAACAGAACCATGCAGATTTATCTCTCAGCTTTCTCACTTAGTTGGAGAGTGAGTTATTTCTGTGACAGTCATTAAATTTCAGTTTAGATGCAGCTTGATAATTTTAAGGATTTTCCACCAGGGAAAACATTTTAAAAGCTATAATATTTTCTAAAGTCCTCCTACCAATATCCATTCATCCAGTCAGGAACAATGCCACAGTCCTGGTTCCCTGAACCAGAAACCTGAAAATAGCCTCGGTTACTGAGGGTTTTCCCTTTTCTGTTGTTACACAGAGATTTTTAAATGAGCATCTTCAACAGAAATAATGAAGTCAGTGGTGTGAATAATACTCAACATTTCTCAAAATGAGATCTGCAGTGTTTGATTAAATCTGCCAAGAACTCTAAAGAACTACGAAAGGCACTGGATTTCATCCTTCATCCATCTCTACAAAATCAGATCAAATACATCTATTCAGCCGTGATTTTGTAACAGATCTGAGCAGCTTGTGAGCTCCATCTGCATTGGGATTTTAGTGCTACACTTTTATATTTGGTCTAGTGGAAAGGAAGAGCATGCCTCATCCCATGCTGACATGATCTATGAAAGCACTTAAGGCTGCTGATCTCTTTTTTTCTCAACATAGATGATAGATGCTTTCAACTGCTGCCTGCTGGACGCCACGAACCACTTATGGTACTCTGGGTTTGTAGAAAAACTTAATTTTATGAACTATGGAGAGTTGATTACTTGAAAGATAATATGAAGAGCAGTCTATGGAGTGTTTATTGCTAGCCAGTGGATGGGAGTATATGATTTTCTCAAGCTGTAGTTCATACAGGGTTTTTAGGCATCATGGATTTCTTTCAATGAATAACAAAATAATCCTGTAACCTTAGTTCCTTACTCGTTCCCTTTGTATACCAGTTACATCTTAATATTGTATGTTCACAGAAAGTTTGAGATCATATGGGGTTGTGCTCTCTGAAAAGCATTTATCTGGATAAGAATGCAGAAGGAGGGAGGCACTCTCCTCTGCTTGTTCTCGTTTTTTGAAAAATTCAGATCACTTTTGTTGTTAACAAAATTCCTGAAAATTTTTAACATCGGTTTTGTTAAACTCTAACCGTATCTGCATACTGCCACCGTAGGACACTTGTTTTTAGTGGTTCTCTGTCTCTTTTGTATCTTGCCAGTGCAGCTGTACTCACCCTTTCTCACTACTCAAGCACCCTTAAGCACGTGCTTAAGTCCTGTTGACTCAAGTAAGAGATTAGCACCTGCTGCCTCCCAAAGGATTTAAGCACATGCTGAAGTATCTGTTGAGTAAGAGTCTTGGCTCATAGTAGCTGATTAGCCAATAAATTGAAAAGATGAAGGTGAAGGGAAAGAAGCGCAGAAACCAGAAATTCCTTCACAATTAAGATTAAATGCAATACGTTCTCTTTGTTCTAACCAAGCAGAAAGTAAGACAGCAGGGCTGTTCTGCAGCTCATGCTCATGTTTCTCATTTTCACTGCTTCTGATTGAGGCATAATCTAATATATTTTATGATAGAATATTGTTTTTATATGTATTAAAAATAAACAGATAGGAACATTTTACAGTAGGCAGTCATCAGTCTTTCCAGCCTTCTTCAGTGTTTATGCTGTTATATCTCTGTGCATATTCAGGGCAGTGCAGTTTGTGGCTCCACAAAATGGGGCACACCTTGATACAGTGGTCAGGGTGCTCTAAGGGCTTTCAGAGGAGCATTGGCAGAGCCCTCTGTGGGTCATTACTGTTTGAGACTTAGGATGTTTCTTTCTTAGATTCTTCATTTGGAAGAAATTAAAAAATCATGTATCACATCCAGGGATGAATTGACATAGAAATGAAGTGGGATTCTGTTCTTCGGAGCCTGAGGACAAAGATTAAACACAGAAGGCTATTGCAGCAGCAGGGATCCCAGTCTCCAAGTGGGGAAGGCAGATATGATGATGGAGGCCTGGTACAGCTAGTACAGCTCCATAGATATCTAGTTGAAATCGTGGTATTTATTTCCAAACAGCACTTAAAAAATATATGAAAAATATAAGCACTTGCTTTGTTCATCTTTGCATCTTTGTATTTACGTGTATGCATTAATGTGAATTACTGGGGTGGCTACTGTCTTGTGACAAAGGTGGATGAAAATTCCATGTTTGAAGTTTGATTGGATCATTCCAAAATAGGCATGCGGTCTGTGTCTGTTTTTGAAGAAATGCCTGTTTTCAAATTTGGCATTAAAAAGCCAGGAATATATTTTTTTGGCTAAGAATATAAAAAATATGTCTGTATTGTAACACTTGAGGTCTTTTTTAATAATTCAGGAAAAATCAGGAAGGATTCATAGGAAAGGTACAGTGCAACCATGGACAGACTGCAGACATTTCTGAAAGCTGCAATTTTTCAAGATTATGCATTTCCTTGTAGTAAAATGATATTGTCTCTTTTCAGATTTATAGCCATTTGAATGGCCCTAAGACTCATCCATAGAGATACTACTGTCTTATAAATGACTTATGCTATTTTTACGATAGTAGAGAGATAGGCTTTGTTCTCTATAGGCTTTGCTCTTTGTAGATCTGAAATGCTGCTAATTTCATGTATTAGTGACTGTACGTGTAGATTTTGCTTTACAATGTATGAAATAAGTCTTAGTTCCAAGTTACTCCACAAATTGGGTTGGTTTGGATATGTCCAATGATACAGTGAAATACATTACTTTCAATAGTAAGATAAGAACATCATACTTTTGAAAATCTTATTTGTATGAGGGACCATGGTTTGATTAGGCAAGTTATTCCTGACTTTATACATTTAGCAAGGTTTGCATAGGCCAGTAGTTTTGTTTTCTAGTTTAATAGTTCAGCTAGTGATTCAGAAAGCAAGATTTTCTTCTTGAGGAAATTCTTTGTCTCTTGAGAACTAAATTTTTGCATGACTCTAATTTCCTGTATGAAGAACATTGCAGTTTACTGGGTACACAGTCAAATATGGACTTTTTTAGGGGCTTGCCACACCTGTAAAGTGCCTTCACACAAGTGCTTGTGATCTGAATTGTTTGGGCTCAGTGTGAGATAGTCCTGTTTTGCAGAGCATTGGAAAGTTAAACTTTTAGAGAAAGGCGACCAGTGTTTAGGCAGAAGCAGAAGCATGGCTATTTAATTTCAGAAGTTAGCTGTAATATTTTCAGTTTCAATAACAAGGGCAACAGGTTTAATGATAAGAGAATGAGAACAGAAGAGTACACTTACTGTAGCTTCTTTTAATCTTCTGAAATCTATATGCAGGTATGCATTTATTCCATTGTATGCACCAGGCAGGGTTATTCCATGTATTAATAAGACAAATAATACAACATAAGGCAAAGTGGCTGTTATCCAAACAACCTGCAGACAACAGAGATCCCAAAGGTTAAATCAGCTGTTACAGAAGATTTAAGAATAAGTAATAAGTACAGCTGGCTTTTTCTTGGTTTAGTCCATTCAGTTCGATAGAGAAGCTCTTTTTAGGACATGAGGGAAAATGCTGTTATATGTCAGGAATCTTTTAATATATAACTTTACAGATACCAGTAGGAAACAGTTTTGACAAACAGAAGACAGTGTCAGTGCATGTTAGATTGCTGATTACTCCTCATCTCTATGTTGTTTACTAAAAAATGCAGTCATTGCCTGATGTTATTTTCATGAAAACATACAAAAAGGTCTCAGATGTATCCAGCTCTAGAATTTCTCTTGAGGTATTTTCTGAGCGATGTCAAAGAGTGATTTCCAATGACTTTCATTAGATATTTCTCTTGACATGGCATTTTATATCATAAAAGCAAAACCTCTTTTACCATTGAAATATTAGTACATTTGGCTAAGAAGAAGATGCATATTTAAGACAATTTTGAGTATTTAAAAATATTTTCTGGAAGAAACTACCAATGTTGAATTGAAAATAGTACATTAATAAAATTTTCAGTTGGAATATCACACAAGAAATGTAATAGTTTGGTCCCTGAGGATGCCTCAAAATCAGTGATTTATTTTCTTGCTTTCTAAAATTAGGAGACTTCTTTAAGTAGACAAAGAGTGTAGTCAGGATAGAAGGACAATATTAGCTCTACCTTTCCTGAAGTCTTCACGCCTTTCCACAGACTAAAGAAAAGAATGATTACCACCACCAAGAGGCAGAGAGAAAGTTGCCAGCGAGGCAAGCCAAGGTCATGGATTCCACGGCTTTCGTGCAGGTGCAGAACTCCTCGCCTACATATCAGATATACAGAAACAAAACAAAGTCACTGGGGGAAAAAGGCTTTGGCACTTCTCATGCTGTGGGCAGCAGGAATGGGTGCTTCACTGCAGCAGTAGAAGCCCTACTGGCATCACTGGCAGTCAGTGAAGGTGCTTTGTGAAGCCTCTGTTCTCTGTCAACTCCTTCAAATTATGTCCAAAGCATTCCTTAAGCATGTCTTAAGTTTCTGAAAGCAATTTTTCTTCAAAAGTAGAGAGATGTTTGTCCAATTCTGCCAACAAAATAAACTCTCAGAATTCAAATGAATCAGAAAGAAAGGAAAAACCATTGGTAGACAACTAGAATTAGTGTTTTGCTTGCAGATTGTAGTTATTGAGAAAAGAATGAAAGTAGATGAGAAATACATGCAAAAATGAGAATGTTATGTGGGAAAGACTGAGAATAAACATTAACAGATGGAGCTGACAGTAGAACACGGATCTATTTTATTATGCTGGACAAAATGCAAGAGTAACAAATAAATTGTTTAAGCTTTCTGATACTCTAGTCAGAGCGCTAGAAATATTTAATTAGAACAGCACCAAGAATCAAACTACATGCACTAGAGATCAGGGATTTGTGCGAAGGAGCTTGGTTTATGGTAGGACTGCATCCCATGTAAGGGAGTGTAAATCACATTTCCAGTGACTCTGAGATTGACCATCTGGGTTCCAAGAGTCTGTTCACCTATCTGCAGGAGGGGCAGGAATGGGAAGGGCTCTCAGTTTGAAGCTGCCCTCAGACATTCTGGTTCCTCTCAAGGGAAATTCCTTCTCTTTCTCTCCTTCCCTGTGCTCTCTGCTGGGAAGATTCTCCTAGTCACCCAAGAACTCTGGCTCCAGTTCCTGCCTTACTTCCACACTGCATTCAGCTAAAGGGAAATAGTTCATCTCTATTGAAATCTGCAGACAGTGATTTGTTTGTTAGTACCAGTGACTCTGTTTAGTCTTTGTGCAGCCCTTCGGTTCTCTTTAATTTGGCACCAGGCCCTGAACACCAACAGGCAGCTCAGCTGCTTGCTATTCACACACAAACCCTACTAAAAACAAATTATTGAGGAGGCAGTGGGGCAGCTGCTCAGTAGGAATCAGTAAATGAAGAACCCAGTCATAGTTTTAATAACAGGAAATGTTGGAACCAATAACTTCTTGTCTGTGTCTTGATTTTCCCATCTGTAAAATATGGATTATTATAAATGTATGCTTTGTCTCTACCGTGAACAATTCAGAACATATTTATTACGGAAGTGGTGAATATTTGCACATAAACAGGAAACCGAACCAGGAGAAAAGAAATGCCAAAGGTTGTGATCTGAAAATTACTCTGTATCATTTTCACTCCAACACATTTAATCTATAGCCAGAAAACAGGATTTAAGAGTTTTAGATGTAGAATCCTCTGGGATGTTTTTGTCAGACTGGTACTTTCCAGGGAGCTTTAGATATTTTTAATCCCTGTACAGATTTATGTGATTGTCTTTTAGAAATTTAGAAAATTTTGCATAAATAGATCAAGTTTAAGGTCTTGGAGGAGGCCTCATTTTTTTTAATCCAAAATCAATCATAATTTTCATTTTCAGTACAAATATATTTACAGAGCTCTAAAAGCTCATTCTTTCTTTTTTTATTAGAGGCAAAAGTTCCTTACCTAAATTTGATGTGCTCAATAGAAGGGTGTCATTTATCTAAATTTCAGACACGTTGCATCAGATTGATTCAGAATTCAAAAATGGCATCACTTGTCAGTAAATCTGCATGTTAAACTAACAAATGTATTTGTTAGTTAACATCTTAAGTACTTCTGGGAACATCTAAGTACTTCGAAAAGTTAGTAGTTATATTTAAGAGATCAAACCCAAATGGCTTCATAAACTAAGGATCAGCAAAATGGATAAGGTATAAATAGACATAGTCCGGGTGTCCCAAGCTATATTTTCTATACTGGTAGTTAGACTATGTTTTTATGATATAAAACTTAATGCAAATTGTAGATTGAAGATGCTAAAAGAACTATCAGTGTATACAATGTGCAATCTATAGAAATTAATTTGCATACTCAATTTAGAAGGCAATTTGAAGCATGATAATTGTGCTCAATTAGAAAACCCTTCTACATGCATCTCTGTGTTATGTATTTGGGCAAGCACAGTTCAGTCATCTGAAACTGCTGCCAGTTTCCTTCAGAGCATGAAATGTGGTTTTCCTTTACCTGTGGAAGGTTAGGCTATCTGCATCAAGCTGATGTGGATAGAGCCCTTTTTGCAGAGTTTGCCAGGCTCCAGGTATTATTATTTCACAAAAAGCCCTACTTATCTGCAGCTTACATTCAGCTGTAGTTCTCTCGGCAGTTGGTGTCCACACAGCAGCGTGAGGCAGAGCTAGAGGTACAAAACCTGCAGAGCTGAGCTGGCCCCGTGCAGGCTGGACCCCAGGGTCTCCTCCCCGTGACCCTGGGCTGGGGCTGCAGTGCTGAGAGAGCTCAGTGGCTCCACACGAAATGCCACAGGGGCAGCCTGGCTCAGGCCCAGCTCTGCCCTGGCCAGCGCTGCTCTCTGAGCTGCTTGGCTGTCTCGGGATGCTTTGTAAAGAGCTCTGAGTAGGCACAGCTGCGGTGCTGAAGGATATCCTGGCTCTGGGACGGTGCTGTCCTACAGCGCAGAGCACAGGAGAGCAGCTGAGCCATCTGAGGTGCAGTGCAGTGCCCTGTGTGCCTCACCTCCACCCGCGGTGCTGGGCACAACCCAGGGGGATGCCAGGGGGATGCAGCAGCATCTGGGGTTTTCTCTAGATATTTCAGCTCCCTCTTGTGTTGGAGAATGGAGCTGTGTAATGGACTGCAAACTCGATTTTGGGAATCACATAATCTGCCAGTGGCACTATGGCTGGCATATAAGTAATTATTTCTATTTAATCATAAAATATACTGAGTTGGAAGGGACCCTCAAGGATCATTGAGTACAACTGTTACATCTGCGTAGGATATCTCTAAGAAATGCCTGAGAGCATTATCCAAACACTTCTTGAATTCTGTCAGGCTTGGGGCTGTGACCAGTTCCTTGGGGAGCCGGTTCCTGTGGCCAGCTACCCTCTGGATGAAGAACCTTTTCCCGATAGCCAACATAAACCTGCCCTGACACAGCTTCAGACCGTTTCCTCAGGTCCTGTCACCGGTCACCACAAAGAAGAGATCAGTGCCTGTCCCTCCTCTTCCCTCACGAGGAAGTTGTAACTGTGATGAGGTCTCCCCTCAGTCTCCTCAGGTCAAGCTGAACAGACCAAGTGACCTCAGCTGTTCCTCATACAGCTTCCCCTCAAGGCCCTTCATCATCTTCATAGCCTTCCTTTAGATGCTCTATAACATCTTAATGTCTTTTTTATATTGTGCTGCCCAAAACTGCTCCCAGCACTCAAGGCCACCCCAGAGCAGAGCAGGACAATCCCCTTCTGTGCCCTGTTGGCCCCGTGATGGCCTGATGCCCCCAGGACATGGATGTCCCTCCTGGATGCCAGGGCCCTGCTGACTCAAGTTTAATTTGCCATGGGCCAGGACCCCCAGGTCCTTTTCCATGGCACTGTTTTCCAGCATCTCATTCCCTGTCTGTACATCCAGGGTTGCCCCATTGCGGGTGAAATTTCTTTTTGAATCATGATAACACAGAGAATGTTTATCTCAATGCTCTTAAAACTTCATTCTCCCACTGCTGGCAATTCTGACCTCCTTTGCTACTGTGCCCCACTTCAGCAAAATTCATGACTCTCCAAAAGTTACTGTTTCAGAAGGGCTGAATGGAAAGACCGGATGTGATTAGCAGAATGTAGTTCATTGTTGCCTGTTCTTGTTGCCTGATTCAGTTTTTATAAACATTTATAGGCAGAATTGCTTACACTGACTTTTGAAGTATTGGTTTCTCTTTTGGCAGAAGTTGTTTCACAATTGTTTAATGGGGATGTGTTTCTGCATCTTTGGGGGCCACAGCATTGATCAGTCCATTTGCTGTGACACTGAACTATGTGGACTCTTTGCCTGGGGTGGCATTTCCAGTGAAGACTTGTACCCTAAAGCACAAACCTCTTGATCTATAAAAGTAACCTTTGTTATATAGGGGGAGGGTTCTTCTTCAGGGTGTTCGTGGTTCACACACTTCTCATAAATTTCATAAACATGATGTTCATAATTATGACAAATGTAGACTGCCGTGACTGAATCTTGGTTTTATTCCTTGTTCCTAGGTGGGTTTTGGCAATTGTTCACAGCTGGGCAGAGCTTGTGAATTCTGTGAATTTCCTTTACTGAATCTGGCATGAAAATCTCCCTGTAAAATTTCTCATGCAGAAAGAATGGATTACAGCCCTGAGAAAAAGTACTGTCAGAGGGAAATAGCAATAGCCCAATGTTTGTTGACATTTTTACTGTTTTTTACTAAAAAATTGCCAAGATTTGTTTCTACAACAGATTGTGGTTTTTTTGAAGGCACAGTACCTTGTGAGAAGAATAGTGCTTTAATTCCTCCGAATTGGTATTTTTTAATTGTCAGCATAAATGAAAGCAAGATGGTAATAGACTTTCCCCAGACACAAGAATGAAGAGAACAAATATAAAGCATGCCTGTGTTAAGATAAAGTATTTAAATAGGAGCAATATGGAGTAGATAGGGAAACTTTATTTGTGTTGTACTTCTGTTCTTCCAAAAAAAAAAAAAAAAGGTTTATATTGAATTATTTTAACATGTGTGGAAAGGATAGAAGGGTTCTTTTCATTTTCTGTGTTTAATTCCAAACCACTGAAGAGGGAAGGAATTAAAGTAATGTGTGTCCCTAAAGAAATGTGGAGCTGACATTTTATTCCTAACTGGATTTCTTTTATGTCTGGCTATTACTTAGCAGAAAGGCACCAGTTGTTATTAGATTTTAGCTTGGTTTGCCAAGTTTACAGTGTACAAATACTCTGTAGTTGATTTTAAGCATCTCTAATGAAGTATTGTGGAGGTCCCATTCCTTCCTGTTGTAAGAAGCTGTCCCTGTGACATCAGTGGCACCTCAGCCTGAATTAGGCCCGTACAACTGAAACCAGACTTAGTAAAATGAAACTCTCTAGAAGGCCTCAGTGTAGAAGCACTTCAACCTCAAGTTCTGCCCTGCTCTTGAGGCTTGAAAACAAAAGGCAAATATGTTCTTCAAGGTTCCCCTGTCATTGCCTTGGCATGGAATTTGCAACTGGAAATTATTTCTTCCAAGTCTGAGGCTGAAAGGTTTCTGCTTTTCCTCCCAGCCAGATACTGGACAGCTGACAGATTTGGCCTAGATTGCAAGTTTTCCCTTTTCTCACTCAATATAAGTAGTGACAACCAGCATATTTCTGCTGAATTTGAGGTACCTTTCTTGTAGTATTTGATGAACTGCCACATCACAGTACTCCCACTTCCTCCTACAGTTTATTCCTGTGCTGGTGGAGATAGAGGCAGTCAGCTCTGGCAGCTACAGGGCTTTGGGAAATAATCAACTCTAAATTCATAGTCAGGCCAGCTTAGTGTGAAGGAATTATGTCCCAAAAAGAAGTGTCTGTGTCTTTTCAGAATAATCATACCATCTCTCTCCCAGAAACCTGTCTTGGAAGTACTTCTTTTCAGTCACTCTCCAACCGCAGAACAAATGTTTGGTGTTTCTGGTCTCCCTGCTTCCCCCTCAGTCTTCCCACCAGAGGCCAGACGTTTGTGTGTGAGTGTTCTGACTTAACTATACAACCTAGAGAACCAAGTTTAAGCTGTATCGCTTCCCATTTCCTTTTGTGACTTGGCACAAAATATGAAACTTTGTATTCAAAAGATTTATCTCTCCTTGTTGTAGGAAGACCATGAGCATGAATTAGGTTATTTGATGTAAGAAAGAAACCGTTTTCTGATTTCATTTATTAGGTTGGATCTGAATACACTAAGACTGTACAAGTTTGACACCTGAGCTGTACAGCTGGACCTGATGAGCTCATCCAAATACTGGGGAAGTGAATATAATGCCCCTTGTGGTTCCCTGTTTTTACAGCTGGGAAAACAGATGTTATAGAGTGTTTTAGTTAAGTGGTTACCCTTCTCATTTTTACAGTGTAATCTAGTTGCTAGAAAGTACAGGCCCATCCGACCTAATGACAGCCCCAAAATTCAGGGATCAAAGCATAAGGAAATGTCAAATTCCCTTTTCATTCTTACCTTCTGGACACTACACCTTGAATCTGCTTGCTGATGAGGAAGAACCATAATATTTCAAGTTTCAGTGTATGGACAATCATTAATTGAGCTGTTCCCCAGATCAGTGGAACTAAATCAAAACATCATGAATTGATTTTACCACAACCTCACCCACTACAAAGTCAAAATCATTACCCAAGCATGATGTGATAGCAGAAGTTGCACAGAGCCATTTTGAATAATAAAAAGGCAAAGCAAGAATGTAGAGATTTCATTTTACTTTGCTAAGACTTAAACCTTTTATTGTAAGGGCAGTAGATTTCACAGCTGTCATTATTTGCCATTTTAGTGAGCTCCTTTGAACTCAAGCCAGTCTTGTTTTCAAAGCACTGAGTTTCATTTACCCAAACCCCTGCCAGCAGTCTGTGTATCTTTCACTGTGCTGTCTTCAGAGAAGAAAGAGCAGCCACAAATGTTAAAGAGCTATTTACAGAGACCCCAAGATCCCTACTGGTTATTTATGGTAACAGTGTTTTCCCTTTATTTCTACAGGGTTACTACAGTCTAGTAACTGCTTAGCAGGTGTGTGCCCTGATATCCTTCTATTCTCAGTACAGAAATATGAATTAATTCATTATTCAGTATAATTCAACAGCTAATTCAATAGCTTGATGCTCATCCCCTTTGTTTCTCCTAATCAAATCCCATTTTCCCCTATAAGTCCATAATGAAAATATTTATACAGAGATTGGTACTTTGTTTTATATTTCTATTGTTAATTTATATACCTTTTGGGGTTTGATTCCAGCTGTTTGATTTGAGTGTGCCTTTGCCTGTCTCAGCCAGTGTTGTAGAAGTCTTTTGCTTAGGCGTTGGTAAAAGCCTGTCTTTCTATAACCTAGGTCTTTCCTCCTGCTCAGTGTTTCATCGCAGTTCATTGAACTATTGAAACAGTGGAGCAAACAGAGGTCTGTTGTTGCTCTAAAATATTTTGTGAGTAGAGAAAGCCCAAATCTGTGAAGAAATGGTTATTTTAAAGCCTTAAACTCAGCTCAGTTTGGCATGCCGTCACCTCTGTCACAATATTGCTGTGTTTCCTTGCCCTAGCAAAGCTGGTGCAAGCAAAAGTTGCACATAGAGAAGATTTGTGTCTTGTCCAATTCCATTTTGCTCAGTAGCAAGCACTTCATTAGTACAGGAGAAACCAAAGATCACAGAGGCAAAGGTCTTAGTCACCCAGGAATACAGACCAACATTACAGCTCCATTTTAATCTTTGTCTTCTGATGCCCATTCTAGAGGCTGGATACAAACCATTTTACCTTCAAGAGGAAACTCCCCTACACAGAGAATTTTCAATAAACAGCAAAGTCGGGTCAACACTTACTCATAAAATTCAGCTGCAGGAGTGAGCTTGTACTTCGAGTATTTAGTACCATTGCCAAGCACTGATGCATTGAAGAGTTTGGGATCTGTACAGTTTGGGCTGTTCCAGCTGTTGTGGCAGTTTGTCCAGGGGAGCTCAAATGTGAACGATGAAAATAGATAATACAGAGACCAAGCTATGATAACGTTGTAGTAGAAACCCACGTAAAGAGCTATGAGTATCACTGCATAGCCTACACCTAAAGACAAAAGAAAATTAGATTATACATTGCATTTGACATGCAACAGTGTACTGAAACACGGGAGTTCAACTCAACCATACATGATTGCAAATTCATTTTAGGTCTTCACACCAATAAAAAGGAATTTTTGACATTTGCATACACATATGCGGACACAATGTACCTGACCTCTAAACAAAAAATTACAGAAATGGTTCTGGAAAATGACTGGCTTTTATCAAATCCAGTTGTTTGTCAGGAAAAGAAATTAAGCAGTGCAATGTCAAAATTTGTCCTTGTACAAATCCATTGCTGATTTGCTTCCAATGCAGAAGATTGCAAGCCCATGTTAGGAGTGAAACTCACTTCATCTTCATGACGTCAGGGACCTTGGCAACTTCTCTTGGAAAAGTAAAGCTCGACACTTAAATGAAGTTTCCCTATGCCTCACATTCCCACCCTGACCTAGATTGGAACAGACATGGATCCCTCTCTTGTTTCTTTCCCATTACTACTCTCTAGATTGGCTTCCATCAGTATGTAACTGGCTCCAAATCATGCATGAAACAGTCTGTGCTGTTCCACTGAGGTCTCCAGGTGGTTTTGGGGCATGTCAGTAAAACTTGGTGAATATCAGGTTGGGGCTGAATTGTGTATGACATTCAACCCTTTTTACTATATCTCCAGGATTACAGAATTCAGAGTGCAAGCATTCTCTTTTGTCTTTGAACATTTGCTTTGTATTTTTGCATATCATGGAGTGTGGCTGGAGGGTCTCTTTAGCAAGAGCACCCCAGAGAGTGCACGTTTTCCTATGAAGATGGACATTTTCCAACAGTTTGGGAGGAAATTTTGATGCTAATGTTGGAGCCCAATAAAAGTTGGTTGGCAGGATTTTTCAGGAATCTTGCTTTGCCTTGACTTCAGTCATTCTTTCGTTACTGTGTGTGCAGCTTTGCTTTCTGAATCCTCCTTCAAAGCTGTATATACTGCATATAAAAAGTAGGGACTACAGTTATTTTATGAATGCCATCACTGTCACAGTGGGTACTATCAGAGCAACTAAGTGCAAACCTTTACTTCTAGTTTTCTTCAGTTTAATTGGAAGCCTAGCAGTTGGAGCTTATTAGGCTTTCTTATTTGTTCATAAAGGAAGGAAGTAGCAAACAATGTGAGTATTAATCTTGGTTTAAAATTTGCATAAGGAACAGATGCTGACCCTGAAGGAGTTGGCAGTTCAAAGACTGCTTCGTGTACAAAAGTTACTCTTTGCTCTGCAGGAGGCTTTTAATCCGTAAACCAGTTTGCTCATCCCTGACAATGGGAAAATTATTGTGAAAGTAAAGATGAAACAGTATTTTCAAATCCTCGGGGCTTAAATGAATCTAGTACTTGAACACTCAAACTCTAGAGACACACCATGATCAGTAGAATGGAGAGGAGGGAGGAATCCCCCAAAAGAATAATTCTTAAGTATTAGGTGAATGCTAAAACACTAAATATGGACAATATATGAAATACTAAAATTAGATGACTGTTGCTTAAAAAAGTGTTCCTGAAATTCCTCCAGTCCAGGAGGACAATGAGAGATGTTTAATATCAAGATTAAAAAATGCTGGATCAAATGTCTTTTAAATAGCTCTTCTCTGATCTTAAGAATGTTCAGAAATGCATTTGCTCTTATGTTTCTAGGTTTTCTTAAAAGTAATGCTGCACCACCCACAGTCTAAAATAGACCCTGGAAAAAAATGCAGAGATGAGAATAAACTGTGTTACAAAGGTTACAGGGTATATTTGTAATTGCATATGTTATGATACCATCACATTAAAAGTAAAGTGCTTAGAGTTCATAGCAATAATATTCATAGCTAAAATTAGAACTATAGTGCTGTTCATTTAGAGAAGCTGTTATAAATTTGTGTAGACTGTGTACTTTTCCTTTGAGTGAGAGATTTGAGTTGTCCCAGAAACAACTCCAAAGCATTAGCAGTAAAATGTGTTTGCATGTTATCAGAGGTTTCAGTCAAAACTTTACAAGTATTGAGATTATACTGAGGTGCAAATATGTCTCAATGCTTATTACTTTTTGGGAATCAAATAACTTATGCTAGTCTATATTCTTGTCATAAGAAACCTTAAAAATCAACAGTAATGTATGTTTAGTCCACCTTGAAAATGTCAGCTTAAAAATGCAGCTGGAATGTCAACAAGAATATACATGAAATAAGTTCTATTTTCCTTTCTTATAATCTTTTCAATCCTGAAGTCAACACAGAATACCTCTGAGCACAGTGGTATTTAGCTCAAATGCTTTGAGATCCTGAAGGTCTAATTTTTGCATTTAGGTTTTCAAAATCCTCATTGTCATCCAAAGGCATGTAAATAACACCATGAGGAATTTTTATTGAAAAAGGGTATTCAGGTTCATGGGTGCTGGGATGAATTTTGTCTCCCATAATGGGATTATAGAAAGGTTAGGTAAATCTACATGAATTAATTTTAAAATTTTGAGGCACATTATTTTATTAGGCCGCTTACTTATTTTTTGTTATATCGCTGATTTTGCTGTGAGTTTTGGGTTTGACTGGAAAGAAAAACCCCCTTCACTTTTCTTATTGTGTGGTACGAGACTGCTTGAAGAGGAAAGCTGTATTTTGAGAAAGAAGACTAACATTTACTCAGTGTAACCTATATCCAAGCAGCGGATCCATCAAGTTTGAATTGCTATTGTTAAGCTCCTCAGCTTTTGTCAGTCCCAGGATGAACATGATCTGAATTTTAAGGTTCTAAGGTCAGATGAGCTTGCCTGGTTTAATTTCAGATATCTCTGTGTTAAAAAGGTTTTTGCATAAGATTTTAAATATAGTCTGGTTTACATACAAAGGAACTTAGATTTTTTTTCTGGCAAGCAATGCTTAAAAAAATTCTTGAGGTTCTTGACAAATACTTGTTTCAGGTACAGAACAGATATGGCTTCTTTCACACATTGATCATTTCCTGATCAAAGCCAAACACCCTGAAGCACCTAACCTATTTTTTTCCTTGCAGGATGATGCAGTGCACAAACAACACTCTACAGCCTTTTATTCAGTGATGCTGGAGAGTTAATCCTAATGGAAAACATTCAATAATAATAATGTTTCGATTTTAATAAGTGTTTTTCATTGCTAAATCTGAAAGACACTTTACAAACACTATCAGAATCATTGCTCCCACTTCACAGGCAGGAAAACTGAAGTACAGAGATAGCACAGAAAACTCCTGTGACTGTTATAAGTCTAGTGGCCAAACCTACAGTCCTCAGAACATTTTAGTGTTGTAGCCACAGTGGTATGTTTCTGCAGAGAAAGCTCCATTCCCTGAATGGAGTAATAGTTACCTTAGTCAATGGGGAAGACAGGGCTGAAGTAGCCCAGATTGGATTTGGTATTTCCAATGTTTGGATTGGCAAAGCCCTCCCTCCACCAAGAGATAGCCAGTTCCTCTCAGTACACGGGGGAAAGGGAGGGCAGGGCTGAAATGCTCCTCTCATTTGCCCTCTCTTACACTCAGCCAGCAGTAACCCTGAAAATGATTTCTGTGGCATTTCCCATTTTGTGCTTCACCTTTGATAACATAAACTTCTGACTTCAAGGGTTGGGGAAAGGTCACCAAATATCATGTTGGCCGTGAAAGGTGAGAGAACTTTACTCTGCTTGTGATCACGAGTGTGGTACCCTCAGGTGCTGATCAAGGGTGAAGAGGAACACTTACCTTTGAAAACTGGACAGATTTTCCACACAGTGGCAGCCCCTTCTCGGTTATATTGTCCCAGTGCTAATTCCATATAGAACAGGGGCATTCCAGCAATGATTAAGAAGAGGATGTAGGGAATAAGAAAAGCACCTGAAAAGACAGTAAAGAGATATTGGAGTCTTTGTATTGGTTGCATTTTTCTTTCTCTGTTGCTTACTTTTACTGGCTAAAGACAAAATCACTGCTTTTGGGAAATAGAAAGGAAATATCAGGAAGGAAGAACCCATGTTTTCCCATCCCTTTTCTGCATTTTTTAAAGGTCCCAGAGACAGAATCTCTGACAAGAGCTATAGGCCATAACTCCTATTTCCCCTAAATGCGTCCCCTCTGGTTTTTTTCCTTTAAAGAGAAAAAAAAAGTGTCCCTGAAAATTAATCCCTAACTGAAGAAGAAAAAAAACCTGAACACACTTGCATAGCTGAAAGGGAAAGGGACTCTGAAAAATTTTAAGGTTTTTTTTTTAGTGTAGTATTTTCAGAAGGGAACATGGAACCATCAACAGAAAAGAAAAATGTAAAATCCTGTAAGTGCAGTTTAAATCACTGTGTGAAGTGTCTGCAGGAACCTCTGGCCTGAAATTTAATTACTACTGGTTAATTATATTGAATTTGGGCTTCCATTACGTATTTTGGATTTTGCCATAATAAATTCCCTTATTCTTATGAAATGGGTTAGACAACACACCCCTTTCCAACCCAGGGGACGCTCATGGCCATTCCTGTGGAGAATGAGGAGGTTCCTGCTAGGCCCCAGTACTGCATCTCCATATTGCAGCAGGACAGTGCTGAGGCTGCTGACACCCTCCTGTAACACTGCACAAGGCTGAGCATTTTCCTGTGAGTTTGTACTGCCACTGAGAAACTGTCACCTTCGGAAAAATCCTGGTGTGTCAGCTACTATAGCATAAAGTATTGCCAGCTGAAATAAAAAAGGATCACCAAATGTAGAAAATACCTGAAAATTTCTTGGCTATTTTATATGATCCAGGTCACAGAGAGAAGATTACCCCCATGCCTGGCTACATGTGATACTATCAAGCAATTATAGCTGGTGTCATGTTTAATAACTGTGAACTCTGACAGTTCTCTGCTTTGTGGTACATGCAAAGGGTAGCTTTTATTATATTGCACAGCTTGCTTGGTCAAGAAGAGTTCAATTAATATAAAACTTGCCTGAATTAAAAACATTATTGGATTGCTTTAATAACTAGAGAGCTGACAGAGTAATTACGTACACTGAATAAATGACTTAGGAGTTACCTATGAAAAGAAAACTAGATTGTGAATATCATGGTTCAATTTTTCAGCAAAAGGAAAAACAACAGTAGCTTGACTATTTCTTGTATTTGCAAGCAGTGCAAACTTTTGCAAACCTTTAAAATCTGTTGTGTTTGCTTAGTAATTTGAAAACTTCCTTTGTAAAAGGAGTAAGATTGTACTGCTCCAAATTTATACACTTACAGGAGGTAAAAAGCTGAAAGCATGACTGCAGCTTTTTCAAACAAGCCAGTAAGCAGAATGAACTACATGTTTAAAAGGTATGTTTGAACAAACTTTGAAACATAAGTTTGAAAAGCATATTGTTATTGAATAGTTGTTTCTTTACCTTTTGAGCTTGCTTTTCACAGATATTACTGGTGTAAGTTGCCTTTCATGACTGCTTTGAAAGGTGATTTTGACTATATACTGGAGAATAGAATGGAAAAACAAACTCGGCTCTCTTAGTCATACCGCCAATCTACTTCTAAAAGTAACGTGCCGTAACATAATGGTAAGGAGAAGGTATTCAGCATTCAGTCATAAGTTTAGTCATTTGAAAGCTGAAACCTTGTAATGAAACAGAGACAAGGTATATCAACAGAAAGAAAAAATAGCTTAAACCTTTGAGAATGCGTATGAAAAACTGAAATATATTGGTTGTATCATTTTAGAGGCAAGAATCCTCTTTATGATGGAGTGTAATATAAATGCAACTTGCATTTGCATAAGCAACTACAGTATCGATACATATTTTGGTAATATTTTAGTGTTTAGAAACTGTTTTCTATGATAGCCATGTTGAACTGTTGTATATTTGAATACTGTACAGAAAAAAAATTGTATTCAACAGATACTGAATACTCTGCAGTTCTGAGCTCTGTTCAGTGTTGAAACATACTCAGCAAAATCAGTCTGGGATACTACATATTGCTTTCACTATATCTAGTATCTGGAAAAATTATTTTAGGTGGTTTTACTGTCAGATTTCCTGCAAGTGAGCTTTTGAAGTGCCATACTTGTCTTGCTTTGATCATATTACAGTGTGTGGAGCTGACTCACAAACCTGGCTTGTATTTGGGAGGTACGGAGCTTGCAGGGAGTGATGTTTGATTAATGTCATAAGACTGTGGAAAGCATGATGCCTATTCAAGAAATTTGTATTTGAGAAGATTAATCCTGGAGATGTGTAGTGGACATATGCATTAAATGTGAGTTTAAAATACGCAGTTTTTAAGTATGACTAATAGCAAGATGAACTGCGAAGTGTACTGTACTTAGGCATACTTGCTTAAGTGTCATCTGTTTGGCTGCGAGTCATTCCAGGCTCTAGTTAAAGGAGGTTTCTTTCTTTTTTTTCTTCCCCCGCCCTGCCCCCGCAAGGGATTAATAAGGTGTGGTGTAATTTTCATCAAAGAGCAGTTACACAGTATGGCAGGGTTTCATAGCTGGGTTACTTTTCAGGTGCTAAGTGATTGAAGTGTTTTGAAATTGAGATAAATACCAAAGTAAGGGTGCTTAGTCATATTGGTTTGACGTTAATGTTTTGGAGTCTTCTGGAAACTTCTTGTTTAGCAGCTTCTGGTTAGGTAAAAAATAACAAAAATTCAGGTACTTTTGTAACTATCTTTATATTTGCTCTTATTTTCCTTACTAATACCCAGAATCAATTTTAATTTTCAACCCTTTCTGGGATCTGGTTGTTTGCTCAAGCCTTCCTGGGATCAAGGCTCCTTTGAAGAAAAATAAATGATGGTCAAACTATCATTCAAATTCCCATGTGAAATAGCTATAGCATAGAATAGTCCGCAAATGCTTGTAAACAGCCAATGTGTGAGAGCTAACCAGCGTCACTCCGGGCTTGCACAGGGGCTCTCTCTTCGGGCTAGTTAGGAGCAGTGTCCTGTGAACAAGAGCTGTTCTTACAGTCCTGTTTGTGCAGACATCCTGTGGGCCAGGGAGGAGGCCCGGCAGGCCTGGTGGGCCTCTCGCTTGGGAGCCACCGGTGTGAACGGAAGCCCCGGCCCCGAGCTCCCCGCAGGAGCAGCTGCTGTCCGTGCCTGCCCCCGGCGGCCAGGGGCCCTCGGCAAGGGCGGCTCCATGTGTCGCTCTGCCCGTGCCACGGCCCTCAGGAGCGGCACTGCCTGAAGCGCACGGCGCCGGTGGCACTCTTGCACGGGCCGGACGGCTGAACTCTTAGGAAGCAGAGCTTGGCTAACGCTTCAGGCAAGCCTGCCGAGACCTACCCACCTCAGCGAGCTGAGGGAAGGCGCTCGGTGCGATCGCAGCCTTGGCAGTAACGCGCTGATAGCACTCGAGGGGATTGCACTCCCGCACGGTGGGAGCGCGCAGCTGCAGCCCACAAGGCAGCGCTAGTTTCAGCAGTCCCTAATGGCTCCTAACTTCCCTCTCCTGCTAAAAAGATGAAGTCATTAACATCTGTAGGACGGCTCTGGCACAAGAGCCATACTTGACTCTCTACTGCCTCACATGCAGCTCGAGAGCCCCGGGCTGGCCTGAGACTGCTGTGAGCTATTTCTCCCTCCTGACAGATTGCTCAAGATCCATACATGTCCCTTTAAGGTACCAGTGCAAATATGAGGTTAAGATAGCCCTATGTTTTATGCACAACTAGCTTAGGTCAAACCCTCAGCTTCTACAAGAACCCACTATGTGAAACTTCAAGTGGAAACTTACACAGGTTTTCATTTTCTTTTTTTAAATTATTATATTTAATTAATGAAGGACAAAATACAAGACAGACTTTGTATTCCTGTGTCCAGTGCCAAAACAACTTCTTAATTCTGCTATACCAGAATCCACATGGAGTGTTTACTCTTTGTCAGCATTCCCAGCATCCTAAGGGGTGGGAAGCAAAAGCTCTAAATATTCTTCTCAGTCCTACCAGGAGGTCTCATTTCACTTTGAAATTCCAGAAAGAAAGAAGCATTAATTACCTAATGGCTGAAAAAAGATAATTTAAACAGCTGTGGCTATCCTAAAAGGATTTTTCATGCACGTACAAGAAATAGTAGGCCAGGACAGGGGTAGTTGAAACAATTTTGAACTCTTTGTGTTTGTTAGCCTTCTGCATTTGTTACCATGGTTATTTCTAGTCAAAATGTTATACTGGCAGGGGTGTCTGCTAAAACAACAAACTTTGAGCAAATACTGCCGTGTATTTTCCAATAGGAGTGTTTCCAGCATTTGTGCAGGAAAATTCTAAAAGCAGAGGTCTCCCAATTCATGAACTGAAATACAAGCTAATATCTCTATTAACATTGATCAACTTTTTTTTTTTTTCTTCATTCAGAAAAAATAGTACTCCAAACAATATAAACAAACATTTGATAGAATGTGGTATATTTGCTTGGACAACAAGGAGAATGGGTGGAAAGTCTGATCTGTGCAGACTCTTGTGAATGAAAAACGAAGTCACTGATGCAGAGTTCTCGAAATCTAGATTGTACAAGATCACCATGGGTAGGAAACTAGATAATTGGAAAGGCAGGTGTTTCTAGTACATGGATGTTATCCGGCTCTTCAGCAGACAGGCCACCAAGCTTGCACAGCCTCCAAGGGCACCTCTGAGGGAGGGGAGCTGGAGCCTGCTGCTGACAGCTGGGAAGAAGGGGTGAAACACTAAGACCTTGCTGATCTGAGATTAAAAGCAATGGGGCTCTGTGTGGTACAGCAAAGAGAAGTCAGAGCTACAAAGGAGCGTGACGGAACCTCAGGTCCAAGACAAGATGATGATGATAACAGTAGCTGTGTGATGATGTTGACAGCAGCTAGCAAGAGATTTTAGTGGTAAAAATTAACATTTTTCTGCAGAACGGATTGCATGACATACTATAAAAACTTCAGCAGCACTTTACACACATAAAGTTCTCCAAGTACACAATAAAATCTTCTAAGTATGCAACCTTTTTAAATGGAAAGTATTTCTAAATCATAAAACCAGTGGATCTATACCATGGTGGTGGTATAGAGTGGCATGTTTCTCTTGAAGCCTTTACATTTAGCTACTCCCTCTAACAAACTATTGCTAGATTTGAACTTATTATATTACTACTCTCAACTGGGGCTCAGAGCCTTCAGTTTTTTCAGAATTGCAATTTTAACAGCATTCCTTTCACTCAAAAGAAAGTGAAAACAAATCGTTTCCAGAAATGGTTCAATGCTGTTGGCTGAGGCAAATTGAAGCCTGCATTTTTTGTCTTGAGCTGTTAACCTGCTACTGTCTTAAAATCACTTGAAGTAACTTGGAGTGTATTCATAAGCTGGTCACTGATTAGTAACAGAAAGGGTTACCTAGAACCTCCCCACGCAAATCCAATCATCCTTTTGTTACAAGAGTCATGAGCTAAAGAAACCCATTAGTAGCTATTTTGAACAAATTAATGAGAGTTAAATATATCCAGCCACTCAGAGCAGCATGATTCATTCATAAATAACAGCCAAGTCATTGGCCAAGGTCCTATTTACATAAATTAATGAAACAATTACATTTACAACAATGTGTCGTTTAAAGATAATTGCAGGCACATACAAGAACAGGACTCTGGCCTGTGTTGTTTGGTAGGAAATTAAAGAATAAATGAAGAGACACGATGGGTATGAAAGAATATAAATCAGGTTGATCCAAGATGGAGAGTGGCAGTGGGAGCACTGGAGATTTGTGGGGGCTGCCCGCTGCTGTCCTTCCCAACACTCACTGAGGCTGGCTTAGGAAAGGAACAATTCCTATCATTTGCCATGAGTGTGACCATAGAAAGTCCAAAGATCTGCTTTCGTGTTTTTTCTCCAACCTTGCAATTATTAGGGGTGACACGAGGATATATTCACCTGCAATTGCATATCAACAAAACCACCCAGGTAAGATGTAGGCTGTACTTCAGATGTGCAAGAGCAAGGTGCCTGTCAAAATGTACTCTGATTTACTGGTGGCAGAACATCCATGGATAAAAATATTTTTGAATGAAGATATCAGAAGGTATTTTTGTGAGCTTGTGGATCAAGATAAGCAGGTTTTCCTAGATTCCAGCACTAGATCCACAACAGCATAAGATCATGTGATAAGTTTTCCTTGAACTGTTCAGTACCGAGAAGATATTTTCTGTGATATACGGAACATCATCATGTACACGAAAGGAAATACTAGTTCATCAGCTTAGCTGTCTCTTAAATGTAGGGAGAGTTGGGGCCAGGGAAATTTTGGCAACTACAGTTCTACTTTGGTTCAGATTTAGACTGTTAGTCATAGTTTTCTCATCTTCTCAGAGAACTTGTATGTTCATTTGTGTTGGGTTTTCTTTTCCTCAGTCAGCTGTAAATTAAAAGGAGTGTTTTCAAAATTCTTGGATTAATCTTTGATGCCAGAATGGCTTGTGAGGTACTTTGATTTAACCTGCTGTCTGGCATAGACCAGACTTTCAGACAGAAAAACCTACAAACCTGATTGGAAGATACTAGATCCTTTGCTATTTGGTTGTTTTGTTTTGGAGGGGTTTTTTTTGTGGTGTTTTGTTTTGAGATTTTTTGTTTTGTTTCTGCTTTGTTTTTGAATCAAGTGTTTCAGCCTTCTTTTTATAATCTATAGAGAACTAAACTAATTAATTACAGTGCAATAGTGATACCTGCTCTTCTGTCTGAAATTGCCTCTCTGCAGGTACTTCTTGGTGTAGCATGTTCATGCACTGGCAGGTTGAAGAGCCATGTAGACTCTTTTGGTACCTACATTAAGTTATGATACCCACTTTCTGAGCTGTGCTTTTAACATATCAGGAACATCAAGCTTATATCCCTGAAATGGTTTTCCACCTTTATAAAAAAGAGCATGGGATGAATCCTCTGGAGTTGAGCCCCTCATTTAGGCTGCATTGGTCCTTGCTTTCTACTCTCTCTAGCATTCTCAGGATTGCCCCTGCGGGAGCTGCCCACTGTCCTTGTACCTTGCACCACTGTACACGAGGAGATTCCCCTGCCAGCCGTGTCCCCTGTGCTGGGGCTGGCAGGACTGCCCTGGCAGAGCTGATCAGAGCCACAGCAGGCAAGGTGTGTGAAATGTGCTTTGTGCTGTGCATATAGCAGGGCAACTCCTGGTTCTCAGCAGTCTGGGATGGAGGGTGTTGCTCTTAAAGACTGCTTTTCTTTTGCACATTGTCAAAATAAAAACCAGCCTGCAGCCTCCAAGTTAAGCATCCTCTGGGGAGGATGCAGTACCCATTTTAGGCAGCATAAGATTCATAACTGTGCCAGGGTAAAACAAAGTGCCCAAGACATCTTAAATCAGCTCCAGACAAGTTCCAAGCAGCTTTCAAGAGGATTAATGTACAAACCAATAGGAGGTAAATGCCTTGAAATTCTGCTAAAGAAGAATCAAGCACAACAATCTGTGGTACTCATAAAAACTTGCCTTACACCATTTAGTGATTAATCCAATTCTAAATTGTAACTTCAACTTTTGGAGTCAAAGACTAAAGCAAAACATTCCTTTTCCTTCCAGTCTTTATTTTGATAAAATGTAATACTTTTTGTCCTATCTTAATCTTCAGAAATTCTTGCCTCACAGAATCCCCTAAATTCTTCCTCTCAAAGGGTTATTTCTATTGCAGAAGTGTGAGACAGTCAATGTTCCTATCTATAAGAATTCTAGTAAATCTAACCTTTACTCTCAGTCATTAGAAATGAAGCCTTCAGGATCAATGTAAAGGAAGCAGAGTAACTGTACTGTAAACTACATATAATGCAGGCTTAAACAGGGCTTTAAAGCAGGAGGCAAAAAGTTACATACCCTATCAAGCCATTCTCCATGTTTTCTTAAAACCCACTATATGCATTTTTCTGATACTTCTTAAACATGCTTTCTAAATTACAAAGTACAGATATCAGACATATTTAAAATGAATAGTATGTTATCTCACCACAAAGAATATTTTCTTGTAGAAGACAAATGCTGCATCATTTTAATTTATTTGTAAACTTTAATGGCTGTGTGTGCCATTAAAGTGCCAATATCACTATTAACAGTGATATTGGCAAATTTACCATTACAGTCATGGCTACTATTTGCATAATATCCTAGAAAAATTGAAAATCCTGTACTCTTATCAAAGATTATAGTTACTATTGGATTGTGCTAATATTTTGGAAGGCTTGAGCAATGGTAATTCCCAGGTGAGTGTGGCTTCTTTACTTCATGCCTTTCTGTTAGCACTGAACACAGGAGTTTCACAAAAACTGTCTTCACAAAAGTGTTCTTCAAAGAAAACGTTTCCTTTTGGGAAAAATCTGTATTTGGCACAGGGTATTGCTGGTAATATTCTGTGTGCCAGCCATTAGGTGGGGTCTCTGAGGATTTGGGCATTGTGAGCACAAAGTGAAACCTCTCAGTGTCATCCCTCCTTCAGCAGGAGGGCTGTAAGAACTGCTTCTCTTGACATCAGTTTGCTTGAAAGGGTAAACTGAGTCTTGTTTAGACCAGTGTGAAATCACAACAATGCTGCACAAATCTACCTGTACTGGCTAGCAACACTCTTCTTTCCTTTTCCATCCTCCAACTACCCAGCTTCTTCTGTGGGAATGAATAAGACAAAAGTTTTTCTTTAAGTTTGCAACTTGAGCCTTATGTTTGTTCTTAGTGGGCTGTTTTCCTAATAGGCTTCAAGCAATGTAATTTTCCCCTCAGTCCAAGCTGTCCAGTACATGCTTTGTCACTGCCATTCTGCACAGGGCCTTCTAGCTTGAAATACCATGGAAGAATGTGAAAATTACCCCAGGGTGCATCATAGCTCCCTGCCAAGATGAAGCAGAGGCCTATTAACAGTTTGAAGCAAAATCCTTCTTATTTCATCACAGTGCAAACTTTTGCTTGGGCAGATTGTGGGGCAGTTTTGTTCCCTGATTACTCAGACCTTATGATAAATCAGTGTGGCTGAGTCAGGTTCCTTTTGGGATCACACAGTGGGTTTGGTTTTTTTTGTTTGTTTGTTTGTTTGTTTTTAATTTCTAAACAGCATTTTAAACACATAATACATCATGAATGTAAGACAGTATTTGGAAAGAAAAATATAGGTGGTCTTGAAGATCTCAAAATCTCTTAATTCAGGGTCAAACACAGTGATTTTGTCAACAACTTCTGTATGAATCAATGGAGGATTAACTGGCTGTTTAGGAAGAGCCTGGTGACTGGTTTCTGCTTCTCTCTTGTAGGGTAGAGTCAAGAGAGTAACTTACGCCAGGGTGGAACTGTGTTCTTACCGCCAGTAATTTCAAAAGTTCAAAAGGCATGAAGTAGGCCCCAGAATACTTTAAAATGTATGATTTTCTACTACGGTCCTTTTGTTTGCCTGCTTGCTTTTAGTTTTGAATTTACTTTGTAGTTTCCTAGCTTTTCTTTTCAGCCTTGAAAGCTAGAAAGAGATTCTTGCCTAATCATTTGTCCCTATGAAACTGTCAGAGTAAAAGGCACTTCTTAAAATAGTACTTTCTTTTCTTGCCTGAGCCCAGCATAGGAGAATGCTGAGGTCATAGTCTAACCCTCACAGAGTAAATCTATTCTGTGTAATAATCACCATCATCTATGTAATCCTGACAGTTTGCTTTTTAGGTAAAGTACTGAGCTATTGTACTGAGTGAAGATCAGTTACTACTCAGTGGAAGTCTTCTGTATCTGTTTAGTCTCAATAGTTTTTTATTATTTTACTCTGTTTTTCTTCTCACATAATTCTTAGTCTGGAAATTCTGTCTACTTAGGAGTCCTTAAGAGAGAGATGTCTGTTATTTGGGTTTAAATCCTGGCTCTGGTGACGTCAATGGAAAAAAATCACCCATTGACTTCAGCTGGGTCAGGATTTCTCCCATGTGGTTTACGAATCTATTGATTTTAACTAAGGCTGTAGAGTCATACATACATGAGAAACAAACTGCAGAAAAGAAGCAAATGATCACACTCTTCCCCAAAATAAAGTCCTGGACTGTCTTTGATCTCACCAACACTTGTCTCATAATCTCATTTACACATCTGAATTTCTCTTCTGAAAGGAGACAAAGCACTGCACAGCACAAACTCTTCCTTAGTTTTGTGATAAACTGTAGAACTAAGATGCCTGGTTTCAGCTGTAATCTCCCCTCAGTTTGAGGGCATGAGCTTGGGAGCTTTCTTCAAGCATCAGTCTTACTGCACATCAGTAGGCAGATACAGCCCTGCGTGCTGATGGACAGTCAAGTACCAAGCATACTTCTGAGAGTGGCTTCTAAGCTGTGAACTTGATGTTTTGGTAACATTTGGCCTTGAACTTTCGAATATCATAGTAAATCCAATATACTTAATTGTGAAACTACTATGTTGTGAAATAATGATTCCTCTGCCAAGAAGGAAAGATGCTGAGACCTCCTGAAATGAGGGTTACATTAACATTGAAGAGAAATCTTTAAACTGTAGAATGTACCCATGAAAGTCTGTGTGGAGCTTGGTTTTTTTTTTTTTTAAAGGCAAGTCTTTGGAGGGTGTTTGGACCACCTTCTAAATTTAGGATTTGAGAAATTATTTCCTCCTGCATTAGTCCTTGGGGGGAAGAGACTGTATCTCCATTTTGTTGTTGCACTCTCTTTAAAAAAGGTGTGTTCAGGGCTAACCTCTTGTTATCAATGGATTGTGTCCTTGTTGTCATTGTGGCCACGCTGACAAGTGAGGTCCTACGCCTGAACTAGGCACCGCTAAAAGCTGCCACTCCTATAATATCCTAATAAATAAAGTAAAGTGGGAAAGACAAGAATGGTCTGCTCGGGAACAATCTTTGTTATTACTGGGCAGCTCTGTATTTAGAGGTAATGAGCCACCATGAAATCCTTTTTTCCCTATAAGTGTTGTGACGTTAATTATCAGGTTGGGCTCTCCCAAGACCTGTGAGGATCTACTGCTCCACCTTGTGGTCTGAGAAACGCTTCCTGTTCCACTCTGTACAGGGTGCTGCGCCAGAAAAAGTCCAGCCTCTTCCCCTTTCTTTATTTAACTGGAATTTGACTGGAATCAGTACCATACTTCCCCCTGAGATATGGATCTTAAGGGCAAGTAACGTGCTGTCACCTTTGGCATGCTTCAGGATAGACATTGCAAGAGGTGTTTCATTACAGAAGAGAAAAATAGAAATGAAGAAGAGTGCTGTACACACATACATCATTCAGGAGGTGCAGACTACATTAAAAATAGCTGACAAAAACCAAGATGCACAATACTCAGCTGCTTTTTTCAGTACATACACTGGGCCCAAGGAAACAGTGATTTGGATGGTCAATGAGACAATTGCAGAGGGTTCATCCTTCCATGCTGCTGTTGAGCCAGAAAATCAGCTCATTCCCACACTCCTGCAGTCTTCAGTAAAGATGAATGCTGTGCAATTGCCCAGCCACAATCCTTCCCCCACAACAATACCACAAAAGCTGTTTCTCAGACTAGCAAGCATGCTGTAGCAAGACAGGACATCCAGTGCTTGAAAAACTTGCAATAATTTTCTCCAGCTCTGAAATAAAGACTGCAAAGAAGTAATATTCTTCTGCTGTTGAAATCACAATTCCTGTGTACTTCAGTGGGGCAGGATCAAACCAGTACTGCTCTTCTGATGCTGGGTTTGTTCTAGGGATGCAGTTTATAACAAAGCATTACAAAAAAGACTTTATGTCTGTGTGGTCTAACACCGCCAGTCTGGGAGGGTTGGATCCTATTTTGGACACCTAGCATATATTCTTAGACAGTTATTATAGCCAAACTGTAGCAATCAGTTAATACCTACATTAAGAACACAGCTTCTGCAATGCCTTGTGCTTTTGGAAGTGAGTGGTTGTGTTCATGAAGCCTTAAGGAGTAGGAGCACTGGAAAAATTACCATCTTCTATAAAAAGACTTATTGTATAATAAGGGCACCTTGTCTTACTACATACCAGCAGTCAGAGTGCTCATCATAAAAAAACATTTATGGACTGGCAACAGACAACTGCCTGCCCATCTTGCCTAAATTTTGCTAAGTAATATTTTATCACAGAACTCTGTTCACTGCAAAGTTGGTAGTGTACTTTAGATGAATATGAGTGTAGAGAAGGACAAGGCTTACGCAGCCAGCTCTCCCTGCTGACAGTTTCTGCTTCTTAATGGTAGACCCTGGTTCCCAAAGTGCTGTTCTCTGCTGTCACCTTTGTCATGCTTCAGGAAAGATTGCAAAACTAGTTTGAATTGAGAATAGGGGAAAGGAGAAGGAAGAATGGAAATAAAACAAAGGATAGTTTTGATAAGTAGTTTAGAGGTTTTTTCTTATGGTTTTCTAGAAGAATATGTCACAAGGCAAGGAAATGAACTGTTTTCCTTCCATGCCTCTCACCTCCTTTTCCCTTCTTTATGGATTAAAGGTTTCAAAAGCTCTGTGGCTAAAATTAAGTATGTTGAATCTATGCAGAAGTTAAGATGCTGAATTATACCACGATTACCCAGAATTTCCATGAGAACAGGAATTATTCAACAGTTCTGGGGATCTAGGCAATTTTGATCCTGATTTCCTGAAGGACTCAGATATCCATCTTTAGGAAATCAAGTTTTGAATGTCAATAAAACCTTGCATTTAAAACTATTCTGACTTGGCACCAGTATATAAGATCTGCACAATTAGGATGAAACCTTTCCATCAAAGCTTCAAGACTTAATATGAAGGTAGGGAGAAGGAAAGCAGATGATTACAGAGTTGTAGTTGGAGGAGGCAATTACAGGTTGTCAAGACATGGGTAATGGACTGCTAACATGAATCCTTTGTCTCCAAAAGCCTTGAGGAAGGAAAACTCAAGGTTTATAACCAGTGTGATATTCCTGGATTCCTTACATACTCTTCACTGAAAATGGGTTGGGACAGAGGATTTGTCCTTAATGCAATTTATTTTAACTTTAATAATGATGATGATGATAATAACAGGAAGAACAATAATATTTTTTTTTTCTTGTTGTCACATTTCAATTCAAGAAGTTGAGAGTCAGTTGCAAGATTCCAGGGGGGTTGGACAATCCTTAAGTCCCTTCCAACCAAAATAATTCCATGATTCTATATGTACAGAGAAAATGGAAAGTACTAAGTGTGAGGTAGTAGTGAAAGACCCAGAACTGTTTTACAAAGACACATCATTTAAATTTGTGTCTTGACTTCTAAATTGCAATACTTTAGTATAACTGTATCTCCAAGTGTAGAATTATTTGGTTATGGTTTACTATTTTGTAATAATGTTGAGAGCAGTTAGGTACAACAGTGTCTGATAACTACATGTAATAACTACAATGTATTTAAATGCTATGGAGTTTACAATGCAGACTGATATCAGAGAACCATTCTACAGTTCTTAAATATTTAATCAATTGGTCAAACTGGGACAAAGGCTTTACAACTGGGAGTTGCTGATGTGCTTACCATCAGACATAGCAAAAATGAAGATGTGGGCTATTTGATGTTGCTTCTCAGAAGTGTTTGAAATTCTTAAAACCATTGATTTCCATTTTAATACACAGCAAGAGGTTCAATAATTTATGGACTGATTTTAATCCATCATTCCCCTCACAGCATATCTAAACTCTCACTAAAGATGTATGTTCCTCCTGATCTTATGTGTAAGTAGTTGTATTAACATTCTGTTTCATATTGGTCTAAGCATGGGGAAGAAGTATCTGTCTGGAAATAATATCTTTAGACTGCTGGAGCTATATTCACATATTCACTGAACTGACAGTCAGGATTGTGGTATTTTGTCTAAAAAATGAATTTTTCCTACTTTCTGCCCCCAAACCATGTAGACCATGTCTCAGGCTCTTTAGAGATATTTTGGGTTTCTTCAGTAAAGAAGGCCTGTTGGCTGCTACACTCCTAACCTGGCCTTTCTATTTTCTATTACTCCCAGAACTTAAGGTGACGTGAGTGAGAACGCAGCCACACGAGGCTCACACGCCTGCTATGTCAGCTTGAATGAGTATCCAAACCCAGGACCCCATGTCAAAGCATAAGAAAGTCCTGTATTTGTTTCAGTAGGAGTTATTACGAGCTTTGAAGGCTCCCTAATGTGACTTGCAGAATTCACTTGTGCAGGAATGGTTTACTAGGGATATTTCAGTACTTCCATTCCTTGGCAGAATTTAGAAGGATGTACAGGAATGAAGAGGGCTTGGAGGGGGAGGCAGGAGATGGGAAGAACTTAAGCAGAGATTTTAAATTTTCAAAAACAGAACTAAGTTTAGTTCTTGAAGTGTTTTCTGCTTCTTAGTTTAGAATAAAGTACTTCAAGTGGTAATCAAAATGTGCATCCACTGTACTTGGAAAGGTGTATCTTTGCTTTTCTCAGCTGGTCCACACCAGCTCTTTTATTGTCAGTAGAGCTGAAAAATCAGGTTTGGTAATTGATTGGGGCTCCCTTTAGATCAGATCTCAATACTTGTCCAGCCACAGGATGGTCCTCTTAAGGTGTAACATCAAGCTAAATATTATGGATCTCATCTAGAACCTTTCTATGCTGGTGTAGACCTTTGTAAATTTGTCAAGCTAAGGGTTGCTAGAATTGTTCAGGGACAAATAACATCTCTGCAGAGGCAGATATTTAGCTGAGAGTCTATATAGTGTGCCACTTATTCACCATTTCATGGTATCATACCTCAGAGTCAGAAACAAGACGTTTACAATTGATGAAAGATTTGGGTGAGAGATTCAGTTCTTCCCTCTCAGCTATTCTTAATATTGCATATGTAATCAATGATGTAGGTGTATGATGCAGTAGCTTATAACCCTGCAGAAATTCCTGTCCTGAGTATTTATTTTGTGGAGCCAACAAGCCATAGAGCAGAACAGGGAATTTCAGAGAAGCAGCAGGTGACTGGCACGTGAGCTCCAGTGCTGAAGAGCCTGGTGAGTCCATGCACCAGGTGATAAGTGGCTGATCAAGGAGGGGAAAGAGAATAGATGGAGTGGGAAAGGGAAGAGAGCATCTGTGAGCTGGACTGTGGATGTGGGGACGGATGTACTGCCACACCACACAACTGAGCATTGTCCCTGATGTCACACTACGGCTGAGAACCCAGGGTTCATGGCCATAGTGAAGAGATCAGCGTAACAGTTTAACCTGTCTGAGGTCAGTAGTTTGATGTGCTAATGGGAATTGAAAACCCCTTTTTAGGAAACCAAAATCACTGGATTTGCATCTGAGCTTTGACTGACTGATGAGTCAAACTCTTGGCGTAGGCTTTGCAGTGAGATTACTTCAAAGTTGATTTATTATTATCATCATCAATGCTATTTTGAAATATAAACTCTGATATTGTAAGGCAAAGGTTATCCACCTTTGAACTGTAAAGTGCCAGGTTATATTCTTCCCCAAAATAGTGATTAAATTTGGTGGCAGACACTTTGCAAAACTGAGGAGGCAGAGTGTAGTAGACAGACAAGGTGTGCTGTCAGCAGCCCAGTTTGCTCCCAGTGAAGTGGCGCAGTGGCCAGGCTCCCAGCTCCATGGGATGTGACAGCTCCACCGTGTCGCTTTCCGTGTGTGACAGCTCTGGGCTCCTGACTTTGTGCTGGGCCTGCTCAGGGATATTTGGATCTGGTTTATGCTCTCTTTGCTACCTGTGCTGGGCATTGCTCAGTCCTGCGTTACAGCTCATGGAACTATGACTAGGACAGGGAGCATTAAATTGTAAGATACTTCTGAAGTGTATTGATTGCTGGCAAACTGTTGAAGCAAACAATTTCTTCTGGAAATACTGTGGTCTAAAAACACTCTAAAATAATGCTGCAGGGGAGATTTAAAGTGTGCATTATGATAGCTAGAGTAATGTTAAAACATTTATCTGCCACTATTCTTAAATTCAATAAAAACTTAATCTGATTCTTATGATACAGTAAGTCTCCAGTGACTAATCTGACAATTACATGCTTCCTAATGAGTAGTCTGAACATGACTGACCTTGTAAATACTTTGGCTCACAAAAGAAGTACTTTATGTTGGTAAATTCCTTTTCCACAAATTTCAGTGGGAAATATTAATTCTGCCGATGACTACGCAGGAACAGGAAACAAAAATGAACATTAATACTGAAAGTGTCTTGTACAAAAACTACAATAGCTTGTTAACTAAGCCTGAGCATCATCCTCCCCCACTGTGAGCACTTCAGTTAATCATAGTAGGCATTACTCAACTTCATTTGGCATCAGTAAAATTTCAGATGTAATCCAAATATCAGGAAAAATCTTTCCCTAATTTGATGAGAGTATAATTTTAATAGTAGTCTTCTTCTTGAATTTACCATAGCCTCTTTTAGAACTGGGAAGCAGTTAAAATGTTGGCTGTGCCATAAACAGTTCTTTGGAGTACATTGATGTTGACTATTACAGAGGGAATTATACAGCTAGGGAATCTTTTTCTTAAAAATAATTAAAAAAAAAAAAAAAGAAGTGTCCTTGCCAGAAAGCTTATAATGAGGATATAGCTCTTGTAAGATTAGCCAGTAGAAATGACCCTAGTTGATGATTTCTCCAGTGACAAGCCCAGCTCCTCTGCAACCCTCACAAATGCACTGCACAAAAAGTGTTCCATCTGCTGCAAACAGTGCTTTTCCTCTGTGCTGTGAGCAGCAGTCACATACATGTAAGTTGTGGTCTTTTTTGATCAGCTGGACTGACAAGGTGATGTTTGAGAATTCCCCCTTTTGGAGTGTTACCATATCTACTTAGCGGGAGCCTGTAGATTTTTTCCATCTCTACAGAGCCTACCCTATCACCTGATAAATACTTTAGGGCACGCAGTGGACATATCCTGCTTCCAAGAAGTCAGTGAGGACAAGAACTCCTCCAGTCTGTTCATACTAAACTGTCCTGTAAGCTTTCTGCGGCACGTTTCATGTTACAATACAACCACTGGACCTGTCCTTTCCTTGTAAGGCAGGAAAGTCCTATGAAAGTAGGTAACTGATACAGAAAAATAAATGCTCTAGATTTTTAGATCTTACTAAACACTGGGGATTTTTTAATAGCAGAAGACTGATTCCAAAAATTACAGTTGTTTACAGAAGGGTTACATTCTGCCATCTATCTTTGTGCAGAAGTCCCATTGGGGTCTCTCAGCAGGCTACTCCCAAAACACAGATGTTTGTGGCTATTCATTCAGCATTTTAGTTCTGCTGGATGCTTCTCACTCTCTAGCTTTTTGTTACTGCGAGCTTGTTAAAATATAAATGTTTCTTTTTGTTACCACCACCAGTGCTGTCTCCGAAGTTACCGAACAAAAAAAGCCTGTATAGCTGCCACTGGGGGGTGTATGCCTTGTGTAAGTAAAACTCAGTCAAGTAAACTATCAGAGTTTCACGTAAGTGGAACTTCCAGATCTAACCCAAAAGTCTCCATGTCTGTTTTTTTCTAGAAAATTTCCCTGGAGTTTATCAAAGAAAGAAACTCCAGGACTTGGCTAGTAACAAGAAGGGGGTTGTACATACATCCATGTCCTTGTGAAATTCAACTTTGAATGGGGGAATACAGTGTGTGTTTATATTTTCCTTCTCAGTTCTTGTGAGTTTCCATGCTTGCTTGAGAGCTTTTACAAGCATGGAAAGGCCCTTAGTGTGTCTGCAGGCATCTTGAATTAATCACAGTTAGCTTTAGGACATAGGCCATATGTCAACCACCTTACTTGCTTTTTTTTTTTTATGTAAAGGAAGATTCCATTTTCTACCACTTTCATGTCCTTGTTGTTCAACTTCTAAGAACATTTGTAGAACCTTTGTGGGTGTAGCTTTTGGTAGGATAGCAGAATGTCTTTTTGTTAGGTCAGCTCTCCTGACCCAGGACTTAGGGCATTGTAACGTGCTTCCCTTTCACCAAGTATTTTGTATCACTCGGTCTGTAACGTGTTCATAACCCACACCTTTGACTGTCCAAAGTCAGCTCCAGTTAAGTCGCTGAGGCTCAGTAATTGCTGAGGCTTTCAGAATAAAGAGAAACTGCAGGAGGAAGAGGAAAGGAAACCTTTTACCTTCCACTGCTTTACTTAATGCATACCATCCAATTCAAGTTTAATCTCTTCTGTTGGTTTCTTCTTCACCTAGCAGTTCCTTATAAATACCAAAAGGCAAACAGTAATCCTAGTATAAGAATCCTGTAATTTTTTTTTTACTAGGTTAAGTCTGAACATGCTAGACAAATATAAAAACAACTTCTGATTTCATCCCTTTAATTTGCTCAGCAGTCCAGAAAAACTACTAAGATAGTGAAATTAAATTTTCCCCATGTCTATATCCATGTACCAACGTCTGCATGGGCATACATAGCAATTATATGAAACCCATTGTGTTATCCTTTTGAGGCAGCAAAAGTTAAATTAGTGCTAGAAAGGTTCCCTCATGCAATAGCAGTGGCAGGGGGAGGGAGGGGGAGGAAGATATTTAAGAATATCCATGATTTATGACTGGAAAGATCTCAACAAAATCCAACGATATCCCACAGCTCTGCCTGTTGCCTTATGCTTTTTGGTCTTGTAGGAAAATTTATGCATAAAGCAAACAAGCTCCCAAACACAGTTTGAAAGAAAGAAGGGATGGAGTTGGCTTGAAACTCAGTAAAGTACTTTTAGAGACTGAAACTCTTACAAGACTTTCTACTGACTGAAACAAACATGTATGTCCAACATAAGAGGCAATGGATGGAAAAGTTTTAAGATACCAGAGTGTTTGTTCTCTGTACCAGTAAACAGTTCTCAGCCATTCTGTAGACTTGGCTAGCAAAGGGCCTGTCTATCTTTGCTCATACAGCTCTGATTTTACTTTAATGATATGAAAGAATTACTGCAAACTTTTCACTGAAATGTGGCCCTTGTAGCTGTTGGCTTTCTCTTCACTGCCATTTGGAAGTATTTGAATCAGAAGATGCTAATGAAGACCCAGTTTTTTCCAGCTGAACTGACATAAGATAATACATGGTGGCTAAACAAAATGCAAGAGTTGCAGACTGTTACCTTCTGTGCCTGAGCTGGCAGTAAATTATGAAGGATGCAGGTTAGGAAATTAAGTGACCCAAATTAGAATAGAAAAGAGTTCAGGCACCCTGGATGTCACCTTGTGCAAAGTGAGATAGGGGCATATATATCTCTTTTCCTGAAAAATGCCAGATGACATGGAGATGTGGCAATGGTGCATCTGTCCTGAGTGGTATGAATGATGCTGCTGCCACACCTGCACCTGAGACAGCAGGAGCCTGCTGGGCTCCTGATGCACTGTGCTGCTGTAGTGTGAATGGCTAGGACTGTTTTTGGACATAACGAAATAAGGATGGAGGTTATTTTTCAGTACTAACTACTTTCTTCAGTCTGTCGAGGTGGTGAGCAGAGAGGTTTTCTGACTCCTCTTATAAGTTTTGGAGGTACCAAGCTCGAATGAGTGTTTCATTAGCACCAGTATCCTATTACGTTCCAAGGACAGGTATAATTCCATGTTATTTGATAGGGATTTTCCCATTCATCCTGCATTCCTATTTTCACAGGAAGCAATTACTTTATGTTACAAGTGTGAACTATCAGCCTTTATCACCAGGCAACCACACTATTACTATATACATACATAACTATCTTTCAGAATGTGCTTTCTGTCTGTCGGTTCTATCTGTGTGGTTCACCGTTCACACACAGCTCTCCATCTGCCAGGCAGGGTCTGTTCTTTCTGTGTGTGCTCTGAAAGCACCCCAGGCACCTGCCCGGCTTGCAGATGGTGTTACTCTATCACAGCCTGGAGTCATCACTGACAACACAGCCTACTTCAGCCAGATGAAAGAGGGTGATGGAGTTAAGGTCTTACTGAAGACATGCCAGACTATCTGAGCCAACTATAGTTACTGTATGTGATTTTTTTGTTGCTGGCATTGCCAAACTGTGCAGAGGGTGAGGTTTTGTTTGTAACAAGTCTCCTACCTACTTAGGAGGAGGGGAGAACCCCCACGCTGCAGAACCGAGGGCAGAAATCACGATCCTACATTAAAACTGCCCCCAGGAAACCTTTCAGTGGTCTGGCGCTAGCTTTTCTAGATGCTGTTTTTCTGCTTGAGTGTTTCTGGTTTGGCCTTTCTTTCTCCCCCCCTCCCTCCTCGGTGCTATTTTTTGCGAACGAAAAAAATGTGTTAAGCAGCCTGGAGCGGCAGCAGAAGGCAAATACGCCTGTACTCAAAAACTAAGTTAAACTTCGGGGAGTGTGCGAGCAGTGTCCCCGAGAGGGGCCGCGCGGTGCCGCGGGGCTCCCGGCGGGTCCCCGGCGCCCGGGCGGAGCGGGGCGCGCTGCGGGGCGG